>CM060906.1:108425556-109025556 GCA_030737815.1 Allium fistulosum
ACTTATGCTCTAAAATATTCATATAAATATCCACAAAAACGACCAATTTGTGACTTTCTAATTTTTAATATAAATTACAGTGACAAACTTTATATATAACAAGAAGCATTTACATGTACAAGCTGTAAATAGCTTTGAAAAGCCTGGAAATTGCATTGTTCAGTGTTATTTTGGAGTTAAAACAATAAAAGTGTGAGAGAAATTAAGTATTTGCAATATATAGTAAGTTACACTATAAAAAGCATCAATTATGAAGTTGATGCACTAGATTTATATATGTGATATGAATTTTCTGAATGATGAGAATCTGAATTGCAGTTAGGTTAAGATTACATGCCATTATCAGAACTCTAAAAGCACTTCTGAAAACCAGTGAACACCAATCTGTGTGTATGTTTCTGTGTATCAGTGCATTTTATATATAGATAAACTAATTAAAAATCAAGGTACAATGCTCAGGAAAAAGTACCTGCAACATACACAAAAGAAATTTCTGACTTTGTTATCAATATTGATTTCAGTGTAATTGCAAACAACTGATGATACAACTATAGAAAGTCTAATCATTCTTTCTTGGTTTCAACACTGTGAAAATAATTATATCGTACTTAGTGAAAAGTTTTACATTCACAAGAAATATTCATCCAGTGCACATGATCACACATGCATAAATCATAAACACTGTATAATATATCAATATAGGCATTAAATTAGTGATGGAAAAGCCAGTAATTAAAGAAGCTAGTAGGTCAAAAAGTATAATTTCAGAGCATGTTTGATGGATCCAAGACATTTCATGGATTGATGCTTCTTGGTTTCAGTAATCTAATCATGTTAGTTATAAAAACTTTATAAATCTTTTAAAATTTCACAGTGTGGTGAAAAATATGATTGAATGAATGTGAATATTATATTAAAATAGTGGATATGAAGAGGGGGCATGAAGAAATGGTGGTCACATGGGTGTCCAAAAAATTTGATATGCATTTTTGGTCAGGGATCAGTTTGGAGACCACATGCAATGCAATGCAATATGGTGAGAGCCAGCTTTGCATTATAAAAGTATCCTATGCATTGCATTATGCGTGTATATGCAACTTTTAATCAGCATTTGTGGGCAAAGTATAACTGATTTTTTTTACACATGCTAGTAAGTATGGCTTTATACAAGACACTGAAAAAGACATGTATATAAACACTTTATATATTTACATGTTCAAAAATTGGACTTGTGCTACATCTTGAAGTGGTGGGGTTAGGTATATTGAGATGGAAACAAACTATATTGTATATGATATAATATTTTACATTGCTTTCATAATGTTGTGTGAATATCATGATGGTTGCAAAGATCATGCTAATTAATAAAAATAATGTTGGAGTTGAATTTGAATTTGAATTCTTCTCACTTTGTTATCTTTAGTGAAGAAGTGGCCCCTTTGTTGAGATATGTGGATATTGAAAGATATGAGCATTGAGAAACAGTTACATTTTTAAGTTTTATACATTGGATGTAAGAAAAGCTGTTCAGGGAATAGGAATAAATAAAAGCTATAGCCATCAATTGAATCAATCCAACTTCAAACCTACGCATGATCTGCACTTGATACTCTGCTGTGCTAAAAAAGTACCGTCTTCTTAAAGACAATGTCATTAGCTTCCCGCAGTATTTGAACAGTAGTCAAGGAGTGTCTATTTTGTTATTTAGTAAATATTTACATAATTGTTGCTGGAATTTCTTTGTTCAAAATGTGTGATGAGCCCTTTTAGTCCCACATCTTCTTGACGTGTGTGTATGTATGTGAGAGAAAGAGACGCTTGGGACATCCAACTCAAACCGGGTTGATGTGGTGTAGCATTTCATGCTTTTGTGACGAAAATGTAACGAGTACTATGTAGAAAACGTTTTGATTTACGAGATTAGACTTATACCCCATGTCACAAAAACGTGTTCTGTTTTTCCATTGGGAAATATCTCTATTTTCGAAAATAAATAGACAGATGCACAACAAAGCAATACGTCTCCTCCTCCTCCTCATGAACTTAAAGAGCTACCAAAATAATACAGAAATTAGGGTGCAAAGATCGATTTTTATTGATGCATACGAAAATCAAATTGCAAATGAACAGTTTGGGAATAGTTTGTCTTATCCCGGAGGCGACATGGTTGATAGTCTACCTTCCATCATTCGGGTAGAGCTGCAAAATATCTTAAAGAAAGCGACTTAGTCTACTACTCAATTGGATTATTCAAACGGTGTTGCTCAAACAATTAGAAAATGTTACTATCACCATGTCCACAATCGATGAATTTTATGTTTCTCCTGAACCATTTCAGGTTGTCGTTTTGATATATAAATTAACCTTAATTGGAAAAAATTTAAAAATGTTTTTGGATACAAGACTATGGAGTTTTTTTAGAGACTTTGATCACCCACATCCGTATCGAGAAGGAAGCTCGAAAGAATGATCGGGAAGATGAAGTGTTTGTTGTCTCAAACAACACTAAGACTCCAATGAGGCGGTTCTAAAACCAAAAGCGAAAAATTCCTAGAATCAAACCGTAAGTGGAACCAAAAGCGCTACAATAATCATAGCTGGAACCGGCCAAGAAACCCAAATAAATTGCAGCAACCACCCTCAAAACTGATTCTCGATAGTTTATATGCTACAACTGCAACAAAGCAGGTCATATGGCAAGCAAATGTCAGAACAGGCCATGCCATGCTCCATAGGCTAAACTGACTAAAGAGCATTTAACGGCTATGATTTCCGATATCAAGCTTATTGGTGGATCGAAGGATGGTAGATATACACATGTGCTTCTCGTCATGCCTGCTATGATCATGCTACATTCAAAACATACGATGTTGTTGAAGATAAGAAGGTGTTATTTGAAGATTCTCACAGCAATATTATTGCTAATATTGGAGATGTGGAACTAAAGTTTACCTATGGAAGGACGGTAGGTTTGAAAGATGCGATGCATATTCCAAAGATGAGAAAGAATTTAATTTCGGGTCTTTTGCATAATAAAGCTGGTTTTACTCAAACTACTGAGCTTCATTTGTACTCCATCGCTAAGAATAATATATTTGTTGGGAAGGTTTATGCTTATGATGGCATGTTTAAGGTTAATGTGAAATTGAATAAAGTTTCTAATTCTAGTTATATGTTGTGTGATTTCAATTAATATTTGGCATGTTAGAATTTGTCATATTAATAAATGCTTTATTAAGAAAATGAGTAATTTATATTTTATTCCTAAAATATCACTAAATAGTTTTGAAAAATATGATTTTTGTAGTAAAAAAAAAATAACTAAAACCCTCATAAATCTTTTAGAGATTCTGAACCTTTAGCTTTAATTCACTCGAATATGTGTGAATTTGACGGGTATTGGTTAGGGACGTTAAACACTATTTTATTACATTCATTGATGATTGTATGGACTTCTCATGAAAAATAAAAGTGATGCACTATATATGTTTAAGTTATTTTTATGACTGATACTGAGAATCGATTTGAACAGAAATTAAGATATAAGAAGTGATATAGGAACTAAACATGAATCTAGCTTTTTCATTGAATTTTATGATTTGCATGATATAATTCATAGAAAAACTACACCTTATTCACTTTAAACGAATAGTGAAGTTAAAAGAAAACTAAAGCATTACTAAATCTAACTTTCTAATTTACTGAATTCTGATGGTACATCACATTGGTGGGGTAAAATTTTATTAACTGTTTGTTATGTGTTAAATAGAGTTCTTAAGTCGAAGAGCAAAATTTTACCATTTGAGATCTTAAAAATCATAAACCTAGCTTATCATATTTTAGATCATGAGGTTGCTTGGCATATGTTCGTATTCGTGATCCTAAATGAGCAAGTAGAGCCTATGAATGTGTTTTCATTAGTTATGCAACTAATAGAAATCCATATAAATTTTATGATTTGAATTCTCGTTTTATTATGAAATCAAATGATACAGATTTTTATGAACATAACCTATTTAAATTGAGGAATGATATGGGCACATCAACAAGCAATATTCTTGTAATTTGGGGTTATGAATATATTGAGGATACAGAAACTGAACTTAGAATAAGTAAGAGAGCTAGAGTAACTAAAGATTATGTCTAGAAATTTTTGCATACTGTAACATCCCCTATCTTGAGGTCAAAAGCTAAACGCTACAGATGCTGCAGTTATCTATAGTATTAACTTCTGGTGACAAAATATGGTAATGTTAATGGTATCCATAATATCAGAGTCACATGAATATGAAAAAAATCATCATAGATTAAAACAACTTTTCTAATTACATTTCAAAACAATATTTCATATTCATATTACATAATCCCATCGCTTTCCCAAGTTCAGATAAAATATAATTATGACAAAATACGTCAAGAGCGACATATGAAGATGTCCCTTATATGACCAGAGTACTATATGGACATAACTGTCTTAAATACAACACAGCGAAATCAAACAAAATAAAACAGCAACTCCTAAATAGCTATCCGTCAGCCACCTCCTCGTCTCCGGAAGCTTTATTTGCCAACCTACTAATTAAAATCCTATAAACCTCAACCCTCAGTCTACTCAAGTCAATTTTGAGCACACGAGAGTTTAAGGGGAAAACATAAACTTCGAGTCATACATAAAGCTTGGTGTGAATAATACTATACACCTCGGTTATTTGATATTATCGCTTAGCGGAACGGGTTTCCCCTCACTAACATCCTTTTAAAACATATCTTTTGCAAATCATAATCCTGCAACCAAAACTGGTTAAAACTGTAAAGCAATATCATGTAAACATACATATCAGGTAACAAATGTCCGAACACTATAGTTTTGTTTGGTTAACTACTAACCTTTGGATGATTCGGGCCTACTAGATAATATAAACAAAATAACCTAACACTTGTTAGATTCTCCTCTTTTGGACGGTATGTTCCTAACTTCTCTATTAGATACCTCTTCTGGACAGTCTGTCCCTAACTTATCTTCTCCTAGGGTCACCTGATCCTAATGGTTTTGCGAGCTCACCAATAACCTATCTCTGTACAAATATATTCCCTTCTATGTGTAATCATCATTTTAGTCTTACCTATAACAAAGCCCTACATACTAGAATTTTGGACTAAATTAGCTGAGGCTAATAGCTAATGTATAGGGCGCGACCCTATACCAGTCTCATCTGGTATACAAATATCTGAGTTATTTTACTTAGGGTAATCTTCCCTTAAATTTTCCTTGAAAAACTTTTCATCTCAAATTGATTTAAAACCTTTAAATAAAATTTAAACAAGGAAAATATAAACTCTATGCTTTACTCAAAATCACCTTGCCATTTTATATATATACTTTACTCAAATCTTTGTTGATGAAAACATTTAAACCTTTGAAAGTACCCCTTTCGAATCCATTGAAAGTACCCCTTTCGAAACCAAGTAAGCCCTTCTTTATAACCTAGACCGAAATGCCAAAACATTCCTTTCGAGACCATTCATAATCTTCCTTTCGAAACCATTAAAAACCCTTTTCTTCAAAAGCTATAAAACCTTAGACATCCTATCTTTAAAACACTTAACATTGCCTTTCGAAAACATTAAAAAAAACCTTTCCTTTAAAACCTTTCGAAACTTTCCTTTTAAACCTTTCGAAATCATTGGGGAACCACCCCTTCGAAACCATTCTTTAAAACCTTTCGAAACCATTAAAATATTAAACCTTCCAAAAGCATTAGAATATTAAACCTTTCGAAAGCATTTGGGTTCAATTTATAACATGTGAAAACACCTATTGAAACCATTGAAAACCATCTCTTTCGAAATCATTTGGGTTCTACCTTTAATAGAGCAAAAGGATCATTAAAGCATTTATGTCGAAAGTACTCTTTCAAAAGCATTTCCTAAGTAAATAAGTATTAGTGTCGAAACCAACCTTCCGAAAGCATTGGAGAAGCGAGTTGGGTTTTAAAACAAAGCATACCTTCCGAAACCATGGACTTCAAAAGGTAGAAAAGCGGGAGCTAGGGGTTTCAACCCCATTCGAAAGAATTTACTTAAAACAAAAGGCACAACCCATTCGAAACCATCCCTTTAAAACATTTGACTCAGCCGAAAGCCGACCAAGTCGAAAGCATATCCTTCGAAAGTAAAGCAGGCGCGTTTTTCATTTGAAAGCTAAGTATGGTTTCGACCTCCTTCGGAACCTCTGGTTTCGACCCAATACCTTCTGCCTATATCCAATTTTCTGCGCACCAAGGCTTTGATGCCAAGCGCATTGGTTTCGATGGTGATGGTGATGGTGATGGAGCTACTGGTCGGAATCCCTGGTGCCAAAAGTGGCGAAACATGCTAAAAGCATGCAAAAACTGATTTTTACTTTAAAAAGAAATTCTTTTCAACTAACCTGCCTTGTTTTTCAACATATTATTGGTTGCAAATTTTCTTTTCTAAAAGTGCTGCCAAAATTTCAGAATTATACAATTTGATTAATTTACAAAATACCCCTTCTCCTTTTATAAATATATAAAACATTTAACTCTCATACCTTAAATAATTTTATATATCTATTAAAACACTTAGGAAAATTATACAAAAATTCCAGAAAATCATTTTTAATATTTTTTCCAACATATATTAATTTCAGACCCAAAACATATATTATTTAATCGTAAATAATTTCAAACCCAATGAATCATTTTCCTCACTAGAAAATTAATATAAAATCCACATTAATTCAGAAAATTATGAAAACTGAAACTCATCCCTAAAATATCGTTTCTGATCTAAACCTCAAATCGCAAGGCATTTGGATGTCATTAAATGGGGTTTTTACATTAAAACATATCATAAAACCTATATGAATGAGCATAAATCATCAACAAACATATATAAACAATTAATCATTTAAAAACATGGCATATCCTTGCAAGATAAATCGGGTTTAACCTTAAAACCGAAAATTATTAGAAAACATGAGATGTATTCATTATTCACCTTAGCTTTGAGATTAAGGAGTTTGAGATTTGAATAGCTTTGATTTGACTTATCTTCTTCCTTAGCTTTTCTTATTTATCTTCCTCTTGCTCTTGCTAATGGTGGCCGGCCTCTAAGTTTAATTTTTTGCAAATGAATATGTGTGTGAGCACGGCTAAGGATTTAGGGTATTAGAATGCTCTTTTTCCTCTTTTTCCCATTTTTCCCTCACCTATTTCCCTTATCTATTTTAATTCATGTTAGCTCATTTTAGTTTATTCGTTAACATGGAACGGATACCCTTATTAATCACAAATCTCAATCCCCTAATCATCACATTATTTTATTTAATTTAGCTAATTAAATATCCTAAATAATGTTACTAAAAATATGGGGTGCTACACATATACTGCAAAGGAGGCTCCTATTAGCCTCCAAGAAGCTTTATCCTACACGCACACATAGAGGTCTTTAGCAAGAAGCAATTAATGCAGAAATTAATTCCCTTGAATCTAGTAAAACTTGGCACTAGATTTACCTTCTAGTTGTAAGACTATAAGTTGTAAATGGATTCTCGAAAAGAAATCAAAACCTGATGGTGTTATTGATAAATATAAGGCTCGTCATGGAGCAAGGGTTTAAGCAAAGAAGAAATAAATACTTTTTCGATACGTTTTCACCTGTTACTAGAATAACATCTATTTGAGTGTTAATTTCTCTTGCCGCAATTCATGATTTAATAATACACTAAATAGATGTTAAAACTTCTTTTATTAATGGTGAATTATAAGAAGAAATTTGCATGAATTAACTTAAAGGGTTGTAATCCTTGGTTAAGAACACAAAGTTTACAAATTAGATAAATCTTTATATGACCTTAAATAGGAACCTAAGTAATGACATGAATTTTTTTATAATATAGTTATTTCACATGGCTTCAAATTGAATAAAAGTGACAAATGCATTTATTAAAAATCCATAAATAATATTTGCACTATTATATGTTCATATGTGGATTATTTTATTATATTTGGTAAAATATTCATGTTATTAATGATGTGAAGTCTCTTTTATGTGTTAACTTTTATATTAAAGATCTTGAAGAAGCGAGTGTGATTCTTAGTACTAAGATTACAAGGTTTAAAAGGGAATTTCTTTAGATCAATCTCACTTTATTGAGAAATCTTAGTATAAAATAATTTAAGAATATTGGTGAAGGTGTAAGACAATCTTATTATGAGAGCATCATTGGCATCCTTCGGTATGCCACTGATTGTACTACTAGACACAATGTAACCTATGTTATGGAATATTATGCAGATTTACTAGTAGACACGTATTCCTATGTTACCTTCTTTCTTATTTTCATTTATAATCCAAGCATAAATAAAAAGCTTTAATTAGGACTTTAGTGACTGATTAGGTCAAATTAATCAAAATCGAACAATTGTGAGATAGGACTTTCTTATTTTTTGTATTTTCATACTTTCCTAAAGGACATCTCTCTTGCACAAGTAACATAAGACTTTTTCTTACATAACCATTTGAGTTAGGCAAAATTCAAGGTTTAACATTTTGGTGCTTTCACCAAGAAATGAACTGAGGAAAAACAACACAGTAATCCCTTCTTTTGAATTCTAGACCATGCCTTTAACTTGGCAAAGGTTCTCGGAACCTAATGAATTCTTATTCTTTCAAATGATGTATCGTACAACACACCCAACTAAGAGCAAGGATAAGCAATATTCCTAGAATAGTGAAGGACAAATAACGAGCCTTGAGAATTTAGCTCTCTAGAGTACAATAGAGAAAAGAATAATTATGCAACATGATCCAAATAGTTGAAGCTTAAATCCATTTGGTGTTAGGGAAAAACTGGTTTGCGCTTTAGCAACGGGGTTGGAAGAAAATGAAAGCTTACGTAGAGGAATAAAAAGGTAACAATGATAAAAGACAACCGCTTTTCACAAATGAGAATGATAATTCAAATACAAGCCAAATGAACCATCTTTAGGGAAGATATGCATAGCAAACCAGATCAACTCCCTCAAGAAGGAAAAGAATATACTTACATTCTGAAAGAAAGTAAAGGTCAGATAATGAAGGAATATCAACTTCTCTTTAAAAAACTAAAATCATCCTAAAGAACCAATCATTTAAAGGTTCTATCAAAACTAAGTACTCCCCTAAAGGTGCCACAAGAAGAAGTTTATCTTTCAAGGGGAATTGGACTAGAGTATTAGCCCTTGAAAAAGAATACTAAGGATAAAGAGGAAAACAAAGGGAGGAATATTTCAAACATGATGCAGTAAATGGACATGAGACAAACAATTGTTGAGCCTTATCAAGAATGATCGAGAACCATATAAAGCATGATGAGTTGAAAGAGTTCATCAAGCAGGATTGACAAAGGAATTATAAAATCCAAGAGAAAATAAGGGAATAACTTGATCCTAGAAAACCATGATTTTCAGATAAAAGAAAAAAAATTCTTATGGCTTTGATTTCAAAAGGATTTATAACAGTTGTTTTTCAAATCCACTTCCAAATGACTCTTAATTTCTCAAAATTATCAACTAAGAACCGATATAAGGACATATTTAAAAACCTAAATTCACAATAAACCTTCATTAATATTCGGTTGAGAGCTATAAAAGAAATCTTTTTATAAACAAAAAAGAACTCAAGCCCCAGGTAAGTATAAATAATGTAACGACCCGCCTTTTTGTACAGTTTAAGTCGATGATCAAACACACACGTCAACTCAAACCATTCAAAATGGAGGATTGTTAATTTGGGGTAAATAAGAAAAGAAAAGGAAAGAAATAAAGGAAATGAAACAACACAGAATCTCACAGCGGAAGGCTAAAGTATGATAATAAAATAACAGTTCATGAAGCTGTTAATTAAATGAATACATTTGAAATGAATACATTTGATTATTATTATACAACATTTATCATAGTTACATACACAGCAAATATCATACAACAATGCAGTGGAATGGAATGAATATAATAGTAGTAGATAATATACCAAATCTTCGTCTCCGTCCTCCAAGGAAATGATCTTCAACCTAAACTGAAATGCTCAGGCTGACCCGAGCGTAATGAAAAGACAAAACACTCGAGTCAGGACTAAAATATCCTTATGAAAGTTAAATCAATCGTAATAAATATGAGTGTAAACGGCGTCAGAGATGTTTACGGGGTTTGACATCTCCTATCCAGTGTCAAAGTGCGTGCAATAACTCAAGAGATGTTACGGGATTTTCCATCTCTCAAGGATCCGTTAAACTATCTATATATACAATAAGATACGCTATATAGATAATGTCTAAAGTAAAGTAAAGGTATCAAAATAGTGTTAAGTCAACGCCCATTCGCCGCTTAACACATTTATATTCCCAAGAGCATATACAAGACCGTAGTTTCCCCAAAACCGGAAGTCACCAGAGGGCAATCCATATACTCAAGGTACAAACCATAACGTAGTGGTCGCGAATAGGATAATCAGTATGACAAGGTACATGAGGCGATACCAACTAGGATACTAGTAGTTGCGTGATCCGGACTGATGTTGAGCATAGCCAGCAGCTACCCCAACACCGCGAAACAACACTCCCAAATCAAGGGGTGCACCCAAATCGAATCACAAATGTAATAGATATGGTATCGAAGAAGTGTGTCCGCTAGAGGTGGCGAACCTCAATGGCCCGGCGCGGCTCCTGTTTTAGTCATGTCAGGGGTCATCCAATATCGTTCTCTTTCTTCAGTCAACGCGTTCACCAAACCATCCACTTCATTTTGGATCAACACTCCACGCATACTAGTTATTAAAGTGGTTTTCGGTATCGACAGAGAGTATGTCCATATCCGATCCCGGTCTCTTTAATAACTACGTATTATTACACCGATGGCTCTTTTACATTTTAACTCGATTCATAATTGATATCAAAATATCATATTCGCTTCAAAAATCAAATCCATTTCAAATATCATCATATCTATTCAAAATGTAAGATTCCGTTTCAAAAATCATTTTTCGCCTCAATATCTCATTTCAATTTCAAAATCATTTCGAATTTCAATTTAGGTTGCAACTTCATTTAACCCAATTCGTATTTAAATTCGAGATTTAAATATAAACAATTCACCTTATTGACCAGCTTGAAAATTTTAGAAAATAGTTTTAAGTAATTTAAAAGTAGTTTAAATAATTAAAATAGTTAAAATAGTTTAATAGAAAATATTTAAATAGTTTAATCGAAAATAATTTGAATATAAAAAATGGTTTATATAGTAAAACAGTTTGAAAATCAAAATAATTTCAATATTTAAAGAATATAGATTTTAAATCAATTATACTAAAATATTCATTTAAACAAATTCCAAAGTCAAACCGGTCAACTTCCCAATTTCCTACCCAAATCAATTTCAATGTCCATTTCGATTTAATTGATTCAATTCCGATTTCAACTCGAATAAATTTTGATTCCATATAAATTTCGAATTCAATAAACCAAATTCCGTTCACTTTAAATTTCCAATTTCAAATTAATTTCCAATTCCAAATTAATTTAAATTTCAATTCCAAATTAATTTAAATTCCAATTTCAATTCCAAATCCAATTTCAAAATATCGATTTAAACATTAAATCAAATTTTCTTTTAATAACAAATTTTTGAATCCAAGTTTCAATTCTAACTTCAATCCTGAAATATCATTTCATATAACTTTTCTTAGAAATATTCAAAGTTCGAATAAAAGTTAAATCTTTAAACAAATCAATTTTCGACATTCAATCATATTCAATTTTCAAATTTCAAAGTCTCAACTTAATTATTTAACAAAATTCCTTTAACCAAAATTCATTTCAACATTCCAAACTCAATTTTTCGATGAATTCAATTTCTATAAATCGATTTTTATTTATAACTTTTATATCAAAACATTTAAATAAATTTCAACGACGATTTCAAAAATTATTAATTTAGCCAAATTCAGTGTCCGTATATAATTTTCTATCCTATGGCCAAGTGATTATTTATTTCAATTAAATGTCAGGGATGAACATATGTCACTTAAATTATATCACAGTGTCATGTGTATGCATAACAGTATATATATAAGCAAATAAACATCCAAACATTCAAACATCAACCAATGACATCCATCACAATACATCATCCAATAGTCAATACAATTCATGGCAGTTTCATAGTTATCAATGTCAGGTAATTTAATCGCAACTCAATTTCAATTTCAATTTAACTGTCAATTTCATTTTTCAATGGTTGATTCAGATAACAAACTATATGACAATTAATTTATATCTAACAACGACAAATAAAATCATAACACTTCATAATGTCAATTCAACTAGCATAAAGATATTCAGTACGTTGTGAGCGTTATAAAACACTCACCTTGATTTTACGATCTTAAATCAAATCGAACGGCGTTCGATTTAACTCAAAATTTTCTATAGCTCCAAATGATTCCAATCTAGTTGCATCGCGTAGAGCTCGTCCATACGATTCCAACGCAAAAAGTTTCGCGCGTTTTCGACCTCGTATGAAAAAGTTATGAATTTTAGAAGTTACACGATTTTATATATTCATAAATTTACAACATAATTTAATTTTTTTCACAACCTAGATCAATCTAAGCCGTGAGATCCATCACCCTGCAATCCAGCCCGTCCCTTGCTTCTCCTCCAAACTCACGTTCGCATGCTCCAGGAAATCACGCACGAAGACAACCCAAAGCCGCCTCTCCTTCATGAATTTCGCACCCCACCACATCGACTTCTAGGACGATCAGGATACACCATATCGAAGGCCTCGGCGAGAGCTACCTTCAGCTATAATAGGGTGGAGCTCGGCCATCTCAGCTGCACGCAAAACGAGGACAAACACGGAACTTTAAATGCAAATTCCCGTTGATCCGATGCTCCGATTTTGATCATCTCCGTATGGATTTGAAGAGCTCGCCGAGATCTACAACTTTGCTTTTGGAATTTTTCGATTTCGTTGAACGGATTGAGAGATATTAAGGGAAGAAGATGGTGAAATTCTGGCCTTCGAATTTTCAAGTGGCGGCTGGCAATATTAGGGTTAGGGTTTTGCTAATGAAATGATAAAGGGGTCCTTTTATAGACATTTACCGAAAATCACTATTCACTCGATTTTCCGAACTCCGATTTACGCGCGGTGACCGGCGTTTCTAGGGTTTATCCCACGTTCCGGACACAATGGAATAGGTTTCGGAACCTAATTCGATCGTATGTGTGAGTTATGGCAATAAACGATCGATTTAAATTAAACCGATTTAAACCGATTTCGATGCGTTTTAATTCGTACCGGACAAACGGTAAATCCAAAAATTATGAAATTTGAAACCTTACAATAATATCCCATTACGGATCCGATGAAACTGGTTTCGTCGAAATCCGAGACTTTTTGAAAAATGACTATTTTTAACTCGACGATTTATAAATTAAAATAACTCGATGCGTTTCGAGCTGCCACGGTCAAACCGTAATTCCGATTGATACGAAAATTGAAATCCGGTAATAACTAACTATTACGGACCCAATGGAACTTGTTTCGTTCAATTCTGAGACTGTTCAAAAATTAGCTATTTTACAATCGATAATTAAATATTAAAATATTCAATTTTCGCAAATTAACTCAAAAATTAATTTTAAAAGTTCTATAACATTCTTATAACTCCAATATGATAAGATAAAATTTTACAAATCATTTTCAATCATATTCAACTCGATTTTCAATTATTTCTGAAATTTAACTTATTAAATTATCGATTTAATTGCCTAATTAAATCCAATATTCGAAAAATAAATTATTCGACTGTTTAATTCCAATATAAAATTCCCAATTTTAAATTATTAACTTTTAAATCAAATTTCAATTGTTCACAAATCCTATTTTTAAATTTCACAGTAATTAACAATCTTTTACAATGCAGTTTTCCATTATAAATCCAATATAAAAGATTATATTAGATTCAGCCTTCAATTATATTGTAATTCAAATTCAAGTTATTTAATTCCAAATGAATTCTTTTATTTCGATTTACACTTTCATTATTGAATCAACCATTTACTTATACATTATTATCAATGTTTTATAATTCATTTACTTCCATTTTCTACAGTTATTATCTTATTTAAATTCACAGTAATATTAAATTACATTCATTTACGTTGATTTCAATATTATAACTTCAATATTAAATGTAACATTTTATTTATTTCGTTGTTTAAAATCAAATTCAATTCATTTCAATTACTTGTTACATTCAAATTTAAATCTTTACTTACGTTCAATTACAAGTTAACATCTTTATCGAATTACAGTTTCAGTCATTATCTGCTTCCAATCAACTATAATATTAAGTTACATTTATTTATATTAGTTTCAATAACATAAACTTCCATTATTAAATCTACCATTTTAATTATTCTTTGTTTACAATCATAACCAATTTGGTTTACAATCAAATTCAATCCATTATTTACATTCACTACAAGTTAACATCCGTATTTAATTTACAAATAAGTTATTTCAGAATTCAGTTTTGTATTTTAACTTGTAATTTACATTTAACAACACAAAATTTTATTTCCTTCGGATTTTTATCCAAAATTTTCATTTTAATTCGTATTTTTAAAGTGTTAAAAATACGGGTCGTTACATTCTCCCCCACTTAAAACTTTTCGTCCTCGAAAAGGAACGGAGAAGGAGAAACCATCATTTAGATATAATTCATTCAAATATTTGACTTATTTGCAAAATTCAGTTATAGGATTTTTAAAATCTCAAAATTTTCTAACTCCCGGATTTTTGAAAAATTTCGGCAGCACCTCCTTTGCGCGGCTAGGACCGAAAAATTTCACAGTGGTAATAATTGCATGATATACATCTCATTACAAGAATGAGGCATCCCAAAACATGGGGAACACAATAATATACCACAACATAAACCGTAATCCGAGAACGTACCTTTTATTTAGCGTTTATTAGCATTTTAACTTACATTTTGCATTAAGCGCAGAAGCGAGCTCCACAAACGAAGCGCAACCCCTTTGCTACCTACTAAAATTCTCAATAACCAAGTTAGAACCATGCATATAAAGATAGATCGATATACTTATCATAAACAACATACATATAACAAGTTTAGCTTAAAACTGCAATTCCAATTTCAGGACAGCAAATGAATCTCGGTTTTTGGTCCCTTAAACGATAAAATTTGACGATGGAATCTAAACAAAAGTTGTTGCATTCGTTTCAGGCTTTCCGGAATGTCCAAAATCATTGAATTCGGACCTTCCGTTCAGAAGTTACGGTCATTTTACTAAAATGATACGCTTCAGCCCCGAGCAATTTAGCGCAGGCCTGAAATGTAATTTCAGATTTTCGACCTCCTAAATGACAGAAATAAGAAAAGCTTATAAAACGAAAGTTGGAGCTTAGGCTCTAAGCTTTCCAGGAAGTACAAGATCATGAAAATCCGATAAACCATTAAAAAGTTATGTCATAAATACTAAGGTCAAATGCTATTGGTTTTGCTTATTCTTACACAGGACAGCGATAGACATTTACATTTTTAACCTAGTAAACCAATGAATTTTCTGAAATACTCTAAACAAAAGTCGTGCTACAGATTCTAAGCTTTCCGAAAAGTCCAAGATCATCAAATTCCGATTATTCATTTAAAAGTTATGGTACTTTTAGTTTCAGCACATACCGGACAATTTTAGATTTCCACATTTGTTTGTTATTACAAATACAAACAATCCAATTTAAAGTTTCCGGAAAATCAAGCATTAACACAAAGTTGTTAATTTCTTTTATATTTTTATGAAATAAGTTTATATTAAATTTGTTTTCCGGTTTATTCACTTTATTACATCCACATTTAACTCAAGACAATTTTCTTCAAATTAAATTGATTACAATTATATTCAACATCACCTTACTTCAAATTGAATTTAATTATTTAAATTTATATTCCATTTATTCAATTTATTAACAAAATGAATCATACTTAATCAATTAACATCTATCTAACAACCAATGCATATCAAACATTAACCTCCATCCAAATCTATAATAAATCAATTATACATTTCCAAGTCAAAATTTTAATTTCATACACTTCCAAGTTTATTGACATTTAGTTTTATTCAAATTTAATTAGTTTCCATTTACTAATTCTATATTTAATTAATTTTAAATTTAATTCACTTTACAACTTAAATTTCCTTTATATTTACAACTATCAATAGATCTTCACATTTTATTATTCGCAATCACACTTGTATATTATTCATTTACTTATCTTTATTAACATTTTAAACTTTTTAAGTATTTGGTAAGTTATAGTTATGCAAATAGAATGTAGTTAAACAACATACAACCTCTTTTCATTCAAAGTTGAATTTTCAATTAATTAATTCTTAAGTCATTACTTAAATTTCACTATAATTTAATTTCACATTTACATTCACATATAGTATTTCCATTTTATATTAACATAATTGTGAATCACCTTTAAATGTTAATTTAAATTCCAATTATTTACTAACAATTTTATTTATATTTGCAAACCATTAATTAAATGCATATTTCATTATTCAAACCTAAACTTGTATATTATCCAATTAACAATTCATATAACATTTTTGAACTTCTTAAATATTCTGGTAAGTTATATTTATGCTATAGAATGAAATTTAATACTATGCGAGTTTTACAGTTTCAATTTTATTTAAAGTTCATAATTTCCTAATTCTAAGGATATCTACTTCAATTGATATTTTCACTTAGCTCTTAGGTTCATTTCTCATTTCACAATTTAGAAGTTCTGTAATGATTCAAGTATTTGTTTATCTCAATAGTTTATAATTATTAAATATTAAAGAACTTAAGAATTTCAACTCCGGTTTCAATTCAAATCAAGTTTGAAATAATATATACTTATATTAATATATATCAAGTCATACTATAGAGAATATAAAATAAAATTCAATTTTAATCAAAACAGGGTTTAGAAAAACTATTTAGTGATCTCCCCCACTTGGACTCTCGAAAATAAAGTCGATGATGCGTGCACTCATCACCGAAATCATTTTCTAGCGTCAAGAGAAGGGAATATAACATTTATCATAAAAAAAAGTCCTTCGAAAACAATTTCAACTGAAATATACTATCATATAATACTCATATTATATTTTTCAAATTCTTGTAAGTTAATTTCAAATACCGAAATTTAAATTCCCAAATCCAAGTTAAAATTCATTTATATTCATTGCTAATTGTGTTTACAAGATTTCATTTCCCTAAATCCATTGTTATTTAATCAATTATTGTAAATATTGACTGATCAAAAAAAAATAGCGATAATAATCTAATATTATCATCTCCTAACAATCAATTCAATCAAAATGAATAAATATTCAAATAATTCTTTTATATAAAAATATATTCCAAAACGATATTGTGTTGGTTTGTCCTATTCGAGTGTTCAGAAATTCCTATCGATGCCTTAGCGTCCCAAGTATCGACCAGAATTCATAAATACTCAACGGAACAAATTAACGCAATATAAAACCATTTTATATCAAATAACAAGTACGCTCTCTTATACACACTCAAACTCATTCATATAGTTTACCTCTATTTCAATGAGCTATTCCCCCACTAGAGCCAAGGTTTATCGCTAAACCAAAGCTCTGATACCAACTGTAACGACCCGCCTTTTTGTACAGTTTAAGTCGATGATCAAACACACACGTCAACTCAAACCATTCAAAATGGAGGATTGTTAATTTGGGGTAAATAAGAAAAGAAAAGGAAAGAAATAAAGGAAATGAAACAACACAGAATCTCACAGCGGAAGGCTAAAGTATGATAATAAAATAACAGTTCATGAAGCTGTTAATTAAATGAATACATTTGAAATGAATACATTTGATTATTATTATACAACATTTATCATAGTTACATACACAGCAAATATCATACAACAATGCAGTGGAATGGAATGAATATAATAGTAGTAGATAATATACCAAATCTTCGTCTCCGTCCTCCAAGGAAATGATCTTCAACCTAAACTGAAATGCTCAGGCTGACCCGAGCGTAATGAAAAGACAAAACACTCGAGTCAGGACTAAAATATCCTTATGAAAGTTAAATCAATCGTAATAAATATGAGTGTAAACGGCGTCAGAGATGTTTACGGGGTTTGACATCTCCTATCCAGTGTCAAAGTGCGTGCAATAACTCAAGAGATGTTACGGGATTTTCCATCTCTCAAGGATCCGTTAAACTATCTATATATACAATAAGATACGCTATATAGATAATGTCTAAAGTAAAGTAAAGGTATCAAAATAGTGTTAAGTCAACGCCCATTCGCCGCTTAACACATTTATATTCCCAAGAGCATATACAAGACCGTAGTTTCCCCAAAACCGGAAGTCACCAGAGGGCAATCCATATACTCAAGGTACAAACCATAACGTAGTGGTCGCGAATAGGATAATCAGTATGACAAGGTACATGAGGCGATACCAACTAGGATACTAGTAGTTGCGTGATCCGGACTGATGTTGAGCATAGCCAGCAGCTACCCCAACACCGCGAAACAACACTCCCAAATCAAGGGGTGCACCCAAATCGAATCACAAATGTAATAGATATGGTATCGAAGAAGTGTGTCCGCTAGAGGTGGCGAACCTCAATGGCCCGGCGCGGCTCCTGTTTTAGTCATGTCAGGGGTCATCCAATATCGTTCTCTTTCTTCAGTCAACGCGTTCACCAAACCATCCACTTCATTTTGGATCAACACTCCACGCATACTAGTTATTAAAGTGGTTTTCGGTATCGACAGAGAGTATGTCCATATCCGATCCCGGTCTCTTTAATAACTACGTATTATTACACCGATGGCTCTTTTACATTTTAACTCGATTCATAATTGATATCAAAATATCATATTCGCTTCAAAAATCAAATCCATTTCAAATATCATCATATCTATTCAAAATGTAAGATTCCGTTTCAAAAATCATTTTTCGCCTCAATATCTCATTTCAATTTCAAAATCATTTCGAATTTCAATTTAGGTTGCAACTTCATTTAACCCAATTCGTATTTTAAATATAAACAATTCACCTTATTGACCAGCTTGAAAATTTTAGAAAATAGTTTTAAGTAATTTAAAAGTAGTTTAAATAATTAAAATAGTTAAAATAGTTTAATAGAAAATATTTAAATAGTTTAATCGAAAATAATTTGAATATAAAAAATGGTTTATATAGTAAAACAGTTTGAAAATCAAAATAATTTCAATATTTAAAGAATATAGATTTTAAATCAATTATACTAAAATATTCATTTAAACAAATTCCAAAGTCAAACCGGTCAACTTCCCAATTTCCTACCCAAATCAATTTCAATGTCCATTTCGATTTAATTGATTCAATTCCGATTTCAACTCGAATAAATTTTGATTCCATATAAATTTCGAATTCAATAAACCAAATTCCGTTCACTTTAAATTTCCAATTTCAAATTAATTTCCAATTCCAAATTAATTTAAATTTCAATTCCAAATTAATTTAAATTCCAATTTCAATTCCAAATCCAATTTCAAAATATCGATTTAAACATTAGATCAAATTTTCTTTTAATAACAAATTTTTGAATCCAAGTTTCAATTCTAACTTCAATCCTGAAATATCATTTCATATAACTTTTCTTAGAAATATTCAAAGTTCGAATAAAAGTTAAATCTTTAAACAAATCAATTTTCGACATTCAATCATATTCAATTTTCAAATTTCAAAGTCTCAACTTAATTATTTAACAAAATTCCTTTAACCAAAATTCATTTCAACATTCCAAACTCAATTTTTCGATGAATTCAATTTCTATAAATCGATTTTTATTTATAACTTTTATATCAAAACATTTAAATAAATTTCAACGACGATTTCAAAAATTATTAATTTAGCCAAATTCAGTGTCCGTATATAATTTTCTATCCTATGGCCAAGTGATTATTTATTTCAATTAAATGTCAGGGATGAACATATGTCACTTAAATTATATCACAGTGTCATGTGTATGCATAACAGTATATATATAAGCAAATAAACATCCAAACATTCAAACATCAACCAATGACATCCATCACAATACATCATCCAATAGTCAATACAATTCATGGCAGTTTCATAGTTATCAATGTCAGGTAATTTAATCGCAACTCAATTTCAATTTCAATTTAACTGTCAATTTCATTTTTCAATGGTTGATTCAGATAACAAACTATATGACAATTAATTTATATCTAACAACGACAAATAAAATCATAACACTTCATAATGTCAATTCAACTAGCATAAAGATATTCAGTACGTTGTGAGCGTTATAAAACACTCACCTTGATTTTACGATCTTAAATCAAATCGAACGGCGTTCGATTTAACTCAAAATTTTCTATAGCTCCAAATGATTCCAATCTAGTTGCATCGCGTAGAGCTCGTCCATACGATTCCAACGCAAAAAGTTTCGCGCGTTTTCGACCTCGTATGAAAAAGTTATGAATTTTAGAAGTTACACGATTTTATATATTCATAAATTTACAACATAATTTAATTTTTTTCACAACCTAGATCAATCTAAGCCGTGAGATCCATCACCCTGCAATCCAGCCCGTCCCTTGCTTCTCCCCCAAACTCACGTTCGCATGCTCCAGGAAATCACGCACGAAGACAACCCAAAGCCGCCTCTCCTTCATGAATTTCGCACCCCACCACATCGACTTCTAGGACGATCAGGATACACCATATCGAAGGCCTCGGCGAGAGCTACCTTCAGCTATAATAGGGTGGAGCTCGGCCATCTCAGCTGCACGCAAAACGAGGACAAACACGGAACTTTAAATGCAAATTCCCGTTGATCCGATGCTCCGATTTTGATCATCTCCGTATGGATTTGAAGAGCTCGCCGAGATCTACAACTTTGCTTTTGGAATTTTTCGATTTCGTTGAACGGATTGAGAGATATTAAGGGAAGAAGATGGTGAAATTCTGGCCTTCGAATTTTCAAGTGGCGGCTGGCAATATTAGGGTTAGGGTTTTGCTAATGAAATGATAAAGGGGTCCTTTTATAGACATTTACCGAAAATCACTATTCACTCGATTTTCCGAACTCCGATTTACGCGCGGTGACCGGCGTTTCTAGGGTTTATCCCACGTTCCGGACACAATGGAATAGGTTTCGGAACCTAATTCGATCGTATGTGTGAGTTATGGCAATAAACGATCGATTTAAATTAAACCGATTTAAACCGATTTCGATGCGTTTTAATTCGTACCGGACAAACGGTAAATCCAAAAATTATGAAATTTGAAACCTTACAATAATATCCCATTACGGATCCGATGAAACTGGTTTCGTCAAAATCCGAGACTTTTTGAAAAATGACTATTTTTAACTCGACGATTTATAAATTAAAATAACTCGATGCGTTTCGAGCTGCCACGGTCAAACCGTAATTCCGATTGATACGAAAATTGAAATCCGGTAATAACTAACTATTACGGACCCAATGGAACTTGTTTCGTTCAATTCTGAGACTGTTCAAAAATTAGCTATTTTACAATCGATAATTAAATATTAAAATATTCAATTTTCGCAAATTAACTCAAAAATTAATTTTAAAAGTTCTATAACATTCTTATAACTCCAATATGATAAGATAAAATTTTACAAATCATTTTCAATCATATTCAACTCGATTTTCAATTATTTCTGAAATTTAACTTATTAAATTATCGATTTAATTGCCTAATTAAATCCAATATTCGAAAAATAAATTATTCGACTGTTTAATTCCAATATAAAATTCCCAATTTTAAATTATTAACTTTTAAATCAAATTTCAATTGTTCACAAATCCTATTTTTAAATTTCACAGTAATTAACAATCTTTTACAATGCAGTTTTCCATTATAAATCCAATATAAAAGATTATATTAGATTCAGCCTTCAATTATATTGTAATTCAAATTCAAGTTATTTAATTCCAAATGAATTCTTTTATTTCGATTTACACTTTCATTATTGAATCAACCATTTACTTATACATTATTATCAATGGTTTATAATTCATTTACTTCCATTTTCTACAGTTATTATCTTATTTAAATTCACAGTAATATTAAATTACATTCATTTATGTTGATTTCAATATTATAACTTCAATATTAAATGTAACATTTTATTTATTTCGTTGTTTAAAATCAAATTCAATTCATTTCAATTACTTGTTACATTCAAATTTAAATCTTTACTTACGTTCAATTACAAGTTAACATCTTTATCGAATTACAGTTTCAGTCATTATCTGCTTCCAATCAACTATAATATTAAGTTACATTTATTTATATTAGTTTCAATAACATAAACTTCCATTATTAAATCTACCATTTTAATTATTCTTTGTTTACAATCATAACCAATTTGGTTTACAATCAAATTCAATCCATTATTTACATTCACTACAAGTTAACATCCGTATTTAATTTACAAATAAGTTATTTCAGAATTCAGTTTTGTATTTTAACTTGTAATTTACATTTAACAACACAAAATTTTATTTCCTTCGGATTTTTATCCAAAATTTTCATTTTAATTCGTATTTTTAAAGTGTTAAAAATACGGGTCGTTACAAATAATGAGGCAACCCTTAGTCCAAGATGCATTATGCTTAATAAAGCTTTCGGCCTGATAAGGTCAGTAAGATTCTTTAAGAAAAGTCACACCTTGCACCTGATGGTGTCAAAATCCCTTGATCAAGTACAAAAACACCCAACAAGGAAGTTAGGAAGCTCTTAGCATTAGTTCTAAGGAAATTTTTTGAATATCCAATGGAGGATACTGAAATGGATCAAACAAGCCGTTGGTCCCCCATTTGTGCCTGACCAAAGCAAGCATTTTAAAAAAAGAGTACGAATGGTCCAATAAGCCTTTGGTCCCACCATTTGTGCTTGACCAAAGCAACCATCTAAAATGAAGAATTCGTATGGAAATACATGAGATCTACAATACCTCGAAAATTAAATCAATATTTTAGTTAAATATTAATAACATGAAAGTATGTGGAATTAATGAATTAGTTAAATAAATTAAACATAAGGAGGGGGAAAATAGCCATATTTAAAACTTTCGAATTTGATGACGAAACCAGCGCCATTCCAATTGTCTCATTTTTCTGGTTCGCGTGGTATATATTTGTTATGTTGTTTGGAGCTCGTATGAAAGTGATATGACTAGAAACGTCATCGAGTCCGATGGGCACTACACGGGCTGAATTTGAGTTTTTTGTGGGCATATAGTTATTTCCCTTCGTTGACTCAAAACAGAAGTACATACCCATCTTTCTCACTTTTAGAAACTACTTTGTAAATACTTCTTCTTCCTTCTTCGTTCTCCACAAAACTACTCCATTAAAACTAAGATAACTTACTCATTTCTCAACCAAATTCAATGAAACCAAAGGAAATTCAAAACTAGTAGGAAGGGCTATTACCCAATGATGATTTGGAGGCTGAAACTCAAAGATAGGAGGTGCAACAATGCCGAACAACGAGAAGTTGGGCTAGATTTGGCTATTTGTTGAGTGATATGTACCTTACTCCTATAATGCAACCTTAATGCTATAAATTGATATATAGACTATATTAGAGTAGAATTTCATAATCACATGCTTAAATTTTGAATTGAACATGGTTTGGGGGGATTTGGTTAATATAAAGGATTTGAAACTAGGTTTAAGCAATTTCCACAAAATATGAGGTATAACACCTAAATCCATGAAATAATGGATATAATTGGACTTAGCCATCTAAAGCTAGGGTCTACGGACATTCTCTGATGATTTGAGATGAAGTCGTGGCGGAACGAAGTGAAAATGACATTGAAATCATCAAAAATCGAACTCTAGAATTGGAAAAATTACTCACACCCATGGACTGGTGACTTAGACAGGTGCACTGATGCATGACTATTTTGCCTATGTGAACCTCGGCTAAATGACCCAATATAAATATATAATATATAATTCGATTCATGCTTTCTCCTATATCCTGGAAAGTGATCTGAGACATGATGAGATGAGTGATGGTTATACAAAATGAAGGGATGTATGGAGTGTGATGGTGATACAAAACTAGTGGTTGTATGGAATGCGATGAATGATATTAAATGAAAGAATATTGTATAGTTTGGTTGTGTTATAAAGAGAATATAAATATAAGTATATATGTGTTAGAAATAATGTTGTGATATTATGATGAACGTAGATGGGAACAAGTCTGGGACGTAGGATAGATGCATCAGAATGTGTATGCGATGCAAATGTGGTTATATGACATTTAGTAGATGGTCAAGGCTTGATGATTTTTTGCTTCCCTGTAGTGCTTTGGCAACCAGTAGAAGCGATTGAATGGTAAGCAACCCTGTAGGCTATGGCCAGTCAAGGGTGTAAGTCCAACTAGGTAGCACGAGGACAACATGCGACCTTGTAGGGTATGGGCGGTCTAGGACTTGTGCTCTATACGATGTATCAAGAGATGGGCAACAGGTGACATTACTGGGCATGGAGGCCAAACCAGAGCATGAGTCCATATAGATGTGATATGGTTAGATATGTATGAAATTTAGTATGACGTGACGACAGAATGTATGGTGGTCAGACGGTAGACTCATATCATGTTATAGTATTGATTTTGCAGTATATGTAGATTAGAATATAGTTCACTCACAAAACTTATGTCTGACTCACTCCTATTTTATTTTTATACGTATCCAAGTTAATGGAATTCAGTGATGAGGCGGTATCATAGATTGAGATTTATTTTTGTGTTGTATATATGGAGTTACTTAGTACTGTACTTGGAATTGATTCCGTATTTAGGAGATTGGTTTGTATCTATATTTGTCAGACATGTTTATTTGACAATTCTAGACATGTTATGGTGATATGACTATGACATTATTTATGCATTATACTTTATTCATTTCACTGTGAGACTTTAAATGTAGTTAATGTTAGCTAGAATTTATATTTTATATCTGATATCCATCTATATCTGTCTTAGTTGCTTATATTATATCTTCTCTCCAACAACTCGTGTTTCGATACTCGGGTGTTGACATCGGTTTGGGAGTCGGACTCAGAGTTGAAAAGGCGGGTCGTTACATTTGGTATCAGAGCATAGGTTAGGAACTTGGATAAGAATTAGGAACATATTGAGAGAGTGTACTCATATTTTTTTAGATACGTACGCATGTGTGTATAGAAATAAATGAAAAAGTACGTATGCACACACCCATTTATTGTTCTAGTTTTATTAAATATCTATTGTGAAGTTGCTAATGAATCTCACTTTTATATTTTAAATAGTTGAATATGAGTAATTCAACTGGAACAGAGACTAACATAGCTAGTGCTAGTAGGGTAGAAACCAGAGTAGGGACTAGGAACCAGGTAGATATACTAGATATTCTTGGTTCTAACATTCCAGTATGGTTTAGACACTACCTTTAGGCGACTAGCCAAGCTAGTACTATCCCCATCGAACCTACAACCACCAATACCATTGCTAATCAAGATGTGATTCCAGCCCCAGCACCACCAACTGTTGACTTTCCTAATTTTTGTAAAGATTTCTCCAACCTTGGTGGGAAGCCATTTCACAGGACGGAACCATGCTCGCTGACTTAGGCTTGGCTTAACGATTGCGAAAAGATTTTCAACCTATTGGGACTCGATGATGCAATGAGGAGGCTATTAGTTACTCAACATTTGAATGGTAAAGCAGCTTATTGGTGGGAGGTAGTAACAACTAAGGTGGATGAGAATGTTATTTCATTGAGGATGTTTAAATCTAGATTTGAGACAAAGTTCTTTCTAGTGTCAGGAAGGACTTATTGTTAGAGAAGTTTATTCATCTGAAACAAGGAGAATTAACAAGGGGTGAGTATGTCAGTCAGTTTAACGAATTAACCCGGTTTGGATTTTACTTGGTGAATACTTCAATGAAGAAGGCATTAAAGTTTGCAAAAGGTATGAATTCACCTTTTAGAGAATTGGTGTTGAATCAAATACCATACAGAGCGACATTTGAAGGATTAGTAGAAAGAGCATTATAAAACTCTTTGAATAGAGACTTAGTGAAGGAACTAAGTAAGAAAATGGAAAGACAACAGTAGTAGCAAGGAAAACACAAAGGAAATGGACCCCAAGAAGGACAGGGCAAGAAGCATGTAGTTATGTGCCATAGGCGTCAGAAAGTAGGACATGCATCAAAGAATTGTAGGACGAACTTTTCAAAGGGAAGATATTATAATCATAATTAAGTGGGACATATGGCTAAAGAGTGTAAGGCAACCCCAGTTTAGAAAAAGTTGAGGTTCTATATTTATGATCTGATTGGACATATAAAGATAGACTATCCAGCTTTGAGGAATGAAGGTCAAATCGTAAAGGCATATGCGTTGGATGTTGTTCCTACTTCCAATAAGGCACTGCCATTAATGCAAGAGAAAGGAAAAAAAGTTGTGATGGAAGGTGTGTTGATCTTATTTGATTCTCCTATTCATACTTTGTTGATATTGGTGCATCTCATTCATTCATAGCAAGTGCATTAGTTAATTATTTATCTCTTAAACCTGACATCGTATATGAATCAGTTACGGTGTTGAATCATGTTAGGGGATTGACCCATCTATCGATGTTGTGTCATAGTCTAAAGTTGGTCATTCGCGGTGTGCAGTTCTTTGTGACACATATGTACTAAACTTTTTGGGTACGGATCTCACACTATGGGGTAGTTTTGGATTGTGATTGGAGGATGGTTCGATTGAGGAAAGCTGATGGGTCTAATTTAATTTTATGTCATGAGCCTGATGTGTTAGTTATAGGGACTTATTGGTATTCGTTTAGCCTGCTACATAAAGAGCTATCGTGTATACCTATAGTGAAGGACTATTCTGATATATTTAAAGAAGTTTATATTCTTGCTCCCCGAAGAGAAATCAAATTTAGTATTGATCTCAAGAAAGTTGCTAGGCCAATTGTAATGCCTTTTAGGTATATAGCTCCGAAGGAAAGATGAGAGTTCGATAAGAAAGTATCTGAATTATTACAGAAGGGTTTTATTCGAAGGAGTGTTTCGGAGTGGGGAGCACCTATCATTTAAGCTACCAAGTCAGACTGTTCCCTAAGCTTATGCGTTAATTATCGAGAATTAAACAAGCTCGCAAAGAAAAACCGCTATCCACTACCTCATTTTAATGCCTTCTTTGATTAGTTGGTCGGGGCAAAGGTTCACTCGCAGCTTGACTTAGCAACTAGATTTCACTAATTGAAAGTTGCAGAGGATAGTATCTAGAAGGCTACTTTTTATACACCTAATGGATTGTTTGAGTGGATGGTGATGTCTTTTGGATTGACGAATGCTCTAGCTTATTTTGTGGATTTGATGAGTACAGTATTCCAAAAGCAATTGAACAAGTTTGTAGTGGTCTTCGTGGATGATATCCTTATTTCTTCCAGAATTGAAGAGAAGTGCATTTAAGAGAAGTGATGGATGTTTTGAGGATGGATCAGTTAAAGGCCAAATTCTCGAAACATCATTTCTGGAGAGATGAAGTTCGTTTTCTTGGACATGTAGTATTGGTAAATAGATTGGTAAAAAACCCAGGGAAAGTAGCGACAATTAGGGATTGAAAAACACCGAAGAATGCTTTAAAGATCCGTAGCCTTTTGGGTTTGGCTGGATTTTATCGAAAGTTCATCAAAGATTTCACAAAGATATCGGCACATTTGACTTGTTTAACTAACAAGAATTTAGTGTATGCTTGGAGTTCAGAATGTGAAGTGGCATTTCTAAGACCGAAAGAGTTATTGACAGATGCTCCTATTGTAGTTATCCCAGATGGTAACAAACCATTTACCGAATATACCCATGCATGTGGTACTGGTCTTAGTATTTTACTTATGTAGGAAGGAAGAGTAGTAGCGTATGCAAGTAGATAACTGAAGAGCCACAAAAATAATTATGTGATGCATGACTTAGAGTTGGCTGGTATTGTATTTGCTTTGAAGTCATGGAGACATTATTTGTTGAGTGAGATATTTAAACTATGTATGGACCATAAATCTCTCAAGTACTTGTTTTCTCAGAAGGACTGAACCTAAGATGCAGAGGTGGATGGAATTCTTATCGTCTTTTGATTTCGGTATTTCTTATACTCTCGGGAAAGGAAATGTGGTTGCAGAAGCTTCTGGTAGGGAGCACATAGAGATAAATGCTATGTTAGTAGAATAGAGAAGTTTGGAGTTTTTATTGGAATTTGATTTCAAGCCTAGATCGGAGTATGCACATGGATTGTTAGCAACAATGGAGGTTAGGCCAACACTTATGGATTGTATTAGTGGAAGTCAAGTGCAAGGTACATCGTGGGTCGATATTATGGAGCAATTGAGATGGGGTGAACGATCGATCCATTTGGATCATTACTCCATAAATCAAAAAGGTTATTTGATGAGACATGGGAGATTATGTGTGCTGAAGATTAAGCAGTTGATATATGAGGTTTTGCGTGAATTCCATCATTCCATAATGACTGTTCATCTAAGGGGAGATAAGTTGTACAGGGATGTGAAGATAGTACTCTATTGGCCAGGAATGAAGAGGCAGGTAGTTGAGTATGTAGTGAAGCGCATGACGTGCCAAAGAGTGAAGGCGAAGCAGAAAAAGCTGAGTGGGCTATTACTTCCATTGGATGTGCCACGGTGGAAGTGAGAGTGTATATCCATGAACTTTACAGAAGGGTTACCCCGGAATAGAAAAGGAAATAAAAGTATATGGGTGATAGTTTATCGTCTTACAAAGATTGCTCATTTTATTCCAATGAAGAATATGAGAATAACCAAAATTATATTCAAAACAAAAAATATGTGAAACATATATTCAATCTCCAAAATAATTGTAAATAATTTACATATATTGTTAAGTTATATTTGTATATATAATGAGATACAAAATACATTAAATAATTAAATTAGTTTCCAATCCAAAATTGTTTGTCTGTTTATTTGCTTTTTTATAAAATAATAATTCTAAAACAATGAAAAAATTAGATTGGACAAATTAGGCATATAAAAAAAATTTGTAAAATGAATTAGATCTGAACTATACATATAATATGAACATATGATGAAAAGGTTTTAGCAAATGTGGGATCTACTTATATTATTATGATGAACATATAATCAATTAACATATATTAAATCTGAAGTTTAGGTCAACATAATGAATAAATGATGAGATTATATGTAGCATGTATAGGATTTGATCTTCATTAACATGATGAATATATAATAAGATAAAATTATAATTACCTAAGGAGGACGCCTAAGATTTGCACTTTGAATGAAGAATAAAACTCTGATTCGATTGAATCAACCTTTAGATTTTGCAAGGACTAGAGATAAACACCACCTTGAATATTATTGATTTTTTATTTAATTTGTTTTAGGGAATATTATTTTTCATTGAGACCATTATGGGAGAGGAGGAGAGCAAGAGAAAGAAGATAAGATGTTTTGTCAGAAAAAGAATAATGTATTGAATAAGAGAGAATATGTTTTAAAGAAAACATTAAAGGCTTAAAATTTTGCCTTTTAAAACATATCTATTTAATTCCTAATAAATCTAATCAAATCCTTTCCCTCCTCTTCATATTTTTGGGAAAAAAATAGAATTAAAGAGAAAAGGGAAAAAAATCATTTCATAAATGAGATTTAAATGAGTCATAAAGAGGAGTAAAGGACGGAGATTCAATTCCTTCTTTTAATTGCTCCTTTGGATTTTCAAATTGCATTAAAAACCTCTTCCCCTTTTCATTATGCATGTGGGCCTCCAGAAAAAACTTTCCCAAAACAACTTAGCAATTAATCTATTTAAGTCAAGTTTAAATATTTTATCGATACCGTATACCAATATGCGCGTTTATAACTATTATAACGCACTTTATTAAATGCTAATAATATTGAAACAAATCAAACAAAGTTTAATAATTAATATTTCATAAATATTAATTAATTTAATTTATTTATAATAATTTATAAATTAATTAAATGATGTGTTTTATTCAGAGTATTCATCATTACGGTTATGCGACCCAAAAGTGTAAATTCATTCAGCGATTAAAATCAAACAATTTGAAAATTAACATTGACACGTCATAGTGACGATTATTTACACCAATTCTCTTCATCAAAAACTATCACTTTGGACTTATGGAATTTGGTAATGATCAAAATTCCAGTATCATCCATATAAACTCTATAGTCCAAACACAAAGTTCTTAGTTCAACAATGACAATTATTATTAATCGAAATGCTCTGGCAAGAGACTTTGACTTTGAGTTAACTTCAGTTGACTATGATACTAACCTCATATAATAGAGGAGATGAATCCTCTCTTGAATAGTGTTTCATTTCCAATACTTCCACTTGACCCAACTATAGTCACTCGATGGACGTCGTGTCATGAGACTATAATCAAAGCGAAGCTTTCATATTGAAGATCGATAGTATTTTCAAGTCAAGAGAACTGTGTAAAATTGTCTCATCGATATTTTCTGTTTGACCTTAGTTATATTAACCAACAGAGAACCATCGAGTGAGTCATTCTGTAGTTATCCAATAACTATCAGTACGAAACCCCTTGGTGCCCCCTACATCCATGAGTAATACACTGCCCAACATTTGAAGAGCGTTGCGTACTCTTGTCTTAATAGATATATCGATATCCAGTCTCGATACATCTTGACTAGGAATATTTAAAATGGTATATTTATTTTCATTGTGATAAATTACTCACGGTTATAACACTTTGTAACTATTATCACAAAACATACCATTTATGGATTTTCTATTAAATATGCTTTTAATTAAATCAATTAATTAATATATAACATATTATATCAAGTATATAATAGAAAGAAAAGACATTTTTTTTGAACAAGATTGGTTGTCGAGTTAGATATATGTAACAAATTATATAATTGCCCCTAGGTCATACCCCTAACTATATCAAGGTCACTATAATAACTAACATCTTAGAAGTGAGGTAATGGTGGTTACGCACACAACCCATACACACAAAACATAAAACCATTAATAAGAATGCTCTCTTATTCTATATTCTACCCTAAATGCTTAAGTTTACTCAAGGCTCAAAGAGTCGCTAAACCTAAACACTGATACCAAATGTAACGCCATATTATTTTTTAATATCAGAAATCAATTACGAATGCCACAAAATACACTGCAACTAATTTGTAGTATTAAAAATAGTGGAATGTTTGATTCATAATGTAAAATTTAAAAATAAAATAAAATAAAACCTCACATTGGAACAAACATCAATAAATATGCACTGATTTAATAGTATAATTATCTTACAACATCATCATAATAATTTACATCTCAATACATCAATTATCTTTAACCCATTAACAACAAAATAATAGTATAAAAAATATACAAATCAGCTTCCTATGATAACATGCATCCACTTTCTATTCCCTCTTCTGCTCCTTCCTGCAACTTCATGTTTGTACAGGTGTATGGAATAAAAAGGAAAAAGGTTTCAACTATGTTTGGGCTTCCCTAACTCTAGACACTCCAGCCCAACAAAAGGAATCTGATGGTTATTGCATAGGAAAAGACCGCCTACGGCGTATCCTTTTTTGGAGGATCAAGCCCACGTAGTTCTATTTACTGCTCTTCTCCTGCATCCAAATAGTTTTTAGCAAATAACAACCATAACATTGGTGTAAGCATCACAACCAATGCAATCGCTGCAAGGAATCAATACAACTGATGCAATCCAAGCAATCAATGCAAGCATAAAACACTACTCCTACTAAACCATTCCAATCAATTATCATAAATATGGAGAATAACAATAATAGCACGGTTAGCCACTACAATCATTTGACAACAAAGAATGCCAACCCCAAACATCAAACAAACCAATCAAAAAATTCACATACACACACACTTTCTCACATATACCGATTTATCAGCCATTTATTGTACATTATCAATGTAAGTATAAATCAACCAATGTGCACTAAACTACTATATTAGTAACACAACACTGACAATAAGACCATAGTTAACTACACATGCGTAGTAATAATGGAAAAGTATCGCACACACATCCAAATATAATCTCGACATTAGAAAACATATTTGATAAAATCAACCATTAATCGCATATTACATCTATTCAAAACATCATATTACGACCATTTTTCTCTTAAATATAAGACCGCTTTATTATTACTTACTATATAAGAATCTTTTATTTACCTTAAAACAATAATAATACTTTCAATTTAATAATATACTTCACATTTTACTGTAATCACATTACTTCAAATCTCTCCAAACATCATATTTTATCTCAAAAATAGTAGTTTTCACCAAAATCATATTATTATTTATAAATCTCATTTTATTAAATAATAATATATAATAAACTTCCCAATCTTAGTTTAAAAATATATCTTTCCGTTGTTATTTATGAATTTCTCCAGAAATCCATAAATAATAACCTTATTAAATTAATCTCATTAATTCTATCTTATTACATTCAAATACTACTAATTATAAACATTTCACACAACTCTAAACAATCAAGTTTATTATTTATTTATCCAATTTTCCCCTTATAACATAATTTTACCTACCTAATTTCAATTAATTATTTTTCAGTTCAAATCAATAATTAATTATAATTAAACACCCTAAAAATGCTATAATCAACGGTAAACTACCCAATCAAGGCACAACATATAAAAAATAGCCATAATATTAAGCAATTGCCAATGTATCACAAACATACGAATAATTATAATTTTTCATCAATAAATATCTATTTTATAATTAAAAATTCAATTTATTAAATAAAATAAACCATACCAGTGCGCTTTTTCCAAAAATTGACAAACTCAACAAAACCGGTGCCAAAACGTTTGGAATTTCACTACGAGTCTAATGGAAAAACTACATGTGAATCGGAGTTCAAATGTAAGAGATATTCAAGTTATAAGAAATATTACTAAAATATTAATTTGTCCACATTTCAAATATTAAAATTATAGGTTTAATAATTCACTTACCATCTTCCCATGCAAAGAACAAATCTCTTATGGGTAGCACGAAACCCTTTTTTTACTGTTTTGACCGACCATTGACTATTGATATCTCTGGTCTTGGACCACCTGGAGTCGATCAAAGACCGGATATGTACTTAGCATACCATTGCCTACCCATCCATACCACCGCCCCTGTCTGCAACTACCGTCGTCGTCGCCCCAAATCAGCACCACCCTGACTTTCTGGCCAAATTCCGACCACCTCCGACCTCTTATCATACAATTGAGACGATTGTTGAGTCCATATCGTCAAGGCCCATAAATCTATGCTTTCAATTCTGTCTATCGACCTCTAAATCAAAAACGCCCAATTATACCCTAGGATTCCGTCAATTTTGGACTTTGATCGTAATTTTTGATCATTTTGAGCACTTTTTCGATGAACGGACATCATGCGTCAACTTAATTCGTCGATATCTTAGCATCAATATATAATATGTAGGGCTTTGGACACTTTGAATTTTGAATTAATTTTGGATTAGATATAATTATCCACAATTAAAATGCAATTAGAGGGAATTTCGGGAATAAGGAAGAAAAACGAATTAGGTATCATATTTATAACCATTGCGAAGGTCTTTCTGAGGCGATCAGCTTGATATGTAATTTTGATATATCTAGAGTTACAGTTTGCGAAATAGAGTTGTTATAGTATTTAAATAGCGTACATAGTTGTTTCGAGTAAAAACAGATAAACAACCTATAATCCAGCCTAACGACTATATAAGTGAGGCTACAGAATCCTAGCCATCGCCTCTTTAATCAACTTAATATTTTGCAATGTCAAATTTGTGGGTCATTACAGCTAGCGTGGAAAGAGCTATCGCAAGTCTAAATACGGAGCTATTTCATGTCTGAGATTAAAGAGCTATTGCTTGTACAAGATTAAAGAGTTATTTTAAGTCAAAGATTTCAAGCTATCGCATGTCTAAAGCTAATAGCTATCGCAAGTCTATGGTAGTGAAGCCACTGCATTCTAAAGAGCTATAGTACGTCTAAATAACAAGCTATTGCAAGTCAAAAGAAGAGCTATCACACGCCTAAAATTGAAGTGCTATCTTAAGTCTAAGATAGGAAGCTATCGCTTATCTAATGTTAAAGAGCTATCACAAATCTAAGACAGAGAAGCTATCGCATGTAAAAGTAAAAGAGCTATCACATGTTGTTAACAAGAAAACTTGTCAACACCAAAAGTAGAGTTTAAGAAAAAGGTTAATCCTCTTTGACCACTCTTGATTAAGTTGAGGAATAAAGGATGTGGGTATTCCCTTTAATTCAACCTTTTGAATAAGTCTCTTTTGTGGAAACTTTTCTTTTTCGACCTTTCGACCTAGTCGAAACAATTGAATTTCCTTCTTTATAGCCTTTCGAGCCAATTGGAGTGTGGAATTACCCTTTCGAAACCTTCATTTCAAAACAGTTGCAGAAATATAAAGGATGGCTTTAAAGAGACAAAAATGAGGTTGGTCTGAGTAGGTTTCGACCTTATCGGAAGCTAGGCTAGTTGGTGGTTTAGGTCTAGTTTTGGCATCTAAAGTATACCAGCTTGGGTTAAGGTTTCGACTCAGTAGAAGGTAAGTGTTTAGAGAATGGAGGGTTGCAATCAAAGACTTGAATTACTTGGAAAGTCTTATGTTCTGACTCACTCGAAAGGAGCCTTTCATTGAAGACGAAACCTGAAAAATGCATTTAAAGCCAGTAAAAGACCTTCAAACAGCTATATAATCAGAAGTATTGAATTCTTCCCTTTTATTAATCCAATAATGATTGTGCTGAATAAATATCCCTAATTTGATTTACGAATTAGGGTTTACAACTATGCAAATTTAAGAAAAACAAGCTTGGGATGAGCTCATTCGGATCCCCTAAAAATAGATCCATTGGGTTTTATTTACAGATGTGGTTTGGCACCTTTCGACCCAGCGCTTTCGACTTGGTCGAGAAGTGGCTTCAGACTCTTTCTGACTCCTTCAACAATTGCGCACCCCTCTGCAATGCTTTCGAATGGGTTCGAATGCCTCCGTCTTCATCGAAAGGGGTGGTTGCGCCTTCTCTTCTTTATGTTGCTTTGCTGTCACAAGGAATGAAGATGGGAGCTTTCGACTCTATCGATGTACAGTTTCCAGGTGTTCCAAAGGTGTTGAAATGCTGATGGTTTCGACGCCGTTAGTAGCTTCCGAACTTATGCTTGTGAACTGATGCGAAGCCTTTCTTGGATGCTAAGGGCTTCGACCAGTTCGAAAGGCTTGCTTTTGCTTTCAAAATGGTTGTTCCATCTAAGGTATATTTCTGAATGGTTTGAGTAAACGCGAAATTTTGGTTTCGAAAGGTTTGGCGCGCATATAAAGGGTTGTCGTTCCTTGTCTTCGAAAGGTGTCGTTTTAACTCAATCGAAAGGTCTTCATGCATGCGGAAGCACCTGCTTTAAAAGGGGATTTCTTAACACGGAAGGGTACTTTCGACCCCTTTAACCCCTTCGGAAGGTTGTGATACTTCTAGTCTTTGGCTGTGCATCCCTTAGACTCCTTCAAAAGGTCTTGCTAGAGCTTCTTTCTCTTGTTCTTCTTTGTCTTCTATTCAATAAGGTTTCAGCAAGGTCGAAAGGATATTTGGTGGTAACATTTGCCCCTCCCCCCTCCTTCGAAGGGATGCCTTTGACTTTACAAGGCAATCATCTCGAAACCTTCAATGTTTCCCTCCTTTTCATATTCCTACGTTAATCTGGGCCATTCATTTAAATTCAATCGGGCGATCTATTTTCTTTGCCCACTTTTCTTATAAATCACAATTTCCTCTTCATCTCTTTCATTCAGCTGCAATTAAAATCATCTTCGAGCAAAAATCACTGTTCTCAAATCCTCAAATAATCTTTATCTACAACAAGAATTCAAATTTACAGTATGTCTTTTTTATTTCGTTTTTCTTTCCAAAACTTTTATTTCACAATGGATTTCAATCTTTAAAACATTCTTGGCTCGGATTGGTATCATTATTTTGGATTCAATGGATATTGTTTAAGTTTCTATTTGTTTTGAAACAATCTATAATTTTGTTTCTTACCACGATTCGATCTGATTTCATGTTAATTTTCATTTTAATTTTTCCTGATTCAGATTTTATTGTTATTGTTGTTTTTGGCGAATTTAAATTTCCATCTTAATGATTTTTAAATAGTTGATTTGCGTTTAAATCCAATTGCTTACCAGTTTTTTGAATTTCTGGGTTGAAATCGGGTTTGGGAAAGAAGAAAATTTTTGTTTACTTCGCCTAGAAGCTTTATGCTGTATGAATCAAAAAATTGGCACCCAAAATTTACTTTTCTCCCCTTCGAAAGTGATTAAGGCGGCAACTTCTGTTTTGCTTTCTTATCCTTTTTCGATGGGGTCGAAAGGTTATGTAGCGCTTCATTTAACTGACCTCGTAGAATGGTTATATAGTAATGTTAGCATGAAATCAACCTTTTCGAAAGCAACTCTATATTTTGATGTACTCAAACACCTTTCAAAGATGTTGGCTATTATATCTTGCTAGATAATTACTTAATTCACTCTTTTGAAAGCATAAACTTTATCTCATAGGTTTCGCCACCTTTAGTATACACTTATTCCCAATTTGTTTAAGTTTGAAACATATACTTTTTGTAAATGAGATTGAAGAAAGGATGCTTTATATAAGTTGCAAATCAAATGTTTCGGCCTAGACAAAGCTTACTGTATTCAACTTAGTCAAGACCCACTATGTTGATTTAAATTTTATCGTTGTCATGCCTTCGAAACCATACATTACCCTTTGACTCTGTCGAAACCCTTTATAACTGATTGGGATCTAATCATTATTTTTACCAACATCGTCAAAACATCCCAAGTTCTTTTATTTTCTTGTCAACATAATTCAAACCCGACACCTTTCGAGTTAGTTAGCATATAAGGTTTCGACAGCATTCACATTGCCTTAGAAAAACCAAGTCCATGGGTTTCGACAGTGTCGAAAGATTCTTTCAAACTGTTTATTAGATGTTTGCAGTGTGTATTTTATTAAAATTTGTTGTGTTGGTTTTAACTATTTTCCTTTGATAATAAAACTTCTATTGAGCTTTCGACATTGTTAAAGTGTGCTTATTGGAAGTGTACTTTCATCCTCCCTTTCGACTTTGTCGAATGCTTAACAGATCTTATCATTATGCTCTCGATATTGTTAAAGGGTGTTGATTCTATTTTCCTTTTTGACTTTTCCGAAAGCTCAACGAATCTTACTTTTCTAATCTTAACATTCTTCCAAGAATTTGAAATTTCATGCTTTGCTTGTTTGATACTCTAATTGTTATGATAGGTTTCTATATCCTTGAAAGAATGTTAGTTTCATTACATTCTACAATTTCTAACTGAAATGATTACACCTAGTAGAATCATGAGTTCACCAAAGAAGATCGAAGCCATCTCAAAACATTCTTTGATATCCACTGAAGATGAAGTGGATGCGATCCTGAACGATTTTGGAATCACTGGGGTAGAGGCCATCCCCCTTCTGAAAACGACACCATCCACAATCCTTCGAAAGGATTCTTTGCTTATACTGCAGTCCATATCTGGCACGGAGGGTTCCTTCCTTTTCCAGACTTCCTATCCCAACTCTTAGCTTACCTCGGGATTGCTCCTATTCATCTCTCACCCAATGCCTACACTTATCTCCTCTCTCTAGAGCTTGTAGCATTAGAATCTGGAATCTCCTCGCTCAATCCTGAGGTCTTGAATTATTTGGTACGGTTGGTAAAACTTAGCAATCTAAACAACTAGATCTTCAGAGCCAACCCTCCTAAAAAGCTGATTTCCGAGGGGGTGAATAAGTTCCGAGACCGGGAAACTCGATTTTTCTATGCTAAAGGTTTTCCTAACATTGGTGGGACTTTCTCTTCTCCACGTAAGTTAATCTTAGATTGCATCTCCTCATTTATTTATTTCCCTTTGATGATCTACGCTTTTTATCAGGTGCTCCTGCTAAAGAACTAAAGGCTGAAGACAAGAAAACAGTGGAATCGCTGATTGCAGCTTCAGGCAAGATTGGAAATATATTGACGCTGTTGAATCCAGCAAATTTGTTAAAGCACTCTCTCTTGCCTGCGAGTCAAAAGATTCTTGGCCAACCCCCTTTGGTCCAGCATATATCCCATAACAAATGCTTTCTCTCTTTAGGAGACCTGACATACTTCTCCCCAATGTCACCTATGTGCCCTGATCACTCTGGTAAATTTAAACATTGTACATGTTGTTTATTGCCGAGTTATTTCTTAAATTTCTTTCCTAACTTATAATTTGTTTGAATTTTCTACAGCTGCTTCTCAGGTTGAAAAACCCACAAGTGATCCGGTACCTCCCTCTTTGACTTCCCATGTGTCGTCTTTTTCCTAGGTCATCACCAGGTCAAAGATGGCTGCCAAAAGGAAATTAGTTAAAACGACTACTGTGGAACCACCTTTAAAGAAAGCCAAAGTAGTTGAAATTCCTGATTCTCCACCGTTGATCGAAGGGGAATTTTTTGATATCGACAAATCTCCAGAAAGTCCGACCACCAAAGCTCTTAATGATCAACCTAAGGAAACTCCCACTAAGGTTGATCCACTCCCTCGTATCGTCATCTCCAGCTCTCCGAGCGTAATCGAGCAAATGCAAAAGGCCTTGGGGACTTCGACCCCTACTCAAGTGATTAATCTTCCTGGACCATCATCTTCTACACCTTCAAGTGACTTCGAAAAGATGGTCTGTTCTATCTTAAACTCTTCATCATTCCCTTTAATCCAACCGCCGTCTTCTATTTTTGATTTGGCGGGTCACTATCGATCCCTTCTTGAACAACAACTCTTGGTATGTTTTACATTACTTAACTTTATTGTTTCTGTTTTTCTTTAAGTTTTTAACTTATGTTGTTTTCCTTTCAGATTTCTAAAAGCTAGTTCTCCTTGCACGAAAATGTGTCAAAATCTTCTACTGAAACATCTAAACTTCAAGAGGAAATTTATGCCTTGAACAATCAGATTTCCTCCTTATCTTCAGAGAAGAGCAAGGCTACGACTGAATTAGAGCGATTGAGGGCTTCTTTTGCCCAGTCAAAGTAGATTATTTTAGAGGAAAGGAAAGCTCAGCAACTCCTCGCCGATGGAAACTTAGCATTGACAATGACTTTAAAAGAGTCTGAAAAGGAAAAGGCACGGATGGAAGCAAAATAATCCTCGTTAAAGGAAAAGCTGAAAAAGAATAAGGCTTCCCTAAAAATGGCTATCAGCACCATTTCCGATGCAAAGCGGCGAGTGTCACAATTTTTTAACTCTTCTCTTGAAGACATTATTATGAATTCTTTCAAGGACACTTTGATGCTCGCATATGCTAATAATGCCGAGAAATGCCCAGATCTAAGCTTCCCCTAGCTCGACCCTGCTCTTGTCGATAGGGTCATGGATAAAATCAAAAAGATAGAGTAGAGGACTGAAGTTGCCGAGAGGAGGAGATCGACGCTACCAAAATTCATTCCTTCGAAGTCAAATCCCACTTCGAAGACGAAGATGACAAAGATGACGCCGTCGAAGAATAGGGGGGTGATAATGATAATGATAATGATAATGATGACGACGACGATGATAACAGCAATGATAACATCAACGGAGATCAAGGATTAGGCGAAAACGGAGGTGGCCCAACTGAAGCTTCTGAAAATGATGGAGATGATAATGTATAGACCTCTGAAAAGGATTTGTCTCCTCATAAAGCAATCCCGCCTAAATCTCATGCACCTTCCGGCCCTCAAGAGGAGCCTGCTTCAATTAACGTGGAAGAGTTAAAAGGGAAAACAGGTCTCCCAAGCACCAATTCCCGTATCTTAGGTATGAGATTCTCTGCTTAAACATCTTTCGTTTCCAAAATAATAATAGTTCAAATCATTCATTTTAGAAAAGAAGGAAATCTATTCACCCCTATAAAACGAAGCTTGAAAGAAAATAAGCGAAAATAAATAGTTTATATAGGGAATTAGATAGACAATTGAAGGAGCACAACATTCTCTTCGATAAATATCATAGACTCGATAGAAGTGCGGCAGTGTTAGCATCCTTTAAACATCAAGAAGCTGCCTCACGACTGAGGAGAGGGTGCCTTCGATATGACGGTCTTCTTAAAGAGAATCGGGAATTGATCACGCTTTTTTGGATGTTAATAGAGGAAAGAAATATTCTGGTGGATTTTCTATATAAAGCCCATTGTAGACACCCGACCGTAGATTTCTCATATTTAGGTGACCATAGTGGAGGTTTAATTAAGCGTCTACACAAAAGATATTTTGACGAATTTGGGTCTGATCCGCATTCGGGGCATGCTGGAATCTACCTCGAGTCAAATCAATTCTTTGAGATTTGCCCTCTGATAAACTTAAGCATTACAAGGATAAGTTTATTCTGGAATTCTTTACAAAATAAATTTTGTATGAACCCGACGAATAGTTGTAATTATGTAATAATAATGATTTGTGAATGTTTGTTTTAATTTTCTCTCTATACTTAACTGTATTTCATTGCTTTATTACAGAGTGAATGTCCCCCTGGAAACTTTGTTTCTAGAGATTATCTAAGCCTATATATTAGATTAAGAAGAAATTATCTTGAAAAGGCATCGATTTTAAAATCTTCAAAACTTGCCAGATATTGTTTTCCTAGGGATTTACAAAAACTTTACATGGAACATCCTCGTCTCCACTTCGATTTTCTTAGTGAGGAAAAGGAAAAGATTCTCAAAGAGATTCAGACATACCATACCGAACTAATATGTGGATGTGATAGTCCTCCTTTCGGGGAATGGGACTATAGAAAATATCCGCTGGTTATTACTCCAGAACGAGTTAATATTCCTTTTGACTCGGCAGTTATCCTTTCTGCTAATTCATTAAATAAAGTTAGAAATGTAGTTTTCCAACTTTAGATGTAAAGAAAATGTCCAATCGTACTCTTTTAGTTTCATTGTTATCTAAGTTGTAATTTTCTATTGATTTAATAAAGATATTGATTACTTAAGTCTTGACTTTATTTTCCTTTTTGTTTAAATAAGAGTTACAGTTATCCGCCACACCACTCTTGCTAGATCGGCATCTCGCTTTGTCAATATTAATGATAAGTTATTAGCGGACCTTGAAAAGAGATGTTAACAAGAAAACTTGTCAACATCCTTAATGCTATTCGTAAAGTAATTAGATTCAAATGAAACTAAGTTATTGAAAGGATTCACCCCTTCGGAAGCATGGCATTTGACTAGGTTGACGTAGTCAAAAGGGATTAAGGTGTTTCTCCTCATCTCCACCAAGTTGACTTAATCGAGAGGGTTAATAAAGCATTCCCGACCTTTAGACCAGGTTGGCTTAGTCATAAGGCTTCAATGAGTTAGCTTTGGGATATAGTTTTAGAGAATAACATTCAAATGAGTTCTATCCTCTGAATGAGTCAAAAGGAGCCAATCATCCCTACTCTTCATTCCTTTCGATCACGTCGAAAGGTAACATCCAAGACCTTCCGATCATGTCGAAAGGGATACTTGCTTCATCAGTATGACATAGTTTCTTTCGACCTCATGGTTTTGTTACTCTTGCTGTGGCACCCCTTCGAAAGGGTTACTAATGTCTCTAGGGGTTGATCCCCTTCAAATGAGTTCCTCTTTTTGCAATTGTTAGTCAATTATAGACCAGGATTCCTTTCGAGAACACCCTTTTCGATCAGGTTGAAAGGGGTTTCTCCCTTTCGAAACAGTCTTAGCCTATTATTGCCAACAATTCACTTTGTTTTCATTATACAAGATCGATCTAGGTATTCCCAAGTCTTATGATCTTAACATGGTCGAAACCCCATCATCACTTTGGTTTTCAGTGTTAAGTGTAGGTTTCGATGATGATGTGTTTCGACCGGATTTGCCCAAGTCGATCTTATACATAGCATAGACAAAATGAAATCACGAGAGTAGGTTAGAATCATGTGCAATGGATCATTAGTCTAGCTAATGATCTTAATGATCTTCCTTGTCATCAATATCCTTAATGAACATGCCATCTCCCTTTTATTTATAATCCAAAATGTGTTACAAGATATAGAGATTTATCCCTAATTTGATTTAGGGTTTCTTGAGAATACAATTGTAACTAAGAAAGTAGAGTAAAGAAATGAGTTTAGTTTCTCAGAATTCGATCCTCAAAACTGGACCCCTTGGGTCTTATTTATAGATGCAGGTCGGCCCCCTTTCGCGCCTTTGCTTTCGACTGGGTTGAAAGGACCCCTTTTTATATGCCGCCTCAAGCCTTTCGACTTAGTTGAAAGGCCATGACCCCTTTCGATATTGTCGAAAGGTGTCCTCTTGTTCTTCTTGGTTTACTCTTTCGCCTCCTTTATCCTTTCTCAAACCTTTCGACTGAGTCGAAAGGGGCCTTTATCATCCTTTTGCCTTTATTGATTTTTGAATACTGCTTTCTCCACAGCACCTTTCGACACTGTCGAAGGGTTTCCAAATGCACCTTCTTTTTCCTTGTTGTTATTGGAAGTAAGTTTGGAGCTTCCAACACTGTCGATAGGTCGTTCGTATCAGTTTCAAAGAGATTCAAGTGTCAATGGTTTCGATGATGTTGAGTTTCCTTTGAATGCATGCTGTAACATCCCAGTATTTTGGACCATTCAAATCGACAATAAATCCACACATGCCGGACTTGAATAATTCAAAATAATGGATTGTTAATTTAAATTTGGCAAAACTCAGAATACACAGTAAATAAATAATCACAGAATCACAGACACGGAATAATATACAATAGTGCAGCGGAAACAAAAGAATAATAGTTCATGAAGCTACTATACATATAACAGAGTTAAACAACATACAACAAGAGTCACGAGTACATAGATGTCTCAATACAATAATCAAGTACAAGATCTGAATGCATCACTGGAATCAACTGAATAACTGATAGCAGAATAGATAGCTGAATCTCCAAGCGAAGCTCCAACTCCAAAGGTGAGTCTCAAATGTTGTATCACTCAGTCTGACCTGGGTGTAAAGCAAAACACAAAACACTCGAGTCAGGATTAACATTCTTATATCAATAAATCCAACTCAAGTGAAAATATCAACTGAAATACAAGTAACTCAAAGGATGTTTGGGATAACCATCCTCTAAGGATCCGTTAAACTATCTACTATGTAGTAATATTTGCTATTATAATAATGTCTAATATAAAATAAACATGCTTTTAAATAGCATTAAGGCTTTACATTTTCCACCTTAACACGTAATAGTCCCAGTAGTCTATCCAGTATTAGCATACTCCCAAAATGGGGGCTACCCTTGATACTCCACAGGCTACGGGAGAAATCACAACTCGTAGTAAAGCTCGATATGGTAGGTGACATGGCACAACTAGGCAATGCCAGGGTAGATATACCAATTACGCATCCGGACTGGTGGTGACGCATAGTAGCCACTACCGCCCACCTCGAACAACACTCCCAAATCAAGGGTGTGCACCAAATCAATCACAAGTAATAGAATGGTATCGAAGAAGTGTGTCCGATCAGAGGTGCTACCTCCTTGGTCCGTCAATCGCTCCTGTTTTAGCCACCTTATGCTAACTCACGGGAGTTGGGTCTACGTATATACCTTAGGATCGTCGCCACCATCCTACTTCATTCTAGAAACTCCACCGCGTACACAGTTGTCAAAGTGGTTTTCGGTATCGATAGAGAGTATGTCCATATCTGATCCCGGTCTCTTTAACAACCAATCGTTATTATAACACCGTAGTCATTTCAAAATAGTTTATACTTCAAAACCAAAATATCATTTCCATTTCAAAACCCAAATCAATACGATATCATTTCCTTTTCAAATATATCCATTTCCAAATAATCATATCACTTTCCAAAGTTATAATACTTTCGAAACCAACAATTTGAAATAATAATACTTTGGAAATCATAATACTTTGAAATTCATAACTTTGGAAACCATAACACTTCGAAATCATAACACTTTCCTTCAACAGTTTAGATATTAATAATAGTATATAAAATAAAATAGTTTATAATAAAATAATTTATATTAAAATGATTTATATTTAAAATAGTTTATACTAAAATAATTTATAAAGTAAAAATATAAATAGTTTTAGATGTAGTTTAAAAATATTTTATATAAAAATAGCTTCCTCAAATTTCACAAATCGATTCAAATCAACTCGAATTCCAAAATTCAAATTTAATCAAATCTCAAATCATCAATTTCAACTTGATTCAATTTCTCAATAAATCATTTCAAATTATATCGATTTCGAATACAGATTTGAAACCCAAATTAAACCATTAAATTTCAATATATTTCAAAGTCAATATATCCAACTTTTTCAAAACTAAATTCGATAATTTCATATATATATATATATCCAATTCACTTTACAATTATTTAGTTTTAAAATATTTACTTAATCATTTCAATAATCATCTAAATGCAACTTTAATTTACAAATTTAAATAAATAAATTATCCCGTTTAAATTTATATAAGTTTGAAATATTCATTTAAGTCGCTTTTAAATCACATTCAAGTTATAAACATATCTTTAAAATTTCAAATTTAATAAATTACAAATCAAACTTATTTAAATATAATTCTTAAATAAATATAATTTCGAATCAATTTCAAATTTACCTTTACAACCCAAATCATTACAAACTCTATATTCGAAAATATATTTAAATAATACTTAAACATATTTTTATCAACTTCATTAAATCAACTTTAATAAGACTTTAAAAATCAATATTTATTAAAACCATATATTTCTTTCCAAAACCATAGAAATCATTTTAAAATATTTATATATAGACCAACGGTGTCTGTATATAATTTTCTACCCTATGGTCAAGTGATACAGATATTTATCATTTCAATCCGCAATTTAAAACATATTCGGGTATATATCTTTTCAACCCGAAATCCCAAATTCAATTCAATTGAATATCGCTTGGGTTTATCATTTCAACCCATAACGATTTTCTCCTATTCTAAAGTCTGTTCGGGTATGTATCATTTCAACCCATAGTGAATTTCTATACTAACAGGGAACTTGCAGAGTGATAACAGATATGATAACAATATAACAGGCATATAACAACAATATAAACAACATAAAATGGTGTCAGATGTCACAGGTGAACAGATACAGGTAACATCATACAAATAGCAATGTAAATAACTAACAGCGGTATATTTCAATTGTCGTTTCAATTGAAATTAGATTTAATAAATGTAAGAACGTTAATAGTGAGTGATTGCTCACCTTTCGAGGCTAGAGAATTTGACGATGAAATGAGTTACGAATCCGAGCACAACTTCCAAAGCAAGATAAGATTGGCACGAATTTAATGGACGGAGCTGATAGATAGGAATTGATGAAATAAATCAAATCAGTTTCGATATAAACTGAAACGAAATATACAAAAAAAAATTCTAAAACAAACTTTTAAAACATACATTTAAAATAAGATATATATATTCAAACCAATATTTAACTTTCATACTCATAAATAAAAATCTATATGAATTTGGAAACTAAGTTCGCATATATTTCATATAACATTAATATATACATCTATGAACTACTGCTATACCATACATACATTTGTAGATAAATCAAATAGATTATATTTCTTAAATAAGCATACATTTAAAATATATATATGCATATGTCAGCAAATCAAAAATCTATACATAACAATTACATTTCTAAACAGTTTCACTTTATATAAACTACAACATAATATATACATCTAAATTCTTATACCGGCTTACTTTTATAGCTCACAATACATATACACTAACTTATATGTATACAAAAGAAAAATCCTGAAAATGTACATAACAAATCATATAAACTGTCGAAATTATATAAATGATACTTCGCAGATTACATATGTAAAAGTGATTAGTCACTGCTATGACAAGTCCAGCTAATATACATACTTTTAAAACTATACTTATATAAACTTTATAAGCTAACATATAACCGTATAACAAAATATATATCTATATATACTAACCAATCCATATATGTGCACTAACTGTAATGAAAAATACTTACAACAGGATTGATATATATACGCGTCAAATATTTATATATATATATATATACTTTATAATATAGAAAATACTACCATATAAAATGCTTATAAACTAACATATGCAACTCCAAGCTAGCACGTGATATATATTCACATAGATTATAAAGTATACAGAATAGTACTACTTCAAACAATTTTTTCAAAACATAGATTGATAGAACTTATATAGATATACATATTCTAGAAGAAAAACTCAACAGAACAAATAAAATTGTATATACGAAACAAAAACACCATATATATATTTTTAAACTATACAAACTCATAAAACATTCAAATAACAGGTCTACATAAACTATGTATATATTTACATCATACACTAAGTAGATAAACTAAACTAAATAAACTCATTACCTTTATAAATAACAAAACATATATTTCTCTGTAAACTAAACTGTGCAAGTTGACATATCCATATAAAACAAACATCAAACTATAATATAATGTATAACTCGCTTGAGTACAACTTCTCTGATCATAGCCTATGTATAACACTACATCAAAACCCAAAATGCAAATACTGTAACTGTAGATATATATATATAGCAAAAATTAATATACAAACAATATTTACCTATAGAACTTTATGCAAACTCAAGAATACATCTACGCGCAGCAAGGGAAGAGTAGGGAGATCGGCTACTCACGTGTGGTGGTCGGGAAAAGTGAGGAAGGAGGGGAAGGTGGCGGCCATGGTGGTCGGGAGAGGTGAAGTGGTGAGGCAACATGGTGGAGATGGTGCGGGTGTTTGAAGGGAAGGAGTGGAAGAGGAGTTACATGAGGGAAAGGAAGAACAGAAGCAACATAAACTTTTTTTAAAATTTTCGTTCACAATGAAAGTAGCTGAACCGACTAAAACTGAGCGAACCAGATATGTATTGGAACCGGTGAAATAGAAATGGTCAATATTAAATACATGGGAATATTAAAAGTTAATGACTAGTGCTTGTTTGTGTTCAACAGGCAGGCAGACAAATGGAAACAGAAAACAAAAAGGCAAAATTATGAATACCGATACATAAATCGTTTTACAAATTGCACCGCACACCGTACTCTGAAATTGACAGTCGAATATACCATAGAGATCAGCATGACGAGGCGATCAACAAGGTATACAGATATCAGTGGTACGCTCATCCGATCAAAAATCGATATCAGTACGAAAATGCTGCTATTTCATCGAAAATAAGATCGACGGAGCAATAACAGTCCAAATTTTGAGAAACGAAAAATGATATCTTGCTTAGAAGATGATTTACAATTTTTCTATATAAAAATATTCTGGTTTTGAAAACATTTTATTATCATCAAATATTAACTGATTTAAATTGAAAATAGAATTGCACAAGAAAATAAACTTTAATATTATCTGATGAAAATTTACCAGTTGCTATGTTTAAGAAGGCGTATTCCAAATATAAAATTTTTATTTCAAAATTTTATTGTTTAAAATTTCACAAAATTTCAATTAAATATATTAATAAAACAAATAAAATTATTGAAAATTTACGGGTCGTTACACATGCCTTAGGACTAAGGCGGAACCTTCTCTTAATATTTCAGGCCTCAACCGGTTCGAAAGGCTTGTATATGCTTTCGAAGAGGTTGTGGTAGGGGAAAAACCTTTAATTCCAAAAGGTTTGGTGCGTAAGTGAAAGAGCACCATCCATTGCTTTCGAAAGGGGTCCCGTAGCTGTCCCTACTTGTTTATTTGTGTCGAAAGGTTCAAAGTGGCGGAAGGGTATGTCTGTTTTCATCTGGATCGAAAGCCTTCACTCTATATGAACAGTTAGTGCCTTCGACTCCTTCGAAACCCCCTTACTGCCTTTGAAACATCTTCTTACGACCTTTACGAAACCTAGGGCTGTTTCTTCATCGAAACCTCAATCTTATCGACCTTCTTTCATACTTCTAAACCCAAATTCCAGACAACAATATCCAAAAATAATGTGATATCAAGAATCCAGACAACAATATCCAAAAATAATCCTCTGTGTGTCACTTCTAAACCCAGATTCGAGTTTTCATGGTAAATTAATTGGAATTCGTAAGTATTGCCTTCATATCAAGCTTTAAGCCCAGATCAAGGCATATGTCAGACAAGAATCTTTAGCCCATATTTGGACATATATTGTGTAAGCAGACTTCCATAGTAGTTGTTCTTAAGATAGAAATCCTTCACCCAGATTAGGGAAAATGTTAGACAACCAAAAAGCCATGGGAATTGTCCTTATGATAGGAGCCACAATCCCAGATTAGGGAATTAAGGCAAAATCGAATAATAGTCTCGAAATCCAAATTCGAGTATAAAAACCGTAGGTGATTAATAGTGTCCCAATACCCAGATTCGGGTAATTGTGATGGATAAATAGAAATCCATTATTGAAATTTCACACCCAGATTAAGGCTCAAATAAGTAATAGTGTTGATACCTAGATTCATGTATATTAAGATAATCAGTGATCGATAGAGACCCGAAACCCAGATTCGGGTAATAATAAATGATGTTAAGAATCGAAAGTCCCGAAACCCAGATTCGGGTAATAATAAATGGAGTTATGTTTCACTCCTTTGCTTCTGTCTTCTTTGACATAAGTGAACCCTTCATGCTTTGAATATATAGAAATAATTTGATTAGCTGCCTCTTGAGTTTGGACGTCTTAGTCCATGATCAGATATATCATTTCGTAGGCTTGGACATCTCAGTCTTTCACTTGTTTAGCTTCCTTTGGGCCTTGGACATCTTAGTCCATTATTTGATGAGCTTCTCTTGGGCTTGGACAACTCAGTCCGTTGTTGAATAAGCCTCTCTTTGGGCTTGGACATCTTAGTCCATTGTTGAATGAGCCTCTCTTTGGGCTTGGGCATCTTAGTCCATTGTTGTACGGTGCTCTTGGTTAGCTCATCTTAAAGGCTGGAACCAAGGACTTACCCATCCTCCCTCAAGGAGGCGCCCTGCCCTGGCCCTTTTGCGGCGCGGTCAGGGGCTTGTTCGGTGCTTTACCCTGGCCATTTTATGGCATGGATAAAGGCTTACTCCGTCCTCCCTCCAGGAGGTGCCTTACCTTGGTCATAGCATGGCACGGATAAGGGCTTGTTCGGTGCTCTAACCTAGCCATCTTATGGTACGGCTAAAGGCTTACTCCGTCCTCCCTTCAGGAGGTGCCTTGAACTGACTAGAGACATGGCCAAGAGCTTGTCCGATGCTTTAACCTGGCTATCTCATGGCATGGCAAAAGGCTTACCCACCCTTACTCCAGGAGGTGCTCTGCCCTGGCCATCTCGGTGCGGACAGAGGCTTTTCTACCATCTTAGGTAGACTACCATCTTAGGTAGTATCCAAATATGAGGAGTATTTGACTCCCAACCATGTAGATTCTCTTTTTGAAAAGGATGCTTTATTCATTCATTTTCGGAAAATATAGCCTCAAAAGTTCGGCATTCCATGTTCTAGGCACCATATGGCCATTCGGGCGGCATAATTTGTAGGCTCCTGGGGGATTACTTTGCACACGATTAATGGTCCCTCCCAGTTTGGTCCCAAGGGTCCATCTGTAGGAGTTTTAGTATTGGCCATAACTCTGTGGAGTACCACATCCCCTTCGTGAAATGATCGAGTTCTTACTCTTGAATTGTAATACCTTGAGATCCTTCTCTGATATTTGGCGGTTCTTACCGCTACCTCATCTCTTAATTCATGTATCAAATCCGATGATTCTCTTTTCAGCTCTTGATTTTTATCGAAGGCGTAGGCAATCCTTCGGTGTGAGGGATCTCAATCTCAATTGGTAGCATTACCTCACACCCGTATGTTAAAGAGTAAGAGGTATGTCCTGTTACTGTTCTAGCAGATGTTTGGTAATCCCATAGCACAAGTGGTAGCTCTTCTACCCAATTTCCTTTTGCCCAGTTTAGTTGTTGTTTCAGAATTGTCTTTATGGTTTTATTCACAGCCTCAATTGCTCCATTAGCTTTTGGATGTGTGACAGATGAAAAACTTTTAACAATCCCATTCTTATGGCAGAAGCGGGAGAATTATTCGCTCTCAAATTGTGTTCCATTTTCAGAAATTATCTTCTGTGGAATTCCGAACCTGGTTATGATGTTCTTGATAACAAATCTGAGTACCTTCCTAGAAGTAATCTTCGGAAGCGGTTCCGCTTCAACCCATTTGGTGAAATAATCGATGGCAACCACCGCATACTTTGCCCCTCCCTTTGAGATTGGTAATGGGCTAATTAGGTCCATTCCCCATACATCAAAAGGCCATGGACTTGTAATTGGAGTTAATTGACTGGGGGGCAACCTGGGTATTTTTGAAAATTTTTGACACTTCTCGCATCTTTTCACATATTCTATGGCTTGGCTTACCATATGTGGCCAGTAAAATCCTTACCTCCTTATTTTCTTTGCCAGCTTTGTCCCATTCGAATGGTCTCCACAAAACCCTTCATGTGCTTCCATCATTCATGCTCACACATCTTAGGTAGGGAAGAGCATATCCCTTTTATAGAGGATTCCATCCATCATTATGAAGGTAGGAGCTTGTCTCCTGATTTTTCTTGCTTCTCCTTTATCGGATGGGAGTGTTCCTTTAACTAGGTACTCAATAATAGGTGACATCCTGGTATCATCATATGTCCTACTTGACCATGGTTGGTCCACCCTTTCATCTGTTAATTCTTTACCATTTTCTCTTTTCTCTCTCCATTGAGACTTGGCCTAAGACCTTGTCATCACTAACAATTCCTTCCCTTGTTTGGATGTTTCCTTTTTAATACTTAGACTTTCCTGATATTCGACTGGGATAATTCATGTCTTTGGGGCTCCTCTTGAGCTGGCTAATTTTGCTAAGGAGTCTACATGTGAATTTTCTGCTCTTGGAACTTGATTTATAGAAAAATCATCAAACAAAGCAAGCATTCATAGTATCTTCTTCGCATATAAGGATAGCTTAGGATCCTTTGTTTGATATACCTATTTTACTTGATTCAGCATCAACTGAGAGTCGCTAAAGGTCTTTATTCATGGAATTTTCAGTCCTAGTGCCAAGGTTTATCCTGCTACCAATGATTCATACTCTACCACATTAATGATTGCGGGAAACCCCAATTTCATGGCATAGTGTAAGCGATGTCCATCTGGGGTTATGATTATATATCCTACCCCGACCCCTTGTTCGTTTGATGCACCATCCACGAATAATTGCCACATGGGCTTCTGATCCTTCACTTTTTTTGATTGTTCCTTAATAAAGCTAGCGCACTCATTAACAAAGTCTGCTAGTGCCTGCCCCTTGATTGTAGCTCGTGGTTGAAATTCTATATCGTATTGACTAAGCTCAGTCTCCCATTTCACCAACTTTCCAGAAGTTTCTGGTTTACTAAAAACTTGCTTAAGAGGGAAGTTGGTCAATACCTTGATTGAGTGTGCCTGAAAGTATGCTTTGAGATTTCGAGCTATGAGAATCAAGCAATAGGCTAATTATTCTATGATTAGGTATCGAACCTTTGCGTTCTATAATCGTCTGCTTACATAGTATACCGGAAGTTGTGCCATATTCTCTTCTTTAATGAGTACCGAGCTAAACGCATGTTCTGATACTGCCATGTATAGGTACAATATTACCCTGTTCTCGGGACTTGAAAGTATCAATGGTTTTTCCAAATGGCTTTTTAATTCCAAGAAGGCTTTCCTACAATCATCTCCCTATTCGAAGTTCTTCTTCTTCTTTATCACATCAAAGAAAGGGATACACTTATTAGTAGCTTTTGAGATGAATCTGCTTAGGGCAGCTACCCTTCCATTTAAACTCATCACTTCCTTGTTGGTTTTAGGTTCGTCCATGTCCTTTATGGCTTGAATTTGGTCAGGGCTTGCTTCGATCCCTTGAGAACTTACTAGGTAGCCTAAGAACTTTCCATAGTGGACTCCAAAAGAACACTTTTGCGGTTTCAATTTCATGTGATACTTCCGTAATATTCTGAACATTTCCTCCAGATCTTTAAGATGGTTCTCAGGCTCGCTAGCTTTTTCCAGCATGTCATCCACATAAACTTCCATGTTTCGACCAATTTGTTCCTTAAACATTCGGTTAACCAACCTCTAATAGGTGACCCATGCATTCTTTAGCCCAACTGGCATTGCCTTGTAGCAATAAATTCCTCATTCAGTTATGAAGTCGGTATGCTCCTCATCTGGTTGTACCCTGAATAAGCATCCATGAGGGATAACAATTTGTGTCCGCGTGTTGCATCCACTAACTGATCTATCACTGGTAGTGGGAAGCAATCCTCTAGGCATGCTTTGTAGGTCCATGTAGTCAATACATGTTCTCCATTTCCCGTTTGACTTCTTCACTAAAACTGGGTTGGTTAACCAATTAAGATAATATATTTCCCATATTAATCCATTCTCAAGAAGTCTGTCAACCTCCTCTTTCAAAGCATCTGATCGTACCTTGTCTAGTTGTCGCTTTTTCTGTCTTACGGGGGTTGCTCCTAGATTGATATTAAGGGCATGGCACATGAAAGTCCGATCAATTCCCACCATATCGGAATGTGACCAAGCAAACACATCCTTGTTGTCCTTGAGAAACTGTATCAAATCTTTAAGTCACCATCAAGATCCTTTCCTACCTTGACTATCTTAGAAACATCATCTGAATATATGTGAGCTTCCTCAAGATCTTCTATGGGTTTTATCCTCTCTATTTCACCCCGGCAGTTGAACTCTATCACTATAGGACCTTCCTTTATTGAGTTAGCATTTATTCTCTTCCTCTTGCTTCCAGCAGTAATGTACCTTTGATACATACGTTTGTTAGATTTTTTGGTGTTAATCTTTGCTTCGATTGTTGGATGTGAAAACCCATCATCCGAAGGCTGCCAAGTAATAGAAGAATTGAAGTAAATAGAATACTCCCTTTTATATTGATCAAGAGTTGCAAAGTACATTTCTCGAGAACTAAACTGTTCTCCCCGTATAGTGCCCCAGCCTCGCTTTGTCAGGAATTTCACCATAAGATACTTCAGAGAGACAAAAGCATCTATTTCGTCGAGAGCCGACCTGCCAAAGAAGGCGTGGTAGTAGGAAGGTTGATCGATTATCACAAAAATTGTTTCGAATGTTCTGCAGGTTGGCGGTACTCCCATTTATACAGGTAGCTTTATCTGCCCCACTGGAGTTGATCCTTTGTTTTTAAATCCAAATATGGGCTCTGTGCTCGGCTCTAGCTTGTGTTCAAGAATGTTCATCTGATCGAAGGCGTGTTTAAAGATTACATTAATTGCGCTGCCTATGTTGACCGGGATTTTAGAGACAATAGATAACCCAATCTATGCGGTAATCATTAGAGGATCATTATGAGGATAATGAATGCCCTTTCTTAGCTCTTGTGGAGTGACAACTAGATTAGGCATCTGAATGTTAAGGCATGGGTTTTCATCGGAGGTTCCTCCTTAACAGAATAAATCCCTTCCTTGGCCTCCTTGATGTACCTGCTTTGGGCCCCCTTACTGTTTCCTGCTAGATGTGGCCCACCATGGATCACATCAATCCTATTGATTGGAGGGCTTAAGCTCAAGGGGGCCTCATCTTCTAACACATTCACAGCGTTGCCTGGGTGCTTTTGTGGAGCACTCTTTATTCGCGGGGCTTTCTACTGAACTTGAACAAACTCCTTTAAATGACCTTCCCGAATTAGCTTTTGGATAATTCCAGCCAGAAATCTGCACTCATCAGTTTTATGGCCATTTGCTTTATGATAAGCGCAATAGTCTCCTCCTTTTTTTGCTTAGGAATGTTCTTTGAAGGAGGTTGGAAAGTTGACTCTTTCCTTGGCTATATCATATACGTAAGACAGCGGCTTGTTTAAAGCAACTGTGTTAACAATCGGTTCCTCCCATCTGGGTCTCTTATGGCCACGGTCCTAGCCAAATCTCCCCCCTTCTTTCTTGAGAATTGTTTTCTTCTTGGCATAGTAAAGCTCATCCATCCGGATAAACTTGTCAGCTTGAAAATGAAAATCTTATAGGTCTTTATAGCCATTAACAAAGAATTGCTTGCAGAAAGGAGTATTTTCAATCAAGCCTGAATGGACAACTATGAGCTTATCACGATCATTCATATCCTTGGCCTTTAAAGCTTCAGCATTAAATCTTCTCAAGTAATCCCCCAAAGACTCTTCCGCCTTTGTTTTATATTTGCCAAGACTGTATAGTCGATAGTAGGATCTTTGTAGATGTCGAATTGGGTTGAGAACTCATAAGAAACTTATTTTCAAGAGTATATGGTCTTCTCCCTGTATTGCATGTACCATTTGGCTGCTGCTCCCTGGAGAGTGACTGGGAACAGTCGGCATCTTACAGCTCCAGATGCGTTATACAAGTCCATTTGGCTGTTAAAAGCCATCAGATGATCGTCGGGGTCTGTAGCCCCATGATACTTCATGGATGGAATCTTGATATATGGTGGTATAACTATATCCATGATTTCGTCGGTGAAAGGTGGCACTCTCTCATTATCATTGACATTTTTGTCCATTGTTCTTTTTCCCTTGGAATTCATTGCATCTTTAATAGCCTTCTCAGCGACATCTTTTAGATAAGCTTCGACATTGCAATAGTCCTTCTGATTTGGGCAATATTCTTTTGATGTCGAACTCGCAAATTGCTCAAGTGATTTGTCGAGAACCCTTCCCTGATGGTTAGCTTTCGATTGGGGAAGTTCTTTCTTCTTCGAGGATGTCAGATTCACTTTGCCTTTATACTCATTAGAATTAGCTTTTAGATTCCTTCTGGGGGAGACCACCTCTTCCCCTTGTGTTGGCTTCGGAGTCTTAGAGGATTTCTAGGATAGAGACATTTTTAGTAGCTCCTGCATCCCCTGCAGCTGTTGTTCCAAGTGCTTGATTTTAGTTGTATTCTCGTCTTGCTGCACTGGTGATGAAGTCTGCCCAGGAATAGCCCCATTAAGATTAAAAGATGGAGCTATATTCTCCTCCAAAGTAGTGGTGTGAACAACTTCCTCTTCAATTCCACTAGCTGTTTTGATCTCATTTTTCCTACGTAAGACAAATGAGCCACAATTAGTCTATAATACAGTGACAAGGTTGGAGGTTCAAGCCCTCCTTCTAGCGCCAAAAATGTTAACAAGAAAACTTGTCAACATCCCTAATGTTATTCGTAAAGTAATTAGATTCAAACGAAACTAAGTTATTGAAAGGATTCATCCTTTCAGAAGCATGCCATTCAACTAGGTTGACATAGTTGAAAGGGATTAAGGTGTTTGCTCCTCCTCTCGACCAAGTTGACTTAATCGAGAGGGTTAATAAAGCATTCCTAACCATTCAACCAGGTTGGCTTAGTCATAAGGCTTCAATGAGTTAGCTTTGGGATACAGTTTTAGAGAACAACATCCGAGAGTTCTATCTTCTGAATGAGTCGAAAGTAGCCAATCATCCCTATGCTTCATTCCTTTCGATCATGTCAAAAGGTAACATCTAAGACCTTCCAATCATGTTGAAAGGGATGCTTACTTCATCAATATGACACAGTTGCTTTTGACCTCATGGTTTTGTTACTCTTACTATGGAACCTCTTCGAAAGGGTTACTAATGTCTCAAGGGGTTGATCCCCTTCGAATGAGTTCCTCTTTTAGCGATTGTTGGCCAATTATAGACCAGGATTCCTTTTGAAAAAACCCCTTTCGATCAGGTCGAAAGGGGTTTCTTCCTTTCGAAACAGTCTTGGCCTATTATTGCCAGTAATTCACATTGTTTTCATTATACAAGATTGATCTAGGTATTCCCAAGTCTTATGAGCTTAACATGGTCGAAACCCCATCATCACTTTGGTTTTCAGTGTTAAGTGCAGGTTTCGATGATGATGTGTTTCGACCGGATATGCCCAAGTCGATCTTATACATAGCATAGACAAAATGAAATCACGAGAGTAGGTTAGAATCATGTGCAATGGATCATTAGTCTAGCTAATGATCTTCCTTGTCATCAATATCCTTTATGAACATGCCATCTCCCTTTTATTTATAATCCAAAATGTGTTACAAGATATAGAGATTTATCCCTAATTTGATTTAGGGTTTCTTGAGAATACAATTATAACTAAGAATGTAGAGTAAAGAAATGAATTCAGACTCTTAGAATTCGGTTCCCAAAACTGGACCCCTTGGGTCTTATTTATAGATACAGGTCGGCCTCCTTCCGCGCCTTTGCTTTCGACTAGGTCGAAAGGAGCCCTTTTTATACGCCGCCTCAAGCCTTTCGACTTGGTTAAAAGGCCACGACCCCTTTCGATGTTGTCGAATGGTGTCCTCTTGTTCTTCTTGGTTTACTCTTTTGCCTTCTTTATCCTTTCCTAGACCTTTCGACCGAGTCGAAAGAGGCCTTTAACATCCTTTTGCCTTTATTGATTTTTGAATACTGCTTTCTCCACAACACCTTTCGACATTGTCGAAGGGTTTCCTGAATGCTCCTTCTTTTTCCTTGTTGTTATTGGAAGTAAGTTTGGAGCTTCCGACACTGTCGATAGGTCGTTTGTATCGATTTCGAAGAGATTCAAGTGTCAATGGTTTCGATGATGTTGAGTTGCCTTTGAATGCATGCCTTAGGACTGAGGTAGAACCTTCTCTTAATATTTCGGGTCTCAACCGGTTCAAAAGGCTTGTATATGCTTTCGAAGAGGTTGTGATAGGGGAGAAACCTTTAATTCTGAAAGGTTTGGTGTGTAAGTGAAAGAGCACCATCCATTGCTTTCGAAAGGGGATCCGAAGCTGTCCCTTCTTGTTTATCTTTGTCGAAAGGTTCAAAGTGGCGGAAGGGTATGTCTATTTTCATCTGGATCGAAAGCCTTCACTCTGTATGAACAGTTGGTTCCTTCGACTCCTTCGAAACCTTATTACTGCCTTCGAAACATCTTCTTACAACCTTTATGAAACCTAAGCCCATTTCTTCATCGAAACCTCAATCTTATTGACCTTTTTTCATACTTCTGCTCTTGGGTCGATTTTATGGCTAACAAGAGAAAACTTCTTGACAATACTTTATCTTCTCATTTTTAAGGTGATACGGAAGCATTAAAGTGGTATAGAAGATTTCTGCTTCGGAAAACAATTATCAGAAATCTTAATGATCTAATTGCCAATTTAGAGGCTGATGATAAGAGCAAGAATGAAGCGATTTTCACATTAAAGCGTCAGGTCAAGTCAAATCCGTCAATCGACTACGATTACAAAATGTCAGAACTCCTTCAACAAATAAGCGATTTAGAGATGAAATTAAAAGACAGCCAGGCTCAATGCGAATCATTGGAGTTCATCATGGGAAATAACATCTCAATCATGGAGTTAATAGTTTCTCCTATTATCTCCTCTGTCGCAAAATCCACGAGATCTACTTCCCTTGCTGCCTAGAAATTTCCCACTACAGCAAATCCTCCTCCAGGCTTAGACGAAAAGGTAGTGGGAGAGTGGTGCAGGAAAGTTAAATTTGAGATAATGAAGTATTTTGACGAACAACAAAAAGCAAGATACTCGAACCACATCAATGAATATGCAGCTAGGATTCAAAAGCTGGAGTGCGATAAGTGTCTTCTCTTAAAGCGCATTGCTGATTTAGAAAGGGAAAATAAAGCCCTCAAAGGTGCAAACAATGCCTTTAACCGTGCTTTGAAGACCAATATCAAGACTATTGATGATGAAGATAAAATAAGGAAGAAAGAGAAGAAACTAAAAGAGGTCCTTCGCATTGCTATCCATCACAGGCCCTTTAATTGCTAAGAATTTAAATAAAGCCATTCGAGACTTATGAATGATATGTATATATTTGTTTTGTACACTTGTAATAATGTTATAGATCTTGTATATTATGAAAATTTTGTAAATATCACCTAGACTGTGGTCCTTTCCCATAATGTTATTTCTGATACATCTATTTGATAGCATGTACCATGATTTCTGTATTTGTTGGATCTTTCAATCCTCCTTACTGTTCTTCTTTACTTGAAAAACACAAAATAAGCAGCATTTGTTACTTTTTGCTTATAATCTGTATAGGAGTTTATCCATATCATGCTTTAACAATAAATGAAAATTAATTGCTCTTGATGAAATGTTTTGAATTTCATCTTTGGTAATGATAAGAGATAACCAAGAATTCAACTTTAAACACATTGTTGAAACATCTGAAGTTTGATGATAAGGAACCATTATCTCAACCATGGATGTAAATGTTTTAGAAAGTCATCTTCTTAAGATAGCTATTAGAAAGTTATTAATGACTATGTAATAGATGTCCAAAAATCAATGTCCGAACACTTGTGATAGAAATCCAATGACCCAGATTCGGGAATTAACAGATGAAATTCAAAAGTAAGAAAGTTTGGAACCCAGATTAGGATCTTAGCGAATAATAACTAGAAATCCATAATAATCTTCTTAGTAGAAGTCTTGAACCCATATTTGGGTACTAATGAGTGAAGTTAAGTAATAGTCTCAAAACCCAGATTCGAGTATTAGAGATGGATAATTACAAATCCATGATAATTACTTCCATAACAGAAATATCAAGCCTAGATTAGGGCTTTAATAAATAAAGTCTAGTAATAGTTTCAAGACTCGGATTATATACATATACACTGATACATCACTAGTACAATACAAAATGATACATCATAAGTGGTTTGAAAACCACAATATATACAACGAGTCAAAACAATATATATATATATATGTTTATCTGCTATTCTGTTATGTGATACATTTAGTTGTTGTATTTTGTTCTGATAGATCTGTTAGCCACATGTAGTTTTGTATTAAGCATTTATTGAATATGTCGATCCACTTGAGATAGCAAAAAATTTTAGAGCATTAATCGACGTATTTAATAAATGTTTAAGACAAGGCTATAGATGATCGCTCCTAACCAGTCCTATTCTCCGCATTAGCATATAGTATTACCCAGTAATACTCTTTGTTAATGTGGGTCTCGGGGTGGGGCGTCACAGCTATGAATTTAAAGATCTATAACCCAAATTTGGATATTAATGAGAGAAGTCTCATATTTCAATAATGAATGACCTGAAACCCATATTCGAGCATTAATAGGTGAAGTTTAGAAATAAGAATCCCGAAACCCAGATTCGAGTATTAATAAATGGAGTTCCTTTCTACTCCTTAAATTTTATCTTCTTTGATATGTGTAAACCCTTTAGACTGTGTATGTACTTGTGGTTTGATCGGAAGCTTCTCAAGCTTGGATGTCTTAGTCCATCATTTGATATGCCACCTATTAAGCTTGGATGTCTTTGTTTGATGTTTGATGTGCCTCTTCTTGGGCTTGGACATCTTAGTCCATTGTTGATGAGCCACTTCTTGGGCTTGGACGTTTTAGTCCATTGTTGTCTGGTGCTCTTGGTTAGCTTATTCTCAAGCTGGAACCAAGGACTTACCCAACCTCCCTCCAAGAAGCGCCTTGACCTGACCAGAGGCGCGGCCAAGGGCATGTCGATGCTTTAACCTAGCCATAGCGTGGCGCGGATAAAGGCTTACACTCCTCCATCAAGGAGGTGCCCTGCCCTAGCCATAGCGTGGCGTGGATTGGGGCTTGTCGATGCTTTAACCTGGCCATAGCATGGCATAGATAAAGGCTCACACTCCTCCCTCCAGGAGGTGCCCTACCCTGGCCATAACGTGGCGCAGACAGGGGATTGTCGATGCTTTATCCTAGCCATAGCGAGGCACGGATAAAGGCATACACTCCTCCCTCTAGGAGGTGCACTGCCTTGGCCAACTCGTCGTAGAGAGAGGCTTTGACCGTTAAGGTAATGTCCAAATAAAAGGAGCATTTCACTCCCAACTATGTAGATTCTCTTTATAGAAGTAACTCTTTATTAACTTCATTCGGTGTTTATTTACAAACTCATTGATTTTTCCTTGACGGAAAAAGTTAATTATCATCCCTTCCAAGGCTCTGCAGTGGTTAGTTTCATGACCATTCATCATATGATAATGGCAGTAGGATCCTCCTAGATTCCTTCATATTTTGGTTTTTTCATTTGTGATAGCCAATAGTTAAGCTCATCTTTGGTTAGCAAGTATACATTCTCAATAGATGTAGTTAAGTTGCATTTTTTTGGAAGTCTTGACTTGAAGCTTGTTTCTTGAGAATGGCTTCTAGGTTTTTTGTTACTTGACTTCATAGTTTCTCCTTTATCAGTTGTTTTATTTTTAACATCTTTTGGAGTTTATGTTCTGTGAGTGTTCTAGTTGTAGCTTGTTGTCATTTGTAAGCAAATGCATTGTAATTTTCCATTATCCCTTTTTCGAAGATTGTGTCTTTGGAATAGTGTTGAACCTTCTCCTCATTTGATCAAATAAGTTGTCATTTCCATTTGTCTTTCCTAAGGCAAAGATAGGGGTAGGGCCAATATGGAAAGGATTTATGCTCCAATTTTCTGGATCATATGATTCTTCTCTTTTCTCCTTTATAATTCGTAGAGCTTTCAATCTTAGCATTTTCTCTTCATAGTTTGGAATCTTGAGTTGTTCTTGGGGTGAATCCTATTAAGTGTGGTTCTGAGGATCCTTGCTCAGATCTTTTGATTTTTCTAGCCATGATGAATTAAGTTCTTAAGTGTATTGGGTTAGAGGCAGGTCGTGTTAGATATTTAACAAAGACGGAGGTTCGAGCACTCCTTCTGGCGCCAAAATGTTAATAAGAAAACTTGTCAACACCTCAAAGTAGAGTTTAGGAAAAAGGTTAATCCTCTTTGATCTCTCTTGATTAAGTTGAGGAAGAAAGGATGTGGGTAAGCCCTTTAATTCAACCTTTTGCAAAGGTCTCTTTTGTGGAAACTTTTCTTTTCTGACCTTTCTACCCAGTCAAAACAATTGAGTTCCCTTCTTTATAGCCTTTCGAGCCAATTGGAGTGTGGAATTACCCTTTCGAAACCTTCATTTCAAAACAGTTGTGGAAATCTAAAGGATGGCTTTAAAGATACAAGAATGAGGTTGGTTTAGGTAGGTTTCGACCTTATTGGAAACTAGGCTAGTTAGTGGCTTAGGTCTAGTTTTGGCATCTAAAGTAGGCCAGTTTGGGTTAAGGTTTCGACTCGGTAGAAGTTAAGTGTTTGGAGAATGGAGGGTTGCAATCAAAGACTTAAATTACTTGGAAAGTATTGTGTTCCGACTCACTAGAAATGAGCCTTTCGCTGAAGACGAAACATGAAAATGCAGTTAAAGCCAGTAAAAGACCTTCAAACAATTATATAATCAGAAGTATTGAATTCTTGCCTTTTATTAATCCAATAATGATTGTGCTGAACAAATATCCCTAATTTGATTTACAAATTAGGATTTACAACTTTGCAAATTTAAGGAAATACAAGCTTGGGATGTCATTCAAATCCCCTAAAAACAGACCTCTTGGGTCTTATTTATAGATGCGGTTTGGCATCCTTCGACCCAGTGCTTTCGAATTGGTCGAGAAGTGGCTTCAGACACCTTCCGACTCGTTTGACAATTGCACACCCCTCTGCAATGCTTTCAAATGGGTTCGAATGTATCTGTCTTCATCGAAAGGGGTGGTTGCGCCTTCTCTTCTTTGTGTTGCTTTGCTATCACAAGGAATGAAGATGGGAACTTTCGACCCTATCGATAGACAGTTTCCAGGTGTTCCGAAGGTGTTGAAATTCTGATGGTTTCGACGCCATTAGTAGCTTCCGAACTTATGCTTGTGAACTGATGCATAGCCTTTCTTGGATGTTAAGGGCTTCAACCGGTTCGAAAGGCTTGCTTTTGCTTTCGAAAGGGTTGTTCCATCTAAGGTGTATTTCTAAATGGTTTGAGTAAAGGCGAAACCTTTGGTATCGAAAGGTTTGGCATGCATATAAAGGGTTATCGTTCCTTGTCTTCGAAAGGTGTCGCTTTAACTCAATCGAAAGGTCTTCATGCATGCAGAAGCACCTGCTTCGAAAGGAGATCTCTTGATGCGGAAGAGTGCTTTCGACCCTTTCAACTCCTTCGGAAGGTTATGATGCTTCTAAACTTTGGCTATGCATTCCTTCGACTCCTTTAAAAGGTCTTGTTGGAGCTTTTTTCTCTTGTTCTTCTTTGTCTTCTATTCAATATGGTTTCGACAAGGTCGAAAGGATATTTGATGGTAACATATGTCTAAATAAGGAGTTATCCAAGTTAAAAGAAGGATTGTTGCATGTCTTAAATTGAAGAGCTATTGCATGTCTAAGATTAAAGAGCAATCTCATAGCAAAAATAGAAGAGGTATAACATGTTCAAGTTGGATACTATCGCATATCTAAAGAAGGGCTATTACATATCTAAGATATAGAAGCTATCGCATGTTTAGTAATTAAAAATCTACCATCATGTCTAAAGTAAAAGACTATCGCATGTCTAAATTGGATGTTATTGCAAGCCTAAAGAAGGGTCGGTGCATATCTAAAATAAAGAAGCTATCACATGTCTAAAAATAAAGTGCTATCGCATGCCTAAAAGTCTTGTCATACCCCTAAAGATACTATCAAAATCATCCACGTGTCAGCCTCCTTTTAGTTTAGCAATACCGCATCAACATGGAAAGATGGAAAAATGAATGCATGCCATGTCGTCAATTAGTTAGGATGATCTCAACCAATTAAGGATGTTGTCTACCACATGTCGAGAATCGAATGATGTAATTTCCTATAAATAGGCATGTACCCCCTACTTAAGTGGGAGAGAGTTCCTAAGTTCTCTTCTTCCACATTTTTATTAGTAATCCAAGCGTAAATAAAAGCACAAATTAGAACTAATGGTCGATTAGGTCAAATCAAAATTGAACATTGTGACAAAGGAAATCTTATTTTTGTATTTGCATACTTGCCCAAGGGACATCTCTCTTGCATAAGGAACAAAAGACTTTCTTATAAACATTTGGGTTGGGTCAATTTCAAGGCTTAACACATTTCACTTTAGAATAATATGATGCTTACTCACTAATCATAGGTTCAAATCAAAAGATACTTTTATTTATGCAAATCATATGAGTTTGGTAATTGCTTGAGAAAATATTTTAAAAATTCAAGCGGTGAATTGTTGGGATTTATTTATTAAATGTGTCCGAAACTTGAAAAATATAAAGAAGTGAATGAGGTTCTTTAGTCCCTTTGGGAACCCAGTGTTTTTTATTTTGGTTGAAGAGAGGGGCCATGCATGACCAGTAAAAGTGCATGCACACCATCCGTCAGACCAATTGACTCAACTTAACATGACTCAAGCCGAATTGAATGAAACCATGTCGGGAAGGGTTGGTTTGGTGTTGGTGCAGCATTCTATATTTTAGTTGCAAAAATGTGAACAATATTTTCAAGATACATTTTGGTTTCAAATGGGAAATCCATATCCGACTTTTTCTCTCAGGAGTTTTACATTATCCAACTATTTATCACATCACATAAACATGTTTTCTTTATCCATTGGGAAATACCTAATCTATTTTCATAAGTAAATAGAAGCGCACAAAACAAAACACTTCATCTCTTCTTCATCTACTAGAACTTCCATTAAAAATTCACTCTAAACTCAAGCTATCAAAATAGTACCAAAATTAGGGTGTAAAGACTGATTTTCATTCGATGGGAATGAAAATAGAATCACAAATGAATGGGTTATCCTATGGACGGTGATAGTCTACCTTGCACCATTCGGGAGCTGTAAAAAGTCTTAAAAAGCAACTTAGTACATGACTTGGTCAGAATATTCAAACGACACTTCTCTAACAGTTGTCCATGCCTTTTTCTTTAAACTTACAACAAAATTGTTACCCATTCATTTTACCTATTTAAAATATAGAAATGAGCACCATTTATGAACTTTAAAAAAAAGTTATTTTTCTTATTTTTTTTAGCAAAATGTAGAAATAGGCAAACATAAGGTCATATATTAGTAAGAGATGAACAATATGAATATGGAGATTAAATATAAGCGGTGCTAAACACTATGATAAATGAATATGTTGGAACTTTTCAACTAATAATATTTCAAATCCAAAAGGAGATCATGTACATTACAATGGAGAATATTTTTGTAAAACATATATTGTAAAAAGAAACACAAAATAAAATAGCGAAAGAAGAAAATGATAGTAACAACATTCTCTGGACTACATACTTCTGCTGCTTTCCCCTATCATATAGCTTGGAATGTCATACTCTTATGCTATGGTGGTATGACTACCTCCCAAAGGTATTGCTAACCTATAACTTTGTGTTAACCAAGTGAAAATAGTGGCCAACTATATAAATTCAAAACCGAGCTTCAAGGTGCCAATCACATCTACATGTGGACGCTTCTAGTCAAAAAGAGTTTAAAGTATTATGCAAAAACTAAGAGCTGAAGAGCATTGCCTTTTAATGTGGGTCGAAAGGTCATGTTGCAAACTACTTTTTCCATTAAGGCGAAAAGAAATAATAAATCATAAATGGAAGCTTAAATGCACATAAAAATGCTCGAACCTTGGATACACAAATGAATGTGACTTTTGTGGTAATTAACAAGCTATGGTTAGTGAAAGAGCTACATTGATTGCTCAAAGCCACTTTATGTGATTTGGCTAGAGGTTAGTACATATAACGCATTTAATCTGAATGCATGTTCAAGTTAGAATTTTGGTGCATTATCAAGTTTGGATGTTTGTCCAATACTTATAGATATAGTCACAGCAAGGTAATGTCTGGACCCATTGTTAGTTAAAAGGATTAGGAAAGTAGAGACAGGTGTGGACGTAGAGGATCTAAAAGGATTAGATATTTACTCGAAAGGATGTCTTAGAAAGAAAGGAAGACTATGTGTCCCAAATGTAGGAGATCTTCATAAGATAGTCTTGGAGGAGATTTATTTTTCTTAGTTTATGATTCATCTTGGAGGAACGAAGACCATATGAAGCATGTGTTCATTTGGGGAGGGACTAATGTCAGCAATATAAAGAAGTGTTTCACATGTCAGCAAGTGAAAGCCGAACATTAAAAGTTAAGCGATTTACGTCAACCCTTCGAAATGCCGACTAGAAGTGGGTTTTAATTTCTATGTATTTTATAGATGGATTGCCAAGGTTAAGTGCTAGAAATGATAGTACATGTGTAACATTAGATTTACTAACTAAGGGTACCAATTTTATCATTGTACAGTCGAAAAGAATGACTACTAACTTAGCAAAGCTATATGGAAGAATGTTGTTAGGCTCAATGGGATTCCGAGCAGCATTATTAGTGACAAAGGCCGATTATTTGCTAGTGAATTTTGAAGAAGTTTACACAATATTTTGAAAACAAAATTGAACTTAAGTACGACTTAACTCCTATAGATAGACGGTCTAATGGAAAAGGTCTACCGAGTTCTGTACGATTTTCGTGGAACATGTGTTCTTGATTTTTGAGGATCATGCGAAGACTATTTGCATTTGGTGGATTTTGCATAGTAGTTATCAGTCGAGGATTAGAATGGCACCATTTGAGACACTTTATGGAGAAAAGTTAAGCATATGTTTATTGGTTGGACTTGGAAGATAGACTTGTGTTTGGACGAAACTGAAGGAACCATGCTAATCGAAAGCGGGTTAAACGGGTGAATTTCAATAAATTTTCATTTTGATCTTAGTTGAGTCTATAAAGCCTATATTCATTTTTGATCCAATCTAAAATATTTAAATAAATTATTTAATTTTTATTTAGTTAAAACAAATGTGTGTGTATGTATTAATTTTTTTTCTTTTTTAATGTTTTAGTTTACAAATGTATCAAACACTTATTCGTATAAGGAGCATGTGCCACAAATAAGAAATGTATAAGAAATGTACATAGATAATGTGACCTTACGTAGGTGCTAGTTTTACACCGTAGTGGACTCATTTCCCCTTTATATATGCCTTTTTATCCAAGATATTGATTTAAAAGTTTACATATTTATATAATAGATGTGTAGAAGTATGTGCGTACACACACACTCTCTCTCTTAAATCATATTAAACAATTCTAAATGTATTGAAATCTAAAATTAACAATAGTGAATTTGGTGTCAATTAAAGAAAGGTTCGATATTGAGTGTTACATTGTTACACAAGATCCATCTTGCGATTTTGAATTAAAGCAATGCATGTATGTTCCTATATATATATATATATATATATATATATTATAAATTACAACTGATGTTTTTAATTTAACACAATTTATTTATATGTAAACATTTGAATTTGTAGTAAACATTTAAATCAAACTTCTAGTTTACAAAGGAAACTAAACTTTCGGATTTTACACAAAACTTTAAAGTTAGAAAGGTGACAAAAGATTTAGAATTTGTACAAAATTTCAGTTATTAATTTAAGATCATTTTTTTGGTAAACAATATTTAAAACATTCATATTCAAAATATAAATCATATAACATGAGAAATTAATTTTCAAAGTGAAAAATAATTAACATGATTAGTTTATTTATATTTGTGCACTTACTTATTATAAAACTATAAAATAGATCTCAATCAAAAATAGGTTATTTTTTAACAAAATTTCTAATACAAAAGAAAAGGAATAGAAAAATTAGGTATAGGTAAATTCATGATAAGAACATTCAAATATGAACAATACAAAGAACACCAACAAATCATTAAAAGGAAAAGAGAACTAAATCACACCAATTATAATGAATGTATATTCAAAAGAGATGAAGAACAAAAGTAGATTTGAAATAGAAAAACCAAATAGACATTCTTTTAATTAAGATGGACATGAAAAGGTCTACATTACTTATTGCAAGAAGAATCATTAAAACATAAGATAAATCATATAGACTTCAAATATATGAATAACATAAACAAAGGGAATTAGATAATTACCTTAGGAAGTTGCTAAAAAAGTCACATCTAGAATGGTGATTCGATGATCCTAGATTCATGAATCAACCTCCAAATGTTGCAAAGATCAAGAGGTAAAAGTCATCTTTACTTTTATTATTTATTTTGTGTTTGATTTTGGAATTTTTTTAGACCTACACCACTATGGAATTTTCACCATGACTTGATGAGAGGTAAAGAAAAAATTTAGTCAGGAAATAATGAAATGAATGAAAGAAAGAGAATACGTTTTAAAGAAAACATTGAAACCTTTCAATTTTTTCCTTTAAAACCCTCCCTATTTAATTCCCAATTAAATCTCATCATATCCTCTCCCCCTTCCACCATACATGGCTGGCTATATAATGAGGTAGATTAGGCCTCAAAATTTCCAAATATGTTCAACATTTGTTTCATGTAAATCTAATTAAAATATTTCATCAATATCATATATCGATACGCACGTTTATAACTTTTATACATACGGTGTACTAAATACCAATGGTATGCGAACACAATAACAATAATAATTAACATTTCAAAAATATTGTTGAATTTAATTAATTTATAATGATTACAAATTAAATAAACCATGTGGTTTATTCGGAATATTCATCATGTTGGTTGTGCGACCAAAGGAGTAAATTCAATCAGCGTTAATATCAAATAAATTGAATGTTTATATTAACATGTCACCTTAGGTAGTGCTGTGTGATAAGGTTAGGGGTATGCCCTAAGGAAAATTTTGTAATTTACAATAAATTATTAACTTCGTAATAAAATCTCGTTCGAAACAAAATGTGTTTTTCATTCTATTAAATGGTTGCTATAATATGTTACATTATTTATTTATTTAATTTAACTACGTTTAATAGAATGTCCATAACCGGTATGTATTGTGATAGTAGTTATAATGTATTGTAATCATGAGTAATTTTTCATAATTAAAACAAACATATCATTTCAAATATTCTTAGTCAAGGTATATCGAGGCTGGATATGGATACATCCATTGAGGCTAGAGTACATAACGCTCTCCAAATATTGGGTAGTATATACTTATGGTAGTTGGGGTATCAAGGGGTTACATACTAATATTTATTGGATAATTATGCATATAGAAGCTTTGAGTTGGTACATGACTTTTCGAAGGGTGCTAAGTGAACATAAGGTTGAAATGGTCAAGTCCTCTAGCTTGAATTCTTTGAATAACATGAAAAGAGAATGAATATAACTATAAGAGTTCGAGGCAAGCTAGAGAGGGGCAATCTCGAGAAAATATAGAGTCCCGATGATGATATCGTTAAAGGGTAGGTTATTAGAATGCCAAATATGAATGAGAGTAAAGACAATGAATCCCTCAAGAGGGGTGTTGATCATGTTAGAAGGGTTTGGAACTATGGTTTCGATTTTGGAAATTCTAAAGTGATACAGCAAGGAATCTATGTCTTCTTGTTTTAAGAAGTAAGATTGACAGTTATCAGTTATTATAGAGCTTCTCCTCAAAAGGCTTTTCGAGCTTAGGAGTATATAGGAATGCCTTAGAAGATCCTTTCTTGTTTCCAACCATGATATCTAAGTTAAAGAAAAGTTTAATATGGATATCATAACAATAATTTAATAAAATCTCAACTAATAATTAAGCTAATAAGAAGCTAAAAATTAGGTGTAACTCGGTCCTATTTTTCTTTCATTTCCCAATAGTAAGTAGGAAAAGTATGAGTACTGATAGTACTCTTAGGGATATAATAGTAGTCAATTATAAGTTATATATCAGTTAACATACGAGTTAGGAATCTTTTCATATAACTTGTTCCAAACTAGTATATTAATAGTGGCAATAATTGTTCCATATTAACATCATACAATGATTTTTCAATTATAAATGAATAAGTTTCCAAATAATAAACAATGAGGCTGGTCGAACAAGAGTATTGCATGATGAATAAATAAGTAGGCTACTACATGATGAGATATCATATGTTAAATAAACAGGCCACCACAAGTTAAATGAACAAATATGTTGTTGCAAGATGAAAAATAAATAAGTTATCATATGCTAAATAAAACGAACAAATAGTTATCACATGTTGAGTTATCAGGGTTGAATAAAAAAGTAAGATACCATATGTTAAACAAAACAAATAAATATGATATCGCATGTTGAATAAAATGAATGAATAGGTTATCGCATGTTCAGTGAATAAAATGCTATCGCACGATTGAGTAAATAAAACAAATAAATACTTATTGCATGTTGAATTATTGCATGTTGAACAAATAAGTAAGCTATCATATGTTAAATAAAACAAATAAATATGTTATTACATGTTGAGTTATCGCATGTTGAATAAAATGAATGAATAAGCTATCACATGTTGAGTGAATAAAATGCTATCGCATAATTGAGTGAGTAAGTATGTTATCACATATAGAACAAATAAATAAGCTATCACATGTTAAACAAATAGGTTATAGTGTATAGTTATCGCATGTTGAATAAACAAGCTATCGTGATTTGATATTGCATGTTGAGATGACGAGTGATAAAGTAAAAAAGCAGTAGTTGTAAAACACTTAAAATGAAGTGGGTATTGACTAGTAAAAACTAAGATCCACCAACAAAACAAGAAATTTAAGATAGAGCAAAAAAAGATCAAAATTACAAAGAAATTCCACAAAACCCATATGAAAACTTAAAACCAATAACTTTAAAATGACACAAAAAGTAAAAAAAAACATAGAATTGAAATCCCAAAATCGATGAAATAAAAAGTAATGATAATAATGATAATAGACAAAACAAACTACCGAGGACAATTTTTTATTTGAGAGTTGAAATTCTTTGAAAGAAATTTGATTTTTAGGTTAGTTAATATTAATGAACTGGTAAAGATGGAAGAAGAAGAAGGACTATTTACTGGAAGAGGTTAATTGGAAAACAAAGAATGAGTATTTATATTAAAGTATAAAAGTGCTTTCATTAAAAGGAGAGGGGGTTAAATGTTATACCAAAATATATTTAAGCAATCTCAATTTGAAGAAAAGCTATCGTAGGTTAAGAAAAGCTAGCGCAGGTTGAAGGTTGTCAAAAGCTATCGAAAATTGATGCAGTAAGAAGCTATCGTAGGTTGATGTAATAGGAAGCTATCGCAAGTTAATGCACTAGGAAGCTTCGTAGATTGATATTGTAGGAAACTATCATAGGTTGATGGTCAATGGAATTATCGCATATTGATAATGTTGAAGCTGCCATCGCAAGATAAAAGCTATCGCATGTTGAAGTTTTCATGGCTATCGCATGTAAAAGATTAGGTGGCTATCGCATGTTGAATATTATACAACTATCGCATTTTGAAGATTATAGAGCCATCACATGTTGAAGTTCACATAGCTATCGCATATTGAAAGTTAAAGAGCTATCGAATTTTGAAGAATATAGAGCTATCGCATGCTGAAGGTTAAAGATCTATTACATACTGAAGAATATAGAGCTATCGCATGTTGAAGGTCAAAGAGTTATCTCAAGTTGAAGATTACTTAACAATCAGCTATCGAATGTTGATGTTTGCGTAGCTATCGCATGTTAATAGAACTACCAAAAAACAATGCTCTAGTTGGCCATGTGGCCTTTCCTGGTTGGTCTGATTGTGTCAAGCCATTACGAAAGAACCAAAAAGATTTGTGCCACATGTCAAATTGGCAATGTGCCACATCGACAACTCACAACCATTCATTTCTTTCAAATGTGATATGTCAAAAATCTAAGTGATCAATTTCTCTATACATAGGCATGTAGCCCCTACTAGAAAGGGGAAATTTCAAATTATACTACTTCCTCATATTCCATTTCTCTTGGGCATAACAAAAAAGCTTGGAACTGGGACTTTAATGGCTATTAGGTTAAATTGAAATAAAAAATTTGGTAACTAAGAAACAATTTCCTATTTGCATAAATAACTTCTAAATGGGCTTTGAACAAGCATACTTGCCTAAGGGAGCTACCTCTTACTAAAGTACCATTGATTATCTATGACCAAAGCATATAAATTAGACCAAAATTTTGAACTAATAACGTCAGTCTAATAGTGGTCAGCTCTGTAATGCCATACCTCCTACTCTAGGGCCAATTATGTCTATTTCTTCCATCCCCATTATAGAAACAACAACTGTAGCAGTAGAGACGACAACACCAACACAAATGCTGGCCTTTGCTCATTGATCATACATCCCCAAGGATCCCTGCTACATGCCACCAAAGACTGCCTCCAAGCTCCTGCTCTATCTCTTTTCTTATAGGAAGGGACTACCTAAACTTCTTTCTAGACTCCAATGTGTTACCTTAGAGGTATATCATTAGTCTCTATTGTGTTCGACAAACTTTAAATGAGGCATGGAGATGTTTCTAATCTTTTTTATATCTATAAACTTCCAGGTCAACCTCCTATATTCCCTTGCAGATGCGATCTTCACTTCGGATCTTTAAGTACCTACCATTGAGTCCATCAACATCTCTGCACCACCTCTTGTTTCGACCTCTTCGACCAGGTCCGTTACGGGGCCTGATGCTAAAATGATTACAACATTAAATGAAGAATGTATGAAAGATCTGGAACTTTTGGTAGGCGATAAGGACATGGTCATTGGTGATGTTATTAAGGGTTCTGAATTTGGGCTCTTTTTGGCAGAGAGAAGAGCTATTGACCTATTCAAGCTAAAGGATGTTAAGAAGGAGAAAGGTGTAACGACCCATATTTTACGTATCAATGGATCATAAATTATTATTTTTAAATCCATATGCGGTCGTATGAATCTATAACTTTGGAAAATGTATATTAGTGACATTTTTTATCCTTTTAATTTTTATCGAATGGTTTCGACCCCAAAAATCTTGAAAGGCATATAACCTTTTGTAGGTGCCAAATTAGGGATTGAAACCACTTTCATTTGAAAGAGAGGATGGTTTATCTTTCCTTTGAATAGTCATAATAGCTTTTTGGGCTTACATTTAGGAGGTATGGCCATTTAAATTTTGGATAATTTCTAGCTAGGGTTAATTAATTAGGCTTAGATTAGGCCCACCAATCCATTTCAGGAATTATGCCTAATTAGAGATGATGGGACATTCCCTAATCACTTTCCCATTTCACAAAACTGAACCAGACGTGCATTAATCCAAATTTAACCAAGAAGCTCCACTTTTCCTTACTTTAGTTAGCGTAAACACATCAATAAGGGGTGATTAGCAAGGGTAATCTAGAGATTATTATTTGGACCATCTTGGAATTCATGAATCTAATATTCATCGTCTAATTTGCCTCTAAATTTCTATAATTTGATATTAGGTAAGTGATATTGCTTCTCTCGCTATTCTTTGGTTTATAATATGGTTAAAATTGTGGTTTTTGAAATGATTTCCAAAGTTTAAATGTTTTAAAACTTAGATCTAGTATAAGTAACACCTTAAAACCGTATTTAAAAAGATATATTTGTATTTGAACACGTTTTACACCAATTACCAACCATAATTATCATTTTATAAAAAATCAAATCTAGGATGATATATGGTCGTAATTGTGTTTTGATGGATTGTGTCTATTGCTTGGGTATTATGTGATGATGTTTGGTGATTATATGAATTGTTTTGATGTGTCTATTAGTTGTTTTGCATGGTTAGAAACATGGTATGTCATTTGGTGCAAATGGGCATCAAAATGTTCTAAACGTGATGTGATTGAAATATGGTGTTGTTTGAAGTCCTAAAAGACCCAAAAATAAGTTGCAAGTCATTTGGAGTTGATTTGGTGGCTCATATTATGGGCATCGAAATATGGTGGATGGTGGAAAAATATGGTTGGTGGTGGAAGTGTTTCGATTCGTGGAGTGCTTTTCTTTGGGTTTCGCGCATGGAAACTCTGGGTTGAGTTAGGGATGAGAAGTGGTGAAGTTCTTGGTACTTAGAATTCTTTTTGGTTGGATAGATTATGGTCGATATCAGTAATGCTTTAATTTGAGATGAATAAAGCTTTGCGTCATACAAAGAAGTGCTTTGGGTCAGGCCAAGGGAAGATGAGGGGAAAACGGTTTTGGACTTAACCAAAATTGCATGCGTGGACACGATCGGTACCAACCATGTCAGTCCTAAGTATTTTATGCAGTTGTTACGGGTTTTAGCATGGTTGGCAACAGGTTTGCATGGACAAGATGAGGTAATTGGGAACTTTGACACTGGGCAACTTTGTCCATGTTTTGACTAGACATCATGGTCGGCGACGACCATATACAGTCGGTATCAACCAAGTCAGAAGTCATGGAAATTGAAGAATGACTCTAAGGGTGCGCGAGCGATGCCTAAGTGGTCGTGTTGTGTACATTCGTTTAATGATTTAACGTTCGATTTTGATGATTATGTGCAATGAACAATGGTTATAAAAGGCGAGGTGAAGGTGTGATTCTTTGACATGATGGCTTTAGAGCTTTGAGATGTAGATTCTATAAAGGGTTCCAATGATGATGACTCGATCAAAGAAGTCGTGATGATGACCCATAAGGATGGGTTATAGAAAGTGAACTCGTGGGTCGAATGAGGAAGGGTTCTACTATGGAAAGTGGAACAAGGAAGAGTTCCGCTATGAGGAATGGAAACAAATGGAGTTGAGGAAGGGCCCAGATACGTATATGAAGGGATCGTTGATATTCAGAGTGTTTGCAGTGTATGCTTAAAGTTGCGGTATGTGAGGACACTAACTGGGTACTTAGTCGGTTACCACGCATCGAGGAAAGGATCCCTGTTTATTGGATCGTGGAAGGGATCTTGTGTCTAGAATCTATGTGGCTAGTGTTCGGGTACCTAGAAATTGGGATTTTTCGATCAATCCCTAGCAATGAAATGGTCATACGAGTTATCATATTCCAAAGCACATGAGTGACTATGAGGATTGTTCGATGGGTGTTATGTTTGCCATATTTCTTTGTTGCTCTTGGGATGTCGCAGGACATAGGTATTGTGGAGGCGGATACCTAGACACACGATGTTGTACTTAGGATGTTATACACCTTATGATGTTAATAGATTAGCATATATTATTATGTGCTAACTCTTTGGTTGTAAGGACATGCCGTGTATGATTCTCTGTACCATTATTCCTTACTATAATAGTTTTCATAGTATTTTGAGATTTTTTTATCACTCTCCCTAGACTATTGTCAAACTTGAGGTATTATGCTGTACTTTTTATGATCTCAGGTACTCTTAAATGAGTAGACTAGGTAGAGGTGTAGGTGACATATGGAGTTGTTCGAATGGTCTAGTAGGAGGTGATGCTTTTTCATAATAATATTTGGGCTTATTATAGGTTATTCTACTGTGTGGCATTGTGGAGCCTAGATAGCATTTGTTTATTTTATTTAGAGAAAGTTTATCATTTGAGTCTATTTATAAGTTTTATAAACCCTACTACCTTTTTGTATAAATGTTTGAACTTGTGTACTCTGATTTTGTGGTTTATTTAGTTATTATTGTCTCGGCTGTTTTATATCTATGATGATTATTATATATTTTTTGATGCACTATGAGATATACGATAGGTTTTGCGATTGTTCTGTTCACTTTACAAGTCATTACAATTGTTTTGTATCGGTCGGGAACCATTATGGTATATACAAGTATATTGGGAGTCGAGATGTTAGATGGTCGTCGCATTTGGTATCTGAGCTTAGGTTGCATAATCGACCTAAATCAATACCATAATCCATTAGGGATAGAGTAAGTGGAACATTCTAGAATAGATCGAGCATATACGAGATAATGTACTTGTTATATGTTTTTGTTTTCAAAATTATATAGTAATATATGTATAGTATATAAGTCACATTGCACACACGAGTACCATTGATGCAGTTTTCTTTATGAGAGACTGATCATTCTTATTACAGATCAAGAATGAGTCGACATAGAAGAAACACTACTAGGAACACCATCTCAAGAGTTAAAGAGGATGGAATGAGTTCGAGAGCTGCTACTCCCGATTTGTAGACAATATTCAATACCATAATTAGGAGCATGCTGCAAAATCTCAAGTGGCTGCTCCGAATGTTGTTGTTGATGATGATGCTCAAGTGCAGGCACCCAGGGCTAATTTCTCAAAGTTGAATAAGGTTTTTTCTAGTCTTGGTGGAAAACCGTTTTAAGGAATGAAGTCGGTTATGGAAGTGCAGGATTGGTTAGACAGCTACGAGAGGATCTTTGACAATCTGGAGTTGAATGATGCTATGAGGAGGAGGTTGGTCTTTCAACAACTCTAAGGAAGAGATATGAATAGGTGGAATGCTATAAAAGTTACAGCTCCTAAGGATGAGTTCACTTGAGATCAGTTCAAGGTTAGGTTTGAGGTGAAATTCACGCCGACAACTTAGAAGTTAGTGTTGTTTAGGAAGTTTGCAGATCTAAAACAAGGAGATATCTCTATCTCTTAGTATGTGGCTATGTTTGATGCTTTATCAAAGTAAGGGATGTACTTTATCGATACTCCGTTAAAGAAGAATTAAAAATTTGTTGTGGGATTGGATGATTACTTAGGAAAGAAGTAGGTAAGTCATATTGACGAGTCTTTTGAGAAACTTGTCGGGAAAGCTCTTCGACACAAGTGTTTGTACCCTAAATATAAGTCTGTTATTGTTTCTAAAGAAGATCCAAAGTAGCAACCAATGATGGAGGCAAGAAGAATTGGAATAATAAGAGAAAGTAGTTCCAGAACAAGGATGCTCAGAAAAGAGCCAAGTCGAACCCTATTTGCTCTAACCGTGGCGACAAGGTCATTTGAGTAAGAATCACAAGGCAGAAGGGAAGAGGTGTTATAACTGCAAGAAGCCAAGGCATATGCAGAGAGATTGTCCTAAACCAGTGAAGCAGAGGCAAATGGTGAAGGCATATGCTTTAGATGTTGTCCTGACTTCGTCGAGTGCTCTCTCGGCAAAGGAGAAAGGGAAGGGCATCCTTCAAGGTATGCTTTCTATTTATGATGTTCCCATATGTGTTTGGTTCGATACCAAGGCTTCATGTTCTTATATCTAGCGACCTGGTAGATAGATTGGGATTGAAACCTAAAATTATTGACCGGCCTTTGGTAGTGATAAACCCTATTAGAGGCTCCACTGACCTATATATGGTTTGTCGTAATTTGGTATTATCGAGCCATTGATGTTCTTCTGTTTTGGGTTTCTTTGTTTTGAGTTTTGTGGTGTTTGGTATCATGTTGGGAAATGTCTAGCCGAGGAAGTATGAGGTAGTGGAAGATGTGAGAAGCAGTTGGTGACAATTGGGATTGAGGATGGGTGGAAGGTAGAGTTAGGCTACTTGCTAGAATAAAAAGTTATGGTTAGCTTTCTATATTCGATAGAGGTTCCATGGGATGTTTGTCATCTTTGCCTCTCACTGAAGAGTTTCTAAACGTATTCGAGGAGGTGACCAAATTATGGCCACATTAAGAGATTGAGTTCTGCATAAATTTAGTAAGGATTCCAGACCCGTGGTTATGCCTTTGAGGCGTATGACACAAAAAGAGCTGAATGAAATAGCGGTGCAAGTGAAAGACCTGATAAAGAAGGGTTTCATTCGCAGGAGTATATATGAGTAAATTGCACCTGTATTATTAGCCACTAAGGTAGATAGCTCTTTGAGGTTGTGTGAATAAGGTGATGAGGAAGAACAAGTATCCACTCCCATGTATAGATGACTTGTTCAATATGCTCCATGGTGTGAAGGTATTATCTCAATTGGATCTTGCAATGAGATTTCATCATTTGTGGGTAGCAAAGGAGAGTGTACCAATTATAGTATCCATATGCCATTCAGATTTTATAAGTGGTTGGTTATGACGTTCAGGTTGACTAATATACCAACATACTTTGTTGATCTTATTAACTGTGTCTTCGGGGATTAGCTAAACAAATTTGTGCTTGTGTTCGTTGATGATATCCTGGTCTGCTCAAGGACGAAAAAGGAACATAGGACACGTTTGAGAATTGTGCTTAAAGTGTTAAGGAAGCATAGATTAAAGGCAAAATTTTCAAACTGTCAGTTTTGGAGGAGTAAAGTGGATTCTTGGATCGTGTTATTTCAGAATGTGGTATTTCTATAGAATCTTCTAAGGTGGCAGAGGTTCAGAACTAGAACCAATCCAAGAATGCAATTGATGTGTGGAGTTTCATTGGATAGGCTGGATATTATATACATTTTATCTAGGACTTCTCAAAGGTAGTGGAACCGTTGACTAATTGATGAAGAAAAACCAGACTTTTGTATGGGATGCGAGGTGCGAAAACGCATTAATAAATCCGAAAGCGAGGTCGACGAGTGCACGGGTACTGATTATTTTGAGTGGGAATGAGGAGATGACAGTATAAATAGATGTTTGTGGTACAAGATTGGGTGCGGTACTGATGCAAGGAGGTAAGGTCGTCACATGTGCTAGTCGATGGCTGAAGCCGCAATAAAGGAGGTACCCAACCCATGATTTGGAACTAACGATGATAAAGTTTGCTTTGAAGATATGGAGGAATTACTTGCTTGGGCAAAGGTTCGGGTTATTCATGTATCACAAATTATTGAAATACTATTTCTCCCAAAAAGAACCCAACCTTCATTAATAGCGATGGTTGGAATTTTTGGCCTCCTATGGCTTTAGCATTTCTTATACGCCTAGTAAGGTATAGCGGTCACATATGCTTTGAGTAAAATACATGCCAGTTTGGAGACGATGTTCCTAGAGTGGACACAACTCAAGTTTATTACTGGTTATGACTTCAGACCTCTTTGTGAGTTAGAGCCAAAGATGTTGGCGAGTTTGAGCATATGACCTACTTTGATTGATAGGATTGGCACTAGTCAAAATCCAGATGCTATACTAGCGAAGATCATAGCAAAGATAGAAGGAGTAGTGTTTGAAGAGATGAGGTAGTATAGACTCGACCCAAATGGCTGGCTCCGTAAGGAAGGGAGGTCGTTCTTGATGGCGATATATTGAATGATAAGGTACTACGAGAGTGCCATCATTCGAGACAAATCATACATCCGGTGGTAATAAGATCTACCGTGATATGAAATAGACATATTATTGGGAGGGGACGAAGAAGGATGTCAGCACATTCTTCTCGAAGTGTATGAACTGTCGGTAGATAAAGGCAAGTGGGTTGATGAAAAACTTGAGATTCCCAGTGGAAGTGGGAGCAAGTTTCGATGGATTTTATCGATGGATTGCCAAGGATAGAAGGAAGGTATGATAGCATTTAGCTCATAGTCGATAGATTGACAAAGAGTGCTTGATTCATACCCGTTAAATCCAATAGAACGACGTCCAAATTGGCCGATTTGTATGTGAAATGGTGGTGCGATTCCATGGTGTTCCAAAAAGCATTGTGAGTGACCGAGACCCATTATTCACTAGTGGGTTTTAAAAGAGATTACAAATGGTTTTGGGGATAGGGCTGCATCTTGGTACGGCTTATCACCTACAAATAGATGGGTAGACCAAGAGAGTGAATCGTATCTTGGAAGATCTCTTATGAGCCTGCATACTCGATTTTGAAGGGTCGTGGGATAATCATTTGCATTTGGTAAAGTTCGCGTATAAAACTAGTTATCAGTCTAGTATTGGTATGGTATCATTCAAGGCACTGTATAGCCAAACATGTAGTGCTCCTTCATGTTGGTGGGATACTGGCGTAAAATTGATACTTGGGCAAGATATAACTAGAGAAACTTTGAAGAAGATCAAAACCATTCAGCAATGAATAAAGGCTGCACAAGATAAACAGTAGAGTTAATTTACTAACAGACATAGAGATTTGGAGTTCTCTACCGATGATATGGTATTTGCAAAGATCTCTCCATTGAAGAATGTAGTTCAATTTAGTACAAATGGGATGTTGGCACTGAGATTCGTAGGTCCTTTTCCAATATTAGAGAGGATTAGGAACCTAGCTTATAGAATCCACTTATCTTCGAAGATGGTGGGCATGCATAGTGTATTCTATGTCTCTCATTTATGGAAGTTCGAGCATGGCTTAGGCATAGAGATCACACCAGATCAACTTGATGATATCACGATTGAACTAGAAGCTTTGAGACCTCCTATGTTCATTCGTATTGTCGAACATGATACAAAGCAGCTTAGGGGAAAGATGATGGAGTTAGTGAAGGTTCGATACAGTGAAAGTGAGGGAGACTGCATGTAGGAAACTAAGAACAACATGAGGATCGCTTATCTAGAGCTCTTTACTTGGTAAGGCTTCCTATTTTTGTCGTGTTTGCTTTCTCTTTCTAATATCATATAGGATAGCCTAGTATCTCGCGTGCTAGAATAGATATATTTATATTGTTGATTGCATGATTACATGGTTGATGCTTGAGATGATTGCTTGTGATTGTTATGTATGTGAGGTAACTTTGATTGACTTTTCTTGATTTATTTTTGGGATTTTGGGGGAGAAATTCCTAAAGGGTATGGGAGTGTAACGAGCCATATATTACGTACCAAAGAATCATAAAATATTATTTTTAAATTCATATAAGCTCATATGATTCTATAACTTTGGAAATGTCTATTAGTGACATTTCATAGCCTTAGAAATTTTATCGAACGATTTCGGCACTAAAAATCATATAAGGCCTATAACCTTTTATTGGAGCCGAATTGAGTGTTAAAACCACTTTCATTGGAAAAGGATGATAGTTTCTCTTTTTGTGGAGTGGTCATAATAGCATTTTAGGCTTACTGTTTAGAAGATATGGTCGTTTAAAGTTTGGACAGTTATACACTACAACAAAATGACCCTACGCTAGCGCAGGAAAAACGCTATTAAAGCCTATGATAGCGGTTTGTAAACGCTGTATAACGACATGTTATAAAAAATAGTGGATAATTCATGCACTAAAACAACCGCTATAAAAAGTTTGCATATTATAGCGCAAAACATCCGCTATCTTTCTTTCTAATATAGCACTGATACTCCGCTATAAAACAAGTTAATAGCGTATTTTAAACGTTGTACATTGACATGTTAACGTAGATGCCGGACTTTTCACGGCACTAATAAACCGCTATAAAACATTAGCAACGGTAGCGCTTATACTATGTTATGATAAGTTCTGTTATAGCGGTTATGGACCAGTTATACGTTATTTTTTATAGCGCTTATTATGATACCATAGCGTTTTTATGTTAAATGCATGTAATATTGATAGATTTAATAGCGGTTATTCAATGCTATTAAATAACTATAACACTTTTTAAGCGTTATGGTTTCTTTTCACGGTTCTAATGTTTCCTGCTTCTTAATCATAAATTACAATATTCAATACTATATCAAAATGTGCAATAATAATCTTTTTAACATAAAATCATTTAAATAATGCAAGAATCATAGAAGATTATAAACATAGAGATGTAACACATTATACTAAACATACAAAATATTCATACATATAATATCTCATAATTTAAATCACAAAAACCAAAACATAGAGATGTCACTAATAAACGACCCTAACATCATCGACTCCACAGAATTTTCTGTCATTTTGATGCATCTGCTATCCTCCAGATCTTCTAATGCGGTTTGCACCAGCCTAAATAATAAATAATGTATAAAAAAATTTTGGATATTCCTTATGAGCGCATTAAAAGAGGGTGAAAAAATTACATCAATTGATAATTTACTATTATTACAATACCTTGATAGACATGAATTTACAGTCTCACCTTCAGCATCCTCCAAACCATAGTAAGATGGTTTTATCACCTACAAAATACACATAATGTGTGCTATATAATCATTCCATGTAAAACTAGATCACCGTAATTTAATTTTATAAATATTACACCGGTTGAACTAAAGGAGAAAGAGCACTGAATTTTAACTAACCCATTGAAATACAATTGTACTCAAGACCATATAACAAAAAAGTTAAGTTTACATGGTGCTACAGACTAAACAGGCTATGACAATTAAAATGATTAATATACTATCCTATTTGTTTCAAAGAGAACACTGAAATAAAAACCTAATAAAAAGAAACACCATATAGTTCAAAATTTGTATAAAAATTGTCAAAGAACAATGACTAATGCAGTCCATGGGTAAAAACAAAACAATATATTTTGTGTATTCCATAAATAATAACAACATCCTATCCTCCAGCATGTGCTAAAGAAACACTATGAATCATATATACCAAAGATAGGATACACTTTATAAATACAAAATAAAGTATTATTATCATAAACTTAGTTAATTTTCATCCGCATTAGTTAAATTATTATTATTATTATCAACTTAGTTAATTTTTATAAGCTTATTTAATTTTTATATAACATAATAAATGAAGTTAATTTTTATAATTTTAGTTTTATTATTATTATTATATAATTTAGTTAATTTTTACAAAACTTAGTCAACCTTGTTCATATTTTATAATTTATTGTTATTAATATTATAAACTTAGTTAGTTTTTATAAAACTTATAGTTAATTTATTACTGTTTCGTCGTTATTGTTGTAGTTGTAAAATTATTTAATCTTCATAAACATTAGTTATTATTATTGTATTATTACATAAATTTAGTTAATTCTTATAAACTTAGTTAATTGTTGTTATTATATAAATTTAGTTAATTCTTATCAACTTAGTTCATTATTATTATTATATAAATTAAGTTGATTTTTATAAAATGTAGTTAGCTTAGTTAATATTTTATAATTTATTATTATTGTTGTTAGTATCATTATTACTATAAACTTAGTTAGTTTTTTTAACTTATAGTTAATTTATTGTTATTTATGGTTGTTGTTAGTATTATTATTACAAAATTAGTTAATTTTCATAAACATTAGTAATTATTATTGTGTTATTATATAAATTTAGTTAATTTTATAAAACTTAATTAACTTAATTAATATTTTATAATTTATTATTATTCTTATTAGTATCATTAATATTATATGCTAAGTTAGTTTCTATAAAACTTATAGTTAATTTATTATTATTATTTATGATTGTTGTTGTTGCTAGTATTATAATTATAAAATTAGTTAATTTTCATAAACATTAGTAATTATTATTGTATTATTATATAAATAAATTTTGTTATTTTTATAAACTTAGTTAATTATTATTATTATTAGTATTATAAACTTAGTTAATTTTTATAAACATTGGTTAAATTATTATTGTTACTATCAACTTAGTTATTTTTATAAGCTTATTTATATTTTATATAACATAATACACAAAGTTACTTTTTATAATCTTAGTTAATTTATTATTATTATTATTATTATTATTATTATTATATAAATTTAGTTAATTTTTTATAAAACTTAGCTAAATATATTTATTATTATTATTATATAAACCTAGAAATTTCATTCTTATTACTAAGTTTAGAAAATGATAAATATATTTGCAAAGCATTATCAAGGTTGAATATGATTAAAGAGAAAAGGGATGAACAGAAGCCAATAATGATTGTAAATGTCTACACAGAATATCGAGGAAAATTGTAGTTTTTGAGATATGGACAAGAAATGGGAACTGGTCAAATTTCATTATCGCGAGCATTAAGGAAAATCACTAGGACATTATAGAGGAAAATCTCTTGGCTGTACATTTCAAAGATTAAAGGAAGAAAAAAAGCAAGTTTAAGGTACATAAGACATCTAATGCATCAAAAATATACCTACAACCTGACATTAAACACACGCAATTCACACAAAAATGCACATGCAAATCACACAAGAATGTGCACACACCGATCACACATGCACTCATAAGCTAATACACACACCGATGCACTCACACTCTTCCCAAAAATCACTAAATAGCAGCTTGTCCAAATACACACACATACATACATACTTACATATTATTCGATCTCTATTTTATATAATACATATGTATTTTATTTTTAATTTATATATATTTTTATAAAGATGCAGCACTAAGTGAGAAATAACAAGAAAACAAGTAGCAGGTTAAGCTATTTAGATCAAATATGAGAAATTGATGAGGTCGCCTTCTCCAACAACCAATAGCGAATATAAAATATGAATGCGTAGGAATATAAAATATGATTGCTAGTTCATTTATTATTATTACTATTATAAATTTAGTTCATTTTTATAAAACTTAGTCAACGAATTTAATTTTTATGAACTTAGTAAATTTATTATTATTACTATTATTATTATTACACAAATTTAGTTACGTTTTATAAAATTTAGATATGGTTAATATTTTATAATTTATTATCATTATTATATAAATTTAGTTACATTTTACAAAACATAAATAACTTTGTTAATATTTTATAATTTACTATTATCAGTAGTAGTAGTATTATTATTAATATAAATTTAGTTAATTTTTATAAAACTTATAGTTGGTTTATTAATTATTGTTGTTGTTGTTGTTGTTATCATTCTAAACTTTATTAATTATTATGAAACTTAGTTAATATTTATAAACTTAGTTGTTTATTGTTATTATTACTAATTTGACTCTTGTTGTTGGTATAATTTTTTAAAACTTGGTTAATTTTTATAGACTTAGTTATTTTTTTTTTTTTTTTTTTATAATTTATTACTTTATTATAATCATTATAAGCTCAGTTAATTTATTATTATCATAATAAATTTAGATAACTTGGTCAATATTTTATATTTTATTATTAGTAGTAGTAGTATTATTAATATAAACTTAGTTAATTTTTGTAAAACTAATAATTAATTATTATTATTATAAACTTAGTTAGGTTTTATAAAACTAAGTTATTGTAACATTAAAGAATATACTGGTTCTAGAGCCGGTTCGTGTTGAGCGTTGTTCGTTTGTATTAATTATTTTAACTCGTAATCGTTATTTCATAGTAGTTACACAACAAATCCATCAAGAATAATGTAATAAGATGTCAAGAACTTTCTACAGTTTACTACATATTTAACATTTGCATGAAATTGGTAGAAATTACATTTCAAATAATGATCACATTGGTCAAGATTTGTAAATTTTTGCTTGATGATTATAAATTATAAGCAACTGCAAGGTAAAAACTAACCTTTGTTGGACTACAACAGCACCAGAAGTAGGCTTCTATTAATGATCCTGAAGGCACATAAATTGATGTTCTAAGAGGGAAGAAGACTAGGAACCTGCACATAACGAGATTTAAAATATTTGTCACTTTTAGCAGTAGTCAATACATAAAGGTATTGTTTTGAGAAAAATGGCCATACCACCTAAACATGTTTAGTGTTACTGTGGTAGGTTCATACCAATATGAACATCCTTGTATAGAACTGATTTGAAGCAGCCAGCAAATCCTATTGAAAAAAGTATAACTTAATACTTACTTCATTAGCATCGTCTATACATAGATGCATGCAATGACAATACTACTATAGCTTAATAGTAAGAATCCAAGTTGAACTTTCCTTCATCCACCAATGCCAATTACCAATAATCATCTCATGGAATTAACTTAACCTCTATCAATCTCATTTTAGCCTCTGATAGATCATATTGATCATGTAAAGATATTGCTCAAAATTTCATTCACAACGATCGAATAATGACCATTTTTCTAAAATTATTGCAGTTCATGGTCGTAATTTGTTTGTACTGTAAACCAGACTTCTATCAAGGTGGTAAACTGGTTTTAACGTTTATTGCCTCCTTTTTACTTATATAAGGGATGACATGCCCAAATGACGCTATAGGAGGATTTAGCAAACATACCATGCACCATAGTTGATCATGTATCTGAAAGTGAAAGTAGTTCAAAACGCATTTTCTTGTATCTTATCAGAAAATTTTGAATGTGAAAATGTGAATACCTAAACAAGGTTCATGATTGAAATGTAAGAAAAACATAACTCGGATAATTTAACAATAAAAAGGTCAAAGTAATATATAGTTGAACTAAAACATAGAAAGTTGTAGAAGAATATATGCATGAACATCAAAGCATATAAAACAAAGAAATACAAGAAGATTCAAAGATTGTACTTCGCACAATCGTAACCTCAAAACTTGTTATTCAGCACAGTTTCAGTCAAAATATACATTACATTGTTAATTAGATTAAGGAGAAGTGACTTTTTTGTTTTTGTTTTATAATTCACAATAATCGGAAACATATCCAATAAACTCATACTTGAATTAACTTCACTCAAATTACGGTTCATTCTGAATCATATCCAAGGTCATAGGTTGTCACAAAGACCTACCCTAATTTCTTGTCCATTCATCATGGCTAAATAGTTCAGTTGTAAGATCCTATTTGAGTGTTTATCTAGTGAGTTTTGAGCAAACATATAACCAAAAGGGTCTGTTCTTATTTGCTTTATTTGACCTCTTTTCATCGGTATATATGGTCATTCAAGTTGTATGATGCTGTCATCTTGATCTTAGGCCAAGTACATCACATAAGACAAGTGTTGTTTTAGTTTCCTGTTTAATCAAGCTATAGCTAATGGTATTCTACTGAATGCTAAAGAGGACGAATAGACATACACAACCGGAGGACCAAATGGAAACACAAATCAGTCCACTTGTTAAGAGCAAGGTTACATAAATTCAAATGCAATGTCAAAGAATCAACAACCATCGACTTCAAGACGTATTCGACTACATCGCATACCATACTGTTTCTCAATCTCGAAGCTACCAAATTAAAATTTGAATAGTTTTCAATTTGCTTTTTCATATAGGGTTGATCAATGAAAAGGGTCTATCAATAGATTTTATCAACTACAGAACTTACAAAAATTAAAAGATTAGGGCTAGTAATTACTTACTTGATTCAGGGTTTCTACCCACCTATAACATGATTGTAACCTTTTCTTACGGAATAGAGGCAAACTGAATAGCCACGTAGTCAAGCGGAGAAGGGATTGTTCAGCGTCTTCGAAAGTGGCAGGGAGGTAGTGTTTGAGGATGAGATGGAACTCGACGGAGAGGATGACGTAGAGGACGACGGCGGGGAGGGTGGCGGCGTGGTGGGAGACCACCAAACCGAAGGATAGGGCTGTCAACGGATGCGGATATGGCTGTATCCGCATCCGCATCCGAAAATTTAAATCTGCATCCTAATCCACATCCGATATCCGCAGATATCAGTGAATTAACGTCCGCATCCGCATCCGTGGATATTTTTCGGATATCCGAAAATATCCGGATCCGAAAATAAAAAGCGGATATTTTCGGATATTCAAAATTATCCGAAATATTCGCATCCAAAACTGAATATCTGCATCCGAAATAAACAAGTTTGTACGATATTACAACAATTCAAATAAACAAAAACAAACTAAAACAATAGATAATATATGTTTTCAGTTCTCATATGTTTTCATCTTAGCCATCTCATATAAAGTAACTAATAATCTAAACAAAATACATATTATAGCACACTAGAAAATCAAATATCAGTTAATAAACCAAATAACATACATATTCCTCTAACATAAATTTAGATTGATATTGTTACTTGCTTTGTTAGGGTTTTACTTCCTTTCTTGAGTAATTTGGGCTTGGGCCAATTCATTTCTAAATATATTTTAACTATAACTTAGGGTCATCTTAAAATAATAAATCAATAATAAAAACAATTTTTATTATAATTAATTTCGGATCGGACGGATGTTTTTCGGATACGGATATGCCCATATCCGCATCGACATCCGATTTTCTTTTAGGATATCGGATATCCGCATCCGCTTTTCGAATATCGGAGAATATTCGTTTTTTCGGATACGAATCCGGATGGATTTTGGATTTTTCAGGTATCCATGAAAGGCCTACCGAAGGAGGTAGCAGGCGAATAAGCATGGCCACGAAATTATGGCCAAGAAAATAAGATTGAGGTTTGGAGGAGGTAATTTGAGGAAGAGGGAACGGAAAAATAATTTAGGAAATGGCGGCCACAAAAATGAGTAAGAGGGAAGGGAAAAATAATTTGGGGAAACAGTTGAAAATAAGAGTCCCCTCATTCAATGCGTTACGCTTCAATCCCAATTAAAACAAATCAAGAGAAACAATAACGCTAAGGAATAAAGCATTATCTATTGTTGTTATAAAAGGTAACTTTTCTTGTAGTGGTTTCTAGCCAAATTTTGGGTAACTATTAGGCTCGGATTAGGCCTATTAATCCATTTCGGGAATTATGGCTAATTAAGGATGAGGGGACAATCCCTAATCACTTTCCTATTTCCCAAAACTAAATCAAACCTGCATTAATCCGAATTAACAAAAAAGCGCCAGTTTTCCTTTATTTAGCTTAAATACGTCATTAAGGGGTAATTAGCAAGGGGGGTTTGGAGACTACTGTTTGGACCTTCTTGGAACTCGTGCATTTATTAATCATCGTCTAATTTTCCTCGAAATTTGTGTAATTCGGTATTAGGTGAGCGATATTGGTTCTCTCATTATTCTATATCTAAAATTATGGTTTTTAAAATAATTTCCAAGTTTAAATGTTTTAAAACTTTGATCTAGTATAAATGTCACCTTAAAACTGTGTTTAAAAAGGTAGGTTTACCGATTACCAACCATAATTGTCACTATATATAAAATTGAATCTAGGATGATATATGCTCGTAAATTGTGTTTGGATGGATCATTTGTATTGCTTGGACGTTATATGATGATGTTTGATGGTTGTATGAATTGTTTTGATATGCTTGTTAGTTGTTTTGCATAGGTAGGAATATGATACGTCATTTGGTGCAAATTAGCTTTAAATTGTTCGAAACCTGATGCGGTTGGAATATAGTGCTGTTTGAAGTCCTAAGAGAACTCAAAACAAGTATCAAGTCATTTGGAGTTGATTTGGTGGCTCAAGTTATAATCATTGTAATATGGTCGTTGGTGGCAAATTATGGTCGGTGGTGGAAGTGCTTTGATTCATGGAGTGCTCTTCTTTAGGTTTTTGGTGTGGAAACTTTTAGTTGAGTTAGGGATAATAAGTGGTGAACTACTTGGTACTTAGAATTATTTTTGGTTGGTAAAAATTATGGTTGGTATTAGTGACACTTTGAGTCGAGATGGATTAAGCTTCGGGTCATGCAAGGAAGTGTTCGGGTCAGGCCATGGGAAGACGTTAGGGAAGAGTTTTGGGACTTAACCAAAATTAGGTGCCAGGACATGGTCGTACCGATCATGTTAGCCTGAGTATTTTATACAGTTTTTATAGGTTTTATAATGGTTAGGATTGGGTTTGCTTGGATAAGATGAGGTGATGGGGAACTTCGACACTTGGCCAATTTGGCCAGGTTTTGACCAAACAACACGGTTGGTGACGACCATATATGATTGACACCGACTATGTTAGCGGTCATGGAAATTGTAGTATGACTTTAGGGGCTCATGAGCAATGCTGAGGTGGTCATGTTATGTGCTTTCGGTTTCGATGATTATGGCACAATGAAGAACGTGATAAACGGCGAGGCGAATATGTGACACTTCGACATAATGGCTTCGGAACTTTGATATGTAGATTCTACGACCAATGTGGACATCTAGAAGTGTTATGATGATGATGACACAATCGAAGGAGTCGGGATGATGATCCATAAGTGGGAATTCGAGGAAGGGAACTCGTGGGTAGAACAAGGAAGGGTTCTGTAACACCTCCATCTCTATACTCATACTATCCAAGAGTATTACAAAGCATTAAAAAGGATGACATAATAGTCTTAAAATATCTTAAAACAATATCCACAACTAAACCCATACAGAAAAGCATCATCACCCATATAAAGTCACATCAATCAATAAATCCCAAAGTCAATATCAAATGGGTGAATCACTCATATCCAAAAATCATCAAAATCTAGAAAACATCATCAATGAGATATCCTCAAGTAAAGTAAGCCAAGAACAAGGAAATGCTAAAATAAATTTCTCAATCTCACATTATAAAATATCATCACCATATCACCAAAATAAATAAGAAAGATTTAAGCTAGCTCATAGCAATGTCCAAGAACAATCAATAATAAGTAGGCCGTCTACAGGAAAAGAATAGACCGTATGCTTGAAAAGGATAAGTTGTCTACCTTAAAAGGAAATGCAATTGGCCATACTCTGGACATTATCGTAGGTATAATCGAATCTCATTATAGTATACCATATCTATCACACACACAGAGGAACCACACGGGAGGTTGACAGCACGTTTGCTTGCTCCAAGAGCCATACGTGTGTCCATCTAACATGACTCCTATAGTCATCGGGTTACCATTACCTCTCCCCTTTGGTATTGTGACAATGATCCATTAATGGCTTGACTATGTGTAGCCTCTTCGGGCACGACCTGACATGTGCCCCTATGGTAACTAACTGCTGGCCTATATGACACAGGGGCATACACTCCGCAGGTGCTCACAAATAAATAATTCAAGGGTGTCATGGATCTGGAGCATGACCAATGCGATCAGGTCGCTAGGGTGGATACTGGCCAATCTTGTTCACTCCTGAAACAAAAAGGGTGTTAGACAAAAAGGTAGACAAACACACAGTATATATATAATCTATGGCTAACAAGTAGCCTACACATGTGCTTACCGCAGTGAATCACACACAACATACTGCCATATGAGTGTCATCCACAAGCAAAGAATAACCTAATAAATAACACAATGGCGTCCTATACCACCGCATATTAATCATGACAATTAATAGACAAATGCGTCAGTCCAACAACGGGATTCAACACAACAACGATCGCAATCATAATATTAGGGGTTATTCCTAATCTTTCAACTAATGCATTGACTATGAATAAATTCGATGCATCGATATCAAATAAATCTTTGGTTGGTAAATAAGATAGTAATAACACACATTCCATAACTGATTTTTCTTTCTCCTGGGCTGTTGGTGCAATGTTGGTAGTGGGTACAGCTTCCAATGCATAAGCCTTAACAATCCAACCCTCTTTTTGTAATGATGGCCACTTCCTCTTATAATGTTCCATCTGGTCATAATTATAGCACTTTATTCCCTTCAACCGTTCATGTTTCCCCGACTGTCTTTGTTGTCCTAATGGTTTCAACCTACAATCTCTTGCCAAATGTCCCACTTTACCACACCGATAACATTTTCCCGTCTTAAGGTTCATCCTACAATTCTTAGCTATATGTCATGTCTTATTATGCCTCCTATATATAGTAACTTGCTTTATATTCTATCTACCTTGTGATCATTCATTCTTATGCTTGTTCTGACCTACATCTGATACTTGCTCCTTATTCAAATTTCCACCTATACTATTCAACAAGGCACCCTCAACCAATTTCTCAAAAGTTGCTCCCAATGGTATTAGGTTCAAAGCCAACTCCTTCTATGGGGAATTCAACCCCTTAGCAAAACTCTCAGCTTTCTTCTCCTGGGTATTGATCAATTCGAATTCAAACTTCACCAACTCATTAAAATTTATTCACATAATCCTTTATGGTCATGTCTCCCTGCTTAAGCTGAATAACTTCCTCCAACAACATTCCTCTTTCAGCCCTAGAAAAGAATTTAACCTCAAACTTCCTTTTGAAAACTTCCCAAGTAATGGTATTCTCCTCCGTCTCTGCCATAAAAATCTCTTACTAATTTGCTGCCTCTTCCTGTAGATGCCAAACTGCCAACTGCCTCTTAGTTCCATCACTCAATCCCAGTAAGCATAATATCTTCTCACAGTATGTTAGCCATGTCTTAGTCGCTGCATATGATTCTGTCCCAATATACAGCTTTCCACCTAAGTTGGAAAAAACCTTGCAGAGTTTCGGAAAGCCAATATTTGGTGGTGGAACAACAACCATAGCTTCGGTTGCAACAACTGGTTTGGCAGAGGTGGTAGCTATACTAGTCTATGTAGTTGTTTGGAGATACCTACAGAACCAAATGGGCATGTTTATGCCATGAATCTCAAGGACATCTACACAAGAACTGGTACCCGCTCCGATATTAACTCCACCAACGTTGGTCCTTATTCTAGTTTCCTTTGAATTATCCATGTTTCAGTTATCTGTAAATGAGATTCATTAGCAACTCCTCAATAGATAACTAGATAATCAGAGACTGGAATAGGATACAGTGTATTCACAAATATTAAATTTAGCTCTTATATATTATTTATTTTATAAAATATACAAGCACGCTCTCTCAATACGTCCCTAATCCTATAATCTATGCTCTAATACCAATTGTAATAACCATCTGTTTCAGAAGCCCCTAACTACACAACAAAGTCCGGAAACGACGAGTCATTGTAAGATAATATATATCGATATATAGAGGAGCATAAGACAAAAATTGTACCAACTATTAACTTTCAGAGCTCACGGCAGATTGTCACATAAATATCATATTACGTAAATATACATGTTTAATTACATATCCCATACTACAATATAAGTCTGTAAAATCTAGTCCCAATCAACTTTATACACTATCACGTTATTTTTTTATACACGCTTTATTTATAATATATACATATCTCATCTTCAGGTCCATCACGTCTTCAAAGTCCATCTACCTAAAAGATATCGAAAAAAAGAATATAGGAGGGGGTCAGACATATGTCTGAATAAGTAAAGCCAATCTAAAACTCATATACTACTATGATAGTGATATAACATGGTTTAAGCTTAAGTATAATACCTTCAGGTTCTACCGCATGCGCTACATAATGATATTGTACTATCTAGATTTGATCCGGTCTTGAACACCTATAGTAAAGGATCCTCTATACAAAATCCGGTCTTGCCACCTACGGTAAAGGATTTCACATCTACGTAATCATGTCTCGCCGTCTACGGTAAAGGATTAACGTCTATAACTATCTAGTCTCGCCACGTACGATTAAGGATAGTTATGTACTAGACTCACGCTTGATCCCGCTACGTGCACTATAGGTTGACTTTTGTCCACATCAAAACTCTCCTGGACCAGCCCCGATGCTCTATGGGAGAACGCTCGTCAATAACATGAATCTAGGACCCACCGCTTGGGTTACAAGATTCAGGTATTCGTTCATCGTCCTAAAACTCTATATAAAGACACACATACACACACACATATATCATCAAACTATACGATCCAAAGCTATATATATCAAATTCGTATTTCACCGTTATCGCCAAGTCTCATATACCCCTTTTATTTATCCAGAACTACCTACACCTAATTTTTTCATCATCGCCGTCAAGCTACACCTCATGCACACTTCAAGTATTTCAATACCATTCCAAAATCTTGCATACTACACCCATACATTATCACTATCATCGATTTATGCAACCAAACAGCAACCATACCAGTCAAGTCATTACCATAGAATCGTTAGAAAGCACCATGTAAAAAGTCGAATCGCCACATGATGAATAAATGTTCAAAAATGCCAAATACATGAATCTGGGTCATCCACCGATGGATTGGTGTGCACCCACTGGTGCACTTCTCATATATGCATTTTTCTTCTGTTTTGAAAGTTTTATTTCACCAGATTTTGATTATTTACTCCATACATTATTTTGATGATTCTATATCATATATATACATTGTATAGTGCGTTCTTAGGGTCACTACACTTTTACAAGCATCAAATTCGGTATTTCATAAGGTTTCAAATTTGAGTTAGTGTAAAATTAGGTTTTCATAGCTTTTCTGAAAATAAAATATGTTCTTCTGTTTCTTAGTCTCTAGTTTCATTTTAGATCATATATATGCCATATTTAAATTCCTAATTAGCCTTAAAACATCCTATAGCATTATCAAAATACTATATAGGGATCGGAGAAACCACACTCACCAAATCAAACCAAAGGAACTCGAATTCACCCACTATCCTAAATTTCTACAAAATCGAATCTCCGAAGTAGCCTTTGATTCTTATCCAGATGATAGAGAACTTTACTATGAATCCAACGCAACTTGTTTCATCAAATTTTGTTAAGATATGTGAATTTGGTGTTGAGATGAAGGAAGGAGGAAGAAGATAAATTCGGCAATCTTTTAAAAAAGAGAAAAGAAATTAGAAAATGAAGTTACATACATTTCTAAAAAGGCTTTAGGAGGGAAAATTGAACCGATGTCTCAAATTTGAATTCAAATTATGGGTCTGGCCCAACTCAGTCCTAACCAGGCCCGCTATCCACGTACAAATCCAGCCCACTTAAATAAAACCTCAATATCACGCTCATACGACGTCTGATTCAGACAAATGAGTACTCCATTTTGACCGAAAAACGAGAGCTATGCAATGGTGTAACTCCCGTCAGTTAATTCAACCATTTGTAAAAATTACTATTTTATCCTTCTATTGAAATTTACCAAAATAGCCTCCAAATATATTTCAGATTTATTTATTATTATTTATTATCGTTATTTAATTTATATACAAAATTTCAGGGTACTACACCAATGCACTTGATACAATAATTATATATAAATCATGACTTTTTGGGGTCTAACATATTAGGGTTTTGTAATGGGTATGGTTACAAACTACTTTCTAGATGTTCGATATCCAATATCACAGAGTTAAAGTCATCCTTTTATAGGTAAGATAGTGGTATCATCTATAAAATATTTTGACCAGCCTTGTCCACTGTGGAACTCTTGTAATAATTTTTTGTAATTCAAAATAATTATGAAGTTTATCTGTTAATGTACAATTCTTATTAACACTGACGATTATATTACATCTTTGTGTTCACTATTGTTTTTATGCTACATTATTATGGTATGATGAATAATTATATTCTAATTTCTGGTTGCATTTTTGTAGTTTAATTGAAGAACTAATATGCATGTTATAAGTAGCAATATATAATTTTGCTTTTAAATTCCCCAATTGTTGTTTTTACATGGTTACTTATGAATTTTTCTCATAATTTCTTATTTTATGAAGTGATTATTATCTAACCCCTATTTTATAGCCATTTTTTTGAAGAGTAAATGAGGTTGAATGCTCCTCCACCATTTTTATTAAATACAATAAAAAACAAGTTTGAGGCTTATGTACCTCAATAGCTACATTACATTACAAACTCACATACAATTCACATTAAAAACTTAGACAACAAGAACACAACACATCTCACACCAAAAGAGACTTAAAATGATAGAATTTCTTAATGTAAAATTTTCGAAGTTAACCCATGTTAGCAACAAGAAGGAGAGAAAGTCATTTCTAATTAGGTTAGTTCTATTTGCATCCCAACACTCCTTTCACGCTGTAGAAAAACTTCTAAAATCTCACACCCCGTGTTTCTTCTTTCACGCCGTAGAAAGCAATCTCATCACGAGATGTTCCAAATACAACTGGAAGGCCATGACAAAGTCGAGAAAGCCGGATAGGAAACAAAAGGTAGCTAAGGGGAGTGGATCAGAAGAGACAGGTCTAGGGTTGAGCAAACAAGGGGCGAGGGTCCCTAGTCTCAAAAAAGGAAGAGAGTGGGCGAACGAGGTAGATTGACGAGTGAAGAGCGGGGAGATATTGGACGAAGTGAAAGGGAGAAGGGGGGAACATAAAGAGTAGAAAGAGAGGCGACTAAAAGGAGAAACCAGAGAACCTCGTATTTTTACATGGTCATTGTTAAAGGGACTTCAATTTTGGACAGGGGAAGTTTTAGGGAGAATCCACTTGGAAATTTTTGTTGTTGTGGAGGGCGTGATAATGAAACCAAATAAAATGATGTTTTATTTGCTTTTGTTACCCTCATGCAAATCAAAATTTGGCAAAACCTCATTGAAAAATAAATAAAAAATGATGAAGGTTCATAGAAAACCATTTTCGGTCGGGTCTGATCGAAAATAAAGTCAAAAAAAAATGAAGAATCGCCCCAATAATGAAGGAAGTTAGATTTTTCTTCATTTATAGGGGCGACACTTTTTGATACTCCTCATAGTAATTTTACAAAAATTGAAAAAATAGTCCCATATCCAAAACAGGAGTCCTTCAAATAATGTCCATTACATTTTCTAGCCTAGTTTTCTTCTTCCATGTTGAATTTTATAAGTTTTTTGTTTCAAAAATTATATTATTTTCAATTTTACCCTTTTTATTTTGCACATTTGTATTTATTAGTTTGATCTAATATTCATATTTGAATTATGAATATTTATGGAAGTTCATGTTCTTATAAAATATAAGGTAACAAAGGAATTATAACTTTTATTAAAGACATAGATGATTAAAGTTTATAAAATAATAATATAAGAAGATAATATGAAGTAACTTTGAAATTGTTTGAGTTCAATATTTTCAAATTAATAAAGTATAAATTGAAATTTACAAAATTTGACCGAAAAGAAATACAAACCACTTATTTCTAGAGACAAAATTAAAGTAGACGTAATATTAAATTATAAAATTCTTTATTTGAAAATTAAGTGGTAGGAAGATCAATTAACAAACAGCGAGTTCTGATAAGAGATATATTGTTTACGAAGATATATTAAACTCTCAAATTCTATTAAGAAAATCAAATGGTAAAATGGTTAATTAATTATGAATACATTTATAATAAGAAACATATTGTTCATGAAGATAGGTGGTTGAATAGGATATTAAATATATTAAAACAAAAGTGAAGAATATTAAATTTTTAAAAAAAAGTCATGTGGTATCAGTATTATATAATAAATAAATTTAAAACATATGAAAAAAATATAGATTTTTTTATAACTGATGTATAAAGCTTCATAAAAAGCAAACATTTACTTTTATCAAAAGTGGGATTCGAATTGGCGACCTCATAAAAAATACAAAATTATCTTTGTTAAGAGCGAGATCGAACCCTCTTTATCTCATATATAAACCATGGGGGTATTTTGTAAAGTTCGCATCTACTGCAAAAAAATATGATACCATAGATATTACAACTATTAATTATGATATGTCTATAGGTGTGTACATTATTTTCAACACCTAATCGTTAGTTAAAATTTATTATACACACAATACTTTTGTTTTTCGTTTTTTTGTAATGCAGATAATTTGTTTTCAAATATATATTCATTATACGTTTACTTGAAATTAATGAAAAACTATCATTGTTCTTTTCTTTCGGTAGTTCAAACAATTGTGGATGTAATTAGTTGATTAATATGACGAGAATCAATGCATTTGCAATAAACTTATCAATGTTATTAATATACATGGTCTTTCAGTATGCCATGTGTGGGCTGCGTCTAGGGCCGGTCCTATGAGTTTTGATACCTAAAGCCAAAAGTGAAAACAAGGCCCATATACAAAAACTGATGTTATGACCATTAATTAAATCATTAAAGTAATTTATGTTGTTCATAAATAATGAGCAGAGAAAAAAAGAAAATAACTTTATCCGTGATAATAATTCAAGTTATATAACAAAATTAATATTAACTACCGATGAACATTTTTCTAGCCTTCTGGCTTGCAAAATTACTTATAATATTATTATATTCAAGTTCATTGACCATATCTTGTTCAATCGACAAAAGTGCCAAACTATTTAATCATTCTTGTGACATAGTGGAGCGAAGATAAGACTTTATCAACTTTAGCTTTGAAAAACCTCTTTCAGCTGAGGCAACTATAACTGGTATAGTCAAAATTATTCTATATGTAATCCAAGCATTAGGAAAATTTAACTCCCTCGACCAAGAATTTATGAAATTTTGTTTTTTCCTTTGGCAAGATAACTTTCAATACTTTTAACTCTGAAAATAGCTCGCTTCCATCAATATCAGAGTGCAAATCATGTGTCAAATATTCCTCAAGTTTTAAACAATGACTTTTCAGTTTCTCATCATCTATAGAAGTGAATTTTTTTAAATCAAATAAGAAGTCAAACTTATCATCATATTCTTTGAATTGCTCAAATCAAGTCGGTAACGAAACACGTGCTTTATCCATAATTTGCAGAAAGTAATTGATTCGAAACGATTCTTCTGATGTTTGCATCGATTCTTCAACATTCGCATCTTCATCAAACTGTTTCTTTCTATGAATAATTCTTTTTTGAGGATAAACGAGTTCAATATCCAACATATGAGCTATCTCTTTAGCATCAGCCATCATAGAATTAAATCCCGTGTTTCTGAAATCTTCAAAAAAATCAATAAGCTCTTGCAATCTAGCGATAGCAACATCAATTTGCATATCTTCCGTTTGAAGAATCTAGCTAACAGTGTTGACATTTTTCAACATTTCATACCAAATGCACGGTCCGAACAAGAATTCAAAATTTCAATCTCATTTGTTACAAGACTTCTAGCTTCACTCTTCGCCATAGAATCCTTGGTGCTATTTGACAAGGAAATTAGAGCATCTTTTATCTCCACGCTTTGATATCTTATAGATTTTACTGTTTCAACGTGACTTTCCCAACGTGTATCTGATAATGGTTTAACAGTACAACCTGATACATGATTTTTAAAAACTTGTCATCTCTGTGTGGATGAAGAAAATACATTAAATATCTGTTGGATCGCTCCAAAAAAGTTTGATGCTTTAGGACACGATTTAGCCATATCACACAGCACAAGATTAAGACTATGACAACCACAAGGTGTGTAGAAAGCTCTTGGATTAATTTCTAATAGTCTTTGTTGCACCCCTTTGTGTTTTCCTTTCATATTTGATCCATTATCATAATCTTGTCTTCTAATATTATAAATATCAAGCTTAATATCCTCTAATACTTCTTTAAGCTTGTTAAAAAGTCCAAGTCCAATAGTATCGTCCACTTTTAGAAATTCAATAAAAAACTCTTCCACCTTTACGGTATTAGTTGAAACATTAACACATCTTATTACAAGAGGCATCTGTTCAACATGACTAATATCTGGAGTGCAGTCTAATATAACTGAAAAATACTTGGCCTTTTTTATTTTCATAAGAATTTTATTTTTAGTTTCATTCGCCAATGTGAGTATTAACTCATTTTGAATTTTGTGTCCAAGGTAATGTATATGAATTTCTTTTTGTTCAACCCGTCGAACATGTTCCTGCATCACTGGATCAAATTCTCCTATCATTTCAATTAATTTACAAAAAAGACCATTATTTTGTTCATAAAGCCTTTCGTTCGTTCCACGAAATGCTAAATTATTGGAAGCAAGTGTTTTCACAACAGCAATTATTCTTATCAACACTTTCTTCCAACGTTCTTTTTCCTTCTGTATTTGATCTATTACACTTCGATCTATAGTTGTTTTGACTTTCAATCTTGTTTCCAACTCAATCCAACTGCTCATATTCATAAGATGATCTTTACTACTTTCATGTTGTTTCAACTTAGTACTAAGGTTGCGCCAATCATTAATTCCTTCACTAGCAAGATGACTAGCCGTTGTTTGATTTGTGAATAATTTGCAACAGAAACAAAATACTTTATCAAGTGAATTTGAATATACCAACCATTTTCTATCTTGTTTATCCCCGTTAGGCAAATGTCTGACATATAAAGTGGAAGAAAAATGTCTATTAATAGCATCTTTTGGAAAATCAGAGTCATTATCTTTTAGTACTCTAAAAGGACCTCTTTCAACTAGCAAGTCTCTCCATTTTTGATCATTTTTTTCCCATGTACCAGGGTCATTTGATACTAAACTAACATTCTCCACATGTGATGGTGAATCAATATTTGCTTCCTCTTCGCTCATATTTTCATTGTCATGTTCGTTCATTAAAATATCATCAACAATATTATTATCATTCTCATCAATAAGGGGGGCATTATCCACATTCAAACTCGAACTTTCTACTGGATTACTTTTGATGAAAAATTTATTAAGAGCGTCTTTCTGCGAATTAGTGAGTTCCTCTAGCCTTCTTTTTCTAACCCTTTTAGCATGCCCAGATTCTTGTTTACGCATTTCTAAACACTATAAAAATCCAAATAAATAGTTGTTATACAATTGATTTCAGTAATTGAATTTTGATTTTACATTTCATTGTAATTGAACATGACAATACAATTCAATTGAATATGACACTACAAATGAGCGATTTGAGCCTTAAAATCATGAAAATATTATGATATCCAACACTTATTTTATTTCTCATCGTTTCAGCCTTCAAGACCATACTGTAAATTCAATTAATAAATTAAATTGAATTGAATTTGTACTATAAATTATTAAATTGAATCATCGAATTATCAAATTAAATTGAATTATCAAATTATCAAATTGAATTATGGTACTGTAAATTAAATTAAATTTGTATAGTAAATTATTAAATTGAATTATCAAATTATCAAACAATCATCAAATTGAATTGAATTATCAAATTATCAAATTGAATTATGGTATAAATTAAATTTAATTTGTACTATAAATTATTAAATTGGATTATCAAATTATCAAACAATTATCAGAACCTACTATGATACTATCATACTGATTACTGCATGACAAACAAAAACAATTATCAAATTAACATTACTAAATTGAATTTGTATACTGTGAATTTCAAAAATGTAATGGTACCTTTTCTTTCTAACCTTCAATTCAAGCTTCAAAATTGTAAATCCACACAGAGAAGGCTTCAATTCAAGCTTCAAAATCAAATCGAGATGTCAGAGAATCAGATGTGAGATGAAGGAGCAACTTTAGACTGGTCCGCTGCCGCTGGAGGCTGGAGCCGACCGTTCCCCAACTCGAGATGTCAAATCGAGAAGCCCTAGTTCTTTGACTTTGAACCGCCGGTTGCAGGAGCCTGGAGGAGTCGATCCGTTGGAGCCTGGAGCGGAGACTGCTGCACCTAAACGACAAGATGAACGGGAATGCTTGGAGTTGGGTCACGAATCGCGATTGACATCCGCGATTTCAAATTTTTTTTTATGTCTGTACGCTAACTCGGGAAATTTTTTGTGCCCTACGTGAAATGGTACCCTAAGCTGTCACTTCCCTCGCTTTGGGGAAGGGCCGGGCCTGACTGCGTCTGACAACTGTGCATAAAACATACCAAGGATGCATTCTTTTGATAAACGAAACAAACATTTGAAAGAGATACGAAAGAAGATTGTTTAAACGCAAGCATAATTCGTTCTTGCGTTACGAAATGAGTATTCGAAAGAGGTATTAATTGTTTTATTACTATTAGTTATGTTTGAAAGTATTAATTATTTGAACTAAAAATTGGAACAAGGTATTAATAAGTTGGTTAATTCTATTTAGACATATGACATTGCTGAGTATCCCTCTAAATTTAAAAAAGTGGAAATTAAGGACACATTATGCTTTTCTAAACTTATTTGTTTTACCTCATTCCCTTTTAAAAACTATTTTTAACATCCCTCTTCTTTTAATTTCCTTCTTTCTTACTTCTTTCATTTCTAAATTTAAAAACGGTCACTCCGACGTGTATTACGGTAGTTATGAGCTATGGACGTATACCTTTAGAGCGCATATTAAGATTGGTAAAATTATCCAAATATCCCGTGAGTTTATTTTTTATTTTTTGAAAATAGAGATGTAAGTTATAAAACAAAATTGGGAGGAACCTAATGCTAATTTTTTATAATCACAAGGATGTGTGCCAAAATTTCTCTTAAAAAAATACATGACAAAATTGCTCTTATGTGATTTACCTGTTGTAAATTCATTCTTTTTTCTTTCTTCAATTGCACATAACCAATAAACTTTAGCAATGTAAATTTAAGTAAAATCTCAATCTTTTACTTGAATTGATAGATTGTGATGATGGTAACACAAATTTAATGAAATCAAAAGCGGTAAAACTTGAATTTTATGTTGTTTTGATTTTTATCTAAATTTAAAGTGCATAGTTTGAAAATGTTCAATTAAGGGATTGATTGGAAAATCTCACACTTGCATCCTACTAAATCTAAAGTACTAGAGGCTCACACATCTGCGGCTTGGAAAAAACATGTCACTAATAAGTATTAGAGGCGTCCCTAATAAGTATTAGAGGAGGATTGAAATCCACAACTGCCCCTACCGTTGCTGCCCCCAGCTAAGCGTGTACAAATATTAGAGGCAAATAGCACAGACTCTATTGATTTTGAAAATATTAGAGCCCAAAACACATGTCCCTTTTCAAGGTGGGGTTGTAATTTAATAGAACTAGGAGGCATATACAACTGCCCCTGTTGATGCTAATATAACACAAAAGGAACAAAACAACTTTCGCATAAATGTTGTGCAGCAAGCAAAATACAGTACAACATGCATTCCCATTATCTAACATAACAGCAAAATATAGTCCACATAAATGTAAAATAAGAACTTATATCATATAAACACAATACCAAAAGTAAATACATAGTTTCCAAGTCAAAATAACTAAACTCGGTGACAATAATATGACAAATACAAAATGACTAATCTAACACTCTCTACCTCAAAAATCTTGTAGATTAACAGTGTTTTGATCAAATACAGTGGATCCATGCTAGACTCCATTGCATAAAATGAAAATGCATGGTTTAAATAGAATTATCAATCCTTTATCAGAGTTTTAATAGAAGTAAAAAATAAGCAGTAATAATGGATTTTAAAAAAGACAGAAATAAAATGCAAAAATAAACATCCGCAGACTTAGTAAAACCAGAGACATACTGTACTGAATCAAAACCACTCAATTTCAGTGTAATATAATTTCTGGCATGAATGTGTACAATGGATTGGTCAGTTGTATTGGAATATCAGGTAAAATAGATACTTCATATGGGCATATCATCTTGTGCACAAAGACTAAATACTAATAATAACACAATAAAAAATAAACTAAAAATAGAAAACATTATTTTGTTCTTTTTCTTTCCAAGAGTCCTTGTAATACAACCTTCATCTTACACTGATCAGAGCTCAAATAATCCCACTCAGTTTGATTATAACCTTTCCTTTGATCATAATACATACATTTTTCTTTGTTCTGAAGTAAGAACAGATATAAAAACTCGCAGACAAGCTTATTGTAGCAACATCATGGTAACAAGCACCAATATGAGGAAAATATAGCCATACATAATATCAGGTTTGTGATAAGTGTTATTTTTCTTCTTCTTCCTCTTCTTGTTTTAAACTGCAGTTAACACTAGCGCAGGATTTGGCTCAACTATGGATGAAATTTCCTTACTGAATTCTATTTCATTGTTCTTCCATCTGTCATGTACATTGTGAATGCTATCCGTTTTAATGGTTGTTTTACAGAGAGGAATTGCACTGCACATTCAATTCAGTTCACCATTCTGTAATTGATTAAATGCATCATAAATTTTAAATTCCTATATTAGCAACAACTACTGAAACATGAACAATTCCTATATTAGCAATAGTATTGTATTAGCAAACTAAAAATAGACCAACTAAATGATAAATGACCATAGGTAGAAAACAAAAGGCTAAAGTTCAAAAGTTGTCGATGTAATAAATTTGGTCACAAATTCTCAACCATTTGTAAGATAAAGTTTTCAAACAAAAGTGGCTAAACAAAATAGTCCACTGAAATTCATTGGTTTTTGGAGATGTAGACATGTGGACAAAATACACATCTACCTGAAGGCTTCCAAATCATGTTATATTTGAAACTAATTAGAAAGGATTATAACTAGATAAATGATATAACAATTCTGTTAGCTTGAGCATATATGTTTTGAGATGCTGACAACTCATTATTTGTTGTATGAGAAAAAGTTAATACATTAAAAGGCTTTATAAGCCAGTGCTCAGGTTCCCATGCCAATAGCCAGGGTACATCCTATAATGAAACAAACTAAACAAGGGTTTCAGTATATAGTAAAAGCACCCTTGATCATCCGCCACATCAGTCTTAACACATAATAGCCGTAGATCCATATTAATGGTCTTGATTCATTAGAGCTGTTTCACATGGATTACAAGCTATGTTTGGGCTTATATATTTAGCCCATTACAATGTATATAAATCGATGCTATGTATTGCTATTTCCTGTAACAAAAGTATTATCAAATAAAACTGAGATTTGCGATTCTTTATTTTGGTATCAGAGCGGGTATAGCCTAACGGCAAATTCACCACAAAACCAAATCAAGAATTTTGAAGTGTTGGGTTATTTGACTCCCCACAGAAAAGTATCATCATTGGGGAGGCATACCTTTCTCTTGATCGTGAAGAGATCCATTCTATCAGTTCCATATCTTTTTTGTGCCATCCTAAAGAAGAAATCAGATATTCATCTTCATTTTTCTTCTTTGGTTGCACAATTTTTCGCTGCCATTCATGCACATTACTGTTTCATTGTGAAACAGTAATATACACCTATCATAGCAGATCCCTCTTTTTCATTTCTGTTATGTTTCTTAGCTGCTAAATTCAAGATTAGCCTCGCCATTTTTCCTGATCATTACTTCTCATCTCCAAGAAACCGGCATTTCAAGATTCTTGAATCACCATGGCACTTGAAGAGGAAGATATAACATCCGACACTTCTGAAAATCCATCAAGGGATCACCAGAGTTCAGATCTGGTCCTGATCAAACCAAAGAGTCAAGTCATTACTACTCCATTAGACGAAGATAACTATATTTTGTGGAAATATCAAGTTGAGATTGCATTAAAAGGGTATGACTTACATGACTATGTCATAGGCATCAAAATCATCCCACCAGTTATGATCACTGACAAGGAAGGAAAAACTGTAACCCTGAGTACAAACTGTACCAAAAGCAAGACAATTTACTATCATCATGGCTGTTATCTTCAATCAGCCAAAGTTTATTATCGCAAATTGTAGGATGTAATAGTTTCTACGAAATATGGTCAGCAATTCAACGCATTTTTAGTTCACAATCAGCAGCAAGAGTTATGCATTACAGAAGGGAACTACAAAATACAAGAAAGAATGATATGCCTATGAGAGAGTATCTTGCAAAGATCAAGAACTTATGTGACAAACTAAAAGGTGTTGGTCATCATGTCTCCACCAGTGAACAAATTCTAGTGATAACCAATGGATTAGATCAAGATTATGAGTCTTTAATAACATATATAGCAACACAACCAACTATGACAGATTTAGAGTACATTCACACAGCCCTCCTTGCTCATGAAGGAAGGATTGATCAAAGAAAGTCTATGCAAGAAGATTTTAATGTCAATTATGCAGCTACATCAAAGAACAAGAATCGAAGAGGTGTATCTAATCAATCCAAGCAAGACAGTCGCAGTCAGAGAGGAGGATACACTCAAAGAGGCAGAGGTAGGGGGAGAAACAATTATAACAACAGAGTTAAATGTCAGATTTGCGAAAAATTTGGACATATGGCAAACAAGTGTTATTTCAGATACAAGGAAGACACTAATAATGGCCAGTCATCTCATGTCAACAAGCAAGTTAATGCAAATATGATTCAAACTCAATCCAGGAATAATGGAGACAATGTCACTGATGACACGGCAAAAACAAATGATTACAGTATGGATGAAAGGTTTTCAGATTCTGGTACTACAAATCACATCACAAACAATCTGCAGAACTTAAACTTGGACAGCAAGGAATACACAGGTAATCAAACTGTTCTCATGAGAAATGGTGAAGCTACAAACATAACACATGTTGGTACTGGCTGTTTAAAAGGTACAAGGCTACTCTACTTAAATAATTTATTAAGAGTGCCAAGTATCAAGAAAAACCTTATTAGTGTTTCACAACTTGCCAGTGAAAATAAAGTGTATTTTGAGTTTCACCCAAAATTTTGTCTAGTTAGAGACTCATTAAATAAAAACATATTATTACAGGGTAAGCTGGACAATGGTCTGTACAAATTCAGCAATATGGCAAATAATGATGCTGCTAATGAGAGAATATGGTCTAATAATATTAGTGCAAGGTGTGATAGTGATGTAAAAACATTTTATAAGTGGCATTGCAAACTTGGCCACCCTAGTTATAATGTTGTCGAACAGATTTTAATGCAAAATGATATTTCTGTTCCAAATATGTCTGATTTACACTTATGTGATCATTGTCAAATGGGTAAAATGTATAAATTACCTTTTGTTATTTCTGAAACCATATATGAAAATCCTCTTGAGTTAATTGCTGCAGATCTGTGGGGTCCAGCACCACTCAATTCAATGCAAGGATACAGGTATTATCTATCACTTGTATGTGCACACACCAGACACACTTGATTATATTTTCTCAAGGCAAAGTCTGATACTAGTAATGCTGTTATACACTTCAGTACTCACATTGAAAAGCAAATTAACAAATGTGTTAAAAAATATTAAACTGATGGTGGGGGACAATTTAAACCATTAAAAGATTTCTTTAGCCAAAAAGGAATACTTCATAGAGTTACTTGCCCCCACACATCTGAGCAAAATGGTTTAGTGGAAAGAAAACACAGGCATATTGTGGAAACTGGTTTAACACTCTTGTCTCAAGCATCACTGCCATTGAAATACTGGAGTGAAGCTTTTGCCACTGCAGTATATCTTATTAATAGGATGCCAACAAAAGTGTTAAACAATGTTTGTCCATATAAGAAACTTTATGGAGTTAAACCAAAATATGATCATTTAAAAACCTTTGGGTGTTTGTGTTTTCTCTACACTAGACCATACAACAAGCACAAGTTAAGCCTTAGATCCAGTCCATGCACTTTTTTGGGATATACACATAATCAGAAAGGGTATAAGTGCATGGACAGTAAAGGCAAAATCTATATTTCAAGACATGTAGTTTTTAATGAACATGTATTTCCATTTGCAGATAAGGAAAAACAAGACAAGGAAATCAATAATGAGAAAACACATGTTATACACATTCCAGAACTGTCTCAACATGCTAAAAGAGATAGTCAGCAAATGCAAAGACATGATGATAAAGCTGCACCCATATCAAGTACTACATCAGGATACAGCTCAGATCATGTCAATGAAACCACCAGTTATCTACCAATTGAATTAAATGATGAACAGTGTACTAGTGTGCTAAACAACAGTCAGAACAATGATCAGAGTGGTAGTGTATCCAACAATAGTCAGGGAGATAATACAATAGCAGGCAATGATAATCAATTGGAGGATGCTCATGACCAGCATACAGAAATAAGACATCCCATGATCACAAGGTCTAAAAGTGGGATTTTCAAGCTTAAGATATACACAACACAAGTGAATGAAGTAGAGCCAGTTTCATATGATCAGGCCATCAAGCATGAAAAGGGGAAAAAAGCTATGGATGAAGAATTCAATGCTTTAGTTAGAAATAAAACATGGACTCTTGTCAAACCTCCAAGATACAAAAATATTGTAGGGTGTGGGTGGACTTACAAAATCAAAAGAGATGTTGATGGCAACATAGCAAAAAATAAAGCCAGATTAGTTGCAAAAGGATATTCTCAACAATATGGTTTTGATTTCACTGAGACCTTTTCCCCAGTAATCAAACCCACGACCATAAGAATCATGTTGACACTAGCACTTCACAAAAACTGGAGAATAAAGCAACTAGATGTACATAATGCATTTTTGAATGGTGAGTTATGTGAGAAGGTCTATATGCAACAGCCCGAAGAGTATAATTCAAATGCAGATAAAGGTCTTGTATGCAAGCTACACAAGGCCATATATGGAATAAAACAAGCATCCAGAGCTTGGCATGAGAAATTGAAAAATACACTTACACAATTAGGTTTCAGTGCCACAAAATCAGATAACTCACTCTACTTAAGGAAAAGAAAGCATGTGAGCATATATATACTGGTGTATGTGGATGATATACTCATCACAGGAGATGATCAACAGGAAATCAATCAAGTCATAAAATTACTTGACAAGCACTTTGCCATTAAAGACATGGGTGAATTAAAAATTTTCCTAGAAATAAACATTCAAAGAAAATCTGACAGTGAGATCATCTTATCACAAAAACAGTACATCAGTGACATTCTAGTCAGAGCCAACATGGATAAAGCCAAGCCACTACCAACCCCGATGACAAATCACAAGCAGTTATCTAAAAACAAAGGCGAACCCATCGAAAATATTAAACAGTATCGAAGTATTGTTGGGGCACTTCAGTATGCCACAATCACTCGACCTGACATATGTTTTAGTGTAAATAAGGTATGCCAATACATGCAAAATCCATTAAGTGAGCATTGGTGTGCCGTGAAGCGTATTCTTAGATATCTCAAAGGGACATTAGCATATGGTTTGCACTTAAAGACAAGTAAAGATATAAATATACGTGCTTACAGTAATTCCGACTGGGCTAACGATATCGATAATAGAAAATCCATTTCTGGATTCTACATCTATCTAGGATAAAATCCGATCTCTTGATGCACAAAGAAGCAGTCCACCATCTCCAGAAGCAGCACTGAAGCTGAATATAGATGCATCGCAAGCACTGTTGCCGAAATCATTTGGATCGAAACCCTAATTGGGGAATTAGGGTTCGAATTAACTTAGAAACCCACTATTTGGTGCGACAATCTCAGCGCCATATCATTATCCATGAATCCGGTCCAACATGCTCGCACGAAGCACATGGAGATAGATCTCCACTTCGTTCGAGAAAGAACAGGAAGCGGCAAGCTTTCCATCAATCATGTCTCATCCTTTCATCAAAGAGCGGACTTCTTAACAAAAGCTTTATCGGCGAGAAACTTTAATCGATTTCGAGATGAGCTCAAAATTTTCTCGACCGACATGAAAATTGAAGAAGAGAACCCTAGTTTTGTTTGAGGCGGCGTATAATGAAACAAACTAAACAAGGGTTTCAGTATATAGTAAAAGCACACTTGATCATCCGCCACATCAGTCTTAACACATAATAGCCGTAGATCCATATCAATGGTCTTGATTCATCAGAGCTGTTTCACACCGATTACAAGCTATGTTTTGGCTTATATATTTAGCCCATTACAATGTATATAAATAGATGCTATGTATTGCTATTTCCTGTAACAAAAGTATTATCAAATAAAACTGAGATTTGCGATTCTTTATTTCTTCTTGCTTATTTATTCTTCTTTTTATTGTGTACATGGTTTTTAAAAGGAAAATGTGCAACTGAGTATAAGAGTAAGAATACAACCGATGATAAGAAAAAGGAATCGAGTACATCAAGTGGGAAAACAGGAACTCGATCAGAATACTCGATATCATCCAACGAGAGTGCTGTTGCAGCATCATTGATGTCGTTGGTCTGCTAAAAAAGAATGAAATGAAAGAGTTGAAATTCGAGGAGTTGCTGAAAGTACTTGCAGAGTTGTTAGGCAGGAGCAGGTTTGGGAGTTTGTATAGAGTAATGATAAGCAGTGGATCAAAGTGTGTATGCAGTAAAAAGAATCAAAGATTCGACGGTATCTGCTGAAGAGATTCAAAGGAGAATGGAGAGATTGGATAGAGTAAAGCACGAATATGCCTTCATTTGCTTTGAGATCAGGCAATGTTCTAATGTGGGTTAGTGCTTTACCGATCAGCAATTGTGCCTTAATAGCCTGATGGAAAGTAATGTTAATAGTAACATGCACGTTAGGAAGAAGGTGCTTACTTTGAGCAAGCTTACAAGTAATGTTAATAGTAACATGCACGTTAGGAAGAAGGTGCTTACTTTGAGCAAGCTTACAAGTAATGTTAATAGTAACATGCACGTTAGGAAGAAGGTGCTTACTTTGAGCAAGCTTACAAGTAATGTTAATAGTAACATGCACGTTAGGAAGAAGGTGCTTACTTTGGTTGCCCCCGATAGGATGGGTTGCCCTATTCCGTAGCCTAGCCCGCCTAACCCAATAACCGGGCCTGTCCATGCTATGTATGGTATTATTAGTTACTTTGCTAACTTAACTAAAAAGGAGGAGCAATTTCAAGAATATAAACCATTGACGTCAAGGACCTCTAGCTCAAGTGGTTAGGGTATGACGTTTTAAACAGAGGTTCTAAAGGTCATGGATTCGAGCCTTCGAGACATTAAAAAAAAAGTGCTCTACTCTTGAATAGAGTATCACTCATCTTATAAAAAAAGAATATAAACCACTGACCAGATGATTCAAGTTCACAACATTTAAAAACACTTGAACTCTAACACCGTCAAATTATCAAAACTATTAACTTCATGCAAGCATCTCGTATCCCCAAATAACATAGGTTAGAATAAACGGGACGAAACTGCTACATCTAAATATGACTCTCATGCAAAACACCAAACTGACTATAAGGAGGAGTGCGAATGGTTAAGACAACATAACACTTTACCTCAATTGATCTTATATATGTCATCGAACAAGTCCATCTTATTTAGAAATGGTTTCATATATAATAACCCTTATCGGTTGCTGACTTGATACTCGCCAACAAATTATTGGGGCTGTTGTCTTTTTTTCATTTTTTCAAGATACTTGGATCACAAGGATGTATAGATAAATAAATATGAAATAATTATAGTTCTATCTTTTAGCTATCCAGCATTAAAACTGCCCAATGCTTTACAAATCAATAAAATATAAATCGACAAACTGTTTTCTTTCTGTCTTTTGGTTTCTATCTTTCAGTTCCTAAGTAAAGATCAACACAGTAAAAGAATATATTCAGTAATCTAATGTATGTAAGTCAGATGTTAATTTGTTGTAGGTGAAGAGTGAATTACCAAGTGATTTCATGACATTTAGGAACCATGTATGTAATGCAAGAAGCACTTATTAAATATTTTTGGACTTCGTCTTATTTTTTTCTCTACTCTTATCAAAATTTTGATTCACAAACAATTTTTTAGGGAATTCAAATGGTGAAAATTGCAATAGCCTAATTTCTCACTGTGCATCTCTACTATATATCTTACTGTAGATATTCAATTCCACATCACATGATAGATGAACCATATACATTTAAATCAATATATTTTAGTCAATATGACATATTTATTGGGTACAATTAAATCTTATTAAATATTTCTTCTCAAGTAAAAGCAACCATATACGTAAGAGTAGGTTTGAATCAAAGCCCACTATAGCCAAGTGACAATTATCCCAAGTGAAAAGGACCTTCAGTTGGAAAAATTGAAGAAAAAATAGTAAAAAAGTATGTTAATGTTTGAAATTCAGAGTAAAAACAAGAAACTATCTGTCATTTTGATTAATACGAGGTTTCAATAATCAAATTAATCAATCTAGTAGTGTGGGAATTAGTTAACAAATTATTTTTCTTCGGAAAAAAATATTTTAGTTTGGTTAGGCGGTAACGAATATAGCAAATATTAGAAGTTTAGAACACACTAAAATTTATTATCTTCTTTTAATAAGGATATATAAAAAAAATGATGCAATTGAATATTCATTGTGGACGTAAATTATCTTGATCCAAATTGTTGTAAATTCCATTGTCTTTTACGCATTTTCTGTTCGTTGATTGATGAAATCGTTACTAACTGTTTACCGTTTTCCTAAGATTTGGTTGTATATGAATCTTAACTATGTTTTCGCCTTTACTTTTCACCTCCTGTTTAGTTTATTTAGGATTTGATGTTGCTCATGAATTACCATACCGACAGTTCAAAAATGTGATTGACTGATGGAGCAGAATTAAAATGTTGCAATTACTACTTATTGTCTGAATGCATATTTTAAACAATGAGTTAAGATAGAACTTTCTTTGAATGAGTGAACAAATCTGCTTTTCATTTGCATTCTTTAACTGGTCATCAATTTAAAAAATGCATGAATAAATAGCCTTATTCTTTGAGATTCAAAAAATAAAAGCAAATAAAATAAAATCAATTTATGTTGTCATTAATACTGTTTTGGCTAGATGAAGAGTGTATCAGAATTATGAACCAAACATATACACAGTTGGGAAAAAACTAAAAATGATTCAAAAAAGGACCAGGACAGTAGACTTGGATCTGCATTACATAGGTAGCTAGCAATCCTCACCTGTTTCTAATATGAACCCTCATGATCAGAAACAGCGATCTGATTATGGTTAAGCATGTTTCTTTTAGCTGGCAGAATTTTTTGTATGATACCAAGCTGTGATGCCCCACCCCAAGACTCACACTAAGAAGGAGTATTACTAAGTAATATTGTCTGCTAGTGCAAAGAATATGGCTGGTTAGAAGCGACCATCCGTAAATTTTGTCTTAAGAGAGTATCGAATACGTCGATTAGGTGTCTGGATTTTTTTTTCCTTCTTCGAGGATCGACGTACTCAGTTCAGCCTTAGCACAAAATTACGATGGCTAAGGATCGATTTAAAACAATATATAATAACACAACAGTTCACAGATCACGGAACATGTACATATATGTATACAGACAGCGGAAACATGTCAATATGAACCACATATACAAAACATAGCCATAACAAAAGAATATACATGAAGGAGTCTAGTTCGGAAACGAAAGACTACCAAGTCTACTTAGAGATTGTGTTGCTCGAAGAATGTGTTTGTTGAATAGGATGTTATTGCAACTTTATAAAAGGTTGTAGAGCATAAACGTCGGTGGCTCTATTCAAAGTAGTAATGGAAGTGTGAATCATCAGAACATGATTTCTGAGTCATCATCAATTTACAAAAGATATGAAAACGTGTTATCTTCCAATGCTAAAGAATGTAAAAAAAGGTGCTTTATTTGAAATGTCTTGTAAAGAAATCTTCTTTTCAGGTGCTAACATTTCACAAGCTAAGGTTTTTAAAATCAACCTGATACTTTAAAAATTGATCATGTCTGTGAACCGATTCACATGAAACATCAAAATTCTTACCCCTTAAGAAACAAAGCTTTTTGTTTCAGTCGTTTAATTTATGTTATATGGACCTTGGGATGACCAATGTCTTAACAGATTTGTTGTTCTCATGTCAACTGTCTCCAAAAAAAAACTGAATATCTAAAAACATGTTATCTTCCAATATATTTCGAATATGTCGTTTCTAAAAAAAATGATCATCGGCTGCAGTGAATCAAATTAGAAATACTGCATAATCAAAAATTAAAATACTACATAATAGGCAAAGAACTATACCAGTGATTAATAAAATGGTAGTATCAATCAAGCAGGGCCATGAAAATGATGATAAAAATACTGCAAAATTGGTGAATCGGGACAATAAAAAATTGCATAATCACGAATCGAATCAGAAAATCAAACCCGTGGTCCACCAATATCAGTTTGGGGGAAAAATTTTAAAGGACAAATTAAGCTCAAAAATTAGGCAAAAGTGCATGCGTTTTGTTTTTTTTCTTTCCTGGACAGCCTAAAGCTCATTCGTCACGTAAACCATCTATCTAAACAATTAATCTCAATGTAACCATGGTAGTTGTAAAAATTGTTGTAAAAATTGATGTGATGTTCAATTTAAGTAATATACATTTAAAGGTTGAGTTAGGACCATTTGAGTTAGAACTATTTGAATTTAGCTTCTTTTGTAAAAATTGATGTTCAGATCGATTCAAGTAATATACATTTAAGTGTTCGGTTCAAGTAATATGAACCCTGATGAAATTTTCTCTCCTGAGACGCTGACTATTGTTTATATTATTTGTATTTTCTTTATCTTGCTATAGAAAATGCTTGTATTGTTTTAAATGTTATTTACTACAAAAATGATACCTACAAATAGACAAAAATAATACCCAATAGCTGTGTTATATAATATGATGCACTATAAATTTAATTATTTAGTTCATTATCATGCATGACAAAAGTGATACCAAAACAATGAAAACTCATATCTAGTAGCTGGTTGATTTGAATTCATACTTGATTATTTTATAAATTATTTTAAATGTCATTTATCACAAAATAAATACCTACAAATACAAAAAAAATAATACATAGTAGCTGTGTTATATAATATGATGCACTATAAATTTAATTATTTAGTTCACTGTCATGCATGACAAAAGTGATACAAAAACAATGAAAACTCATATCTAGTAGTTGTTTGGTTCGAATTCATGCTTGCTTATTTTATATATTATTTTAAATGTTATTTCAACAAAACTAATACCTACATATATGCAAAAATGATACCCAATAGTTGTTTTATATAATATGATACTCTATAAATTTAATTATTTAGTTCAATGTCATGTATGAAAAAACTAATACCAAAACAATTCAAACTCATATCTGGTAGATGTTTGATTCGAATTCGTCCTTCGTTATTTTATAAATTACTATAAATGTTATTTCCAACAAAAATGATATCTACATATATGCAAAAATGATACCCAGTAGCTGTTTGATATAATGTAATGTTCTATAAATTTGATTATTTAGTTCACTGTCATGTATGACAAAACTGATATCAAAACAACGCAAACTCATATATATTAGCTTTTTGATTCGAATTCATGCTCGGTTATTATATAAATTAATTTAAATGTTATTTCTAATAAAACCAGTACACGGCATTAAGACCAAACAACACCTTTACAATTCTACATCATATACTGACTTGTCAACATTTTACCATAACATAGTCTAATTAAATTATATATTGACATTTAAGCTCATAGTCCTTCTCATAGTTCTGCATGACAACTCAGCAAACAAATCATTGCAGTCGCTTCAAAACCAGAAAGGAAATAAAAATTACCACATAAAAATGATACTAATAGCATAAAAAGATTGATATTGTAATTGTTTATACCTGAAACTGATATTAAAAGCATGTAAAAACCAATACCTTAATTTGTAATACCTAAAAGTGATATTGATAGTATACAAAAATTGATACCAATTTTTTACATGCCTAAAACTGACACTAATAGTATCGATAACTGATACCAAACATAAAATAATTTTGAATAAACTAGCCAACATAAAAATACAATAACTCACCACTTCCCATGCCACCTATATATTCTCAACAATAATAATTAACTAAAAGTGATACTACATAACCAAGTTCAATTACAAAGAGCAAATCAATGTACATATTAATACATGCTAAACCAATATACTTATATGACCAAGTTCAATTGCGTAAAATAGCTAAAAAAGACATACAACCCAGTATAATTCTCGATTAATTTATAAAAACATGAAAATCAAATCATATTTTCTTATAAGCTTGACAATCATGTTTATCGTGACCATATTGCTTGCATACACCATATCTATTTTGTTTATTTTGAAAATATGCAAATCCCCCTTTCCGTTTAATAGCAGGTCTACCGGCACCACGTTTCTCCTTAGGTGGTTTAATAATATCTTCAACACTTGCATCAACAATATAATAATTGAAATTAGAAATAGGATTTATAACATTAGCAGATTAGAATTTCTGGAACACATCTTGAACATATCAACGATAGACTTATTCGCATTCTTTGTCTTTACTGCTGAAAGTAGATTCTGTTTCATATGAAAAGGTAGTAACTATTAAAGGCTGAAGGAAAAACTTCACGATTACCTAAAATTAAACATTGACGACGATTCGACATAAAAACCAAATCACGATATTCTTGAAGCATTTTTTTTAAGTTATTCAAAAACCATTTTCAGTTATTCACATTTTCAAAAGAAACCATACACATAGTTAAAGGGAAAAAAGTGCAAATAATAATTTAAAAAAATATTAAAACAAAATTTAATCAACTGCTAACTTAAAAATCGATACCTAGAAACTGCTACCGATAACTAAAAACTGAGAACTAAATTCTGATACTATACAGTAAAACATTTTAAAAATCTAATACCTAAAAACTGATAATAAACACTAATCTAATACACACCAATAATAAAACTACAACATTACAAGATATCACTTTTTTCAAATCTTAATATCAGATTCTAATACTTTATGATACCATACAACGCATATGTTACTTCAAAGCCGATGCTAAACTAAAAATCTTAATATTAAATTCTAATACTTTCTGATATCACGCAACACATCTTACTGCAAAACTGATACTAAACTAAAAATCTTGATATCAAATCTTATTTCGGTATCTGCACCACTGTACAATAGGATGGTAACAGAAACCGATACTAAGAAAAATTGGTACTAAACCAAAAAAGATATTAACACAAACTCAAAATAACAGTTACTGAAACTAAAAAATGATGCTAACATAAACAAAACTGATACTGGTTATTTTCCACAATAATAACACAACGTCACAAAATAACTTACAAACACATAAAATAAAAACATACTTTGATTACCATTTCAATAAAATAAATATGAATAAAAGAAAAAAAACATCAATCAAAAAAATATTTGCTTCAAACTGTCATTTTATTATAGTATGATAATTTTTTATACAACAAAAATCAGAAACAAAATTGTAATTTTTTTTTCAAAATGATACATACAGACTGTAAAACTGATATCTAAAATCTAATACTGAGATTAATAAGAAAAATGATACTCAAACAAAGTTAATTGAATGTTTGGTACCAACAGACTTCAGTAAATGTTTGATAGTAATAAACAACTAATTCAACTCATTTATCATCATATTTAATCTGCAATAACTTATTTTTTATAGACTCAAATATCAGAAGCAAAAAACAACAATTTTTTATAAAAAAATGACACCTACAGACTATAAAACCGATACCTATAATCTGATGTTGAAATTAATGACAAAAATGATGCTCAAACAAAATTAATTGAATGTTTGATACTATTACTAACGAAACACTAATTCAACCCATTGAATGTTTGACGGATATAATCATATTTACTCTGTAACAACTTCATTGTTATATCAACTCAAAAAAGAACAAAACAAAACAATAAAATATTTCAAAACTTTATTACTGTAGAAAAGGATACTAAAAAAACCTAAAAATGATACCTAAAAACCGATCTTTACTGATTTTCATCCAAACCAATATGAATTCAAGTTATACATCAGTGAACAAAAATCAAACAACATTCAATTTAAAACAAATAAGAAAAAATTGCTGTGTTAAAAAAAAAGCAAAAAAACCAAAGCATACCTACTGCTACCACCCAAATTTACCATATAATACGAAAGAAGAAAATGTTGGAATCTCAATTTTACATCGTTTTGATTGTGACAAGCTATATAAATAAATATTTGTGTGTACTAATCAATTATGCAGGAGATTCGTTACAGATTCGCATTCAGAGTATTTTGGAGCTGATAGTTCTTTGTCTAGAGTCTTTATATTATTTAGAAATATGTTGAAATCTCTCCTGAAATGATATATATATATATATATATATATATATATATATATATATATATATAAAAACATATACACACATGCACTACCCTGCACAATAGGCTGAAACAGCCGGCTGAATGACTTCATTCAGACGGCTGATTGTTGAAACTATTTTATAGTATTACAATATTCAGCCGGCTGAATGAGATCATTCAGTCGTCTGAATACTGAAACTATTTTATAGTTTCACAATATTCAGTCGGCTGAATGACTTCATTCAAACGGCTGAATTAGACCAAAATAGCCTATTTCTTTGCTGTTTTCGATTTTTAAATTTCGGAAGGCTGAATAAATCTATTCAACCGGCTGAATATTCTCAACGGCTATTTTTATGAAAAGACATTTCTCTTCATCGAAGAGAAACATCTTCAAATCAACAGTTGCATATGTTTCTTTTCAATGTTATCTTTCATGAATGATTGCAACTTTTTAATCTCTATAAATAGATTTCAGAATTCAACAAACAAACAACAACTGATTTTAATATTCTTGAATTCTTATCTTTTATTCTCTATTTTCAAACTGCACTCAAACTGCTTACATTCTCTGATCGTTGATCACTCTATCTTCCACAAATTCTCAAGCACATTACACTACATATCATAAAAGAGAAGATTATAAGAAGATTGTACTTAATTGACTTATCAGTGCTATTCAAAGGGCACACTATAGTCAGATACTTTTATTATTTGTAAAGAAGTCATGTTCGGTTGCTCAGGCGGTAGAAGTCCTATTTGGTTGCTTTGGCGGTAGAAGTCCCGTTCGGTTGCTCAGGCGATGTAAACCTATTCCTCCGGGTTAAGTGAGGGTTGCTAGTTTAAATCCAGAAGGAGTCTGAGACTGGACGTAGAACGGGAGTTCGAACCAGTATAAAAATCTCTGGTGTCATTTACTTTAATGCTTTTACTATTTACTTACTTATTCCACACAAGTAGTTTATCCATATTACATGATCCTATAGCACTGTCACTTTCATTTGGTATCAGAGCAAGGCATTCATATAACCGTAACATGGTTATCTGATATTATTTTAGTATGGAAAACAACACCAGCACTGTTTCTAACACTGCCTTTATAGAATGTCAATCTAGTGCATGACCACCTCTATTTAATGGACTGAACTATAACTATTGGGCTACTAGAATGAGAATCTATATACAAGCAAGTAGTTATGATACCTGGAACATTATGCAATCTGAAAATATTATTCCTACTACCGAATATTCAACATGGTCTAACACGCAAAAATTAGCTACAACAAATTCTAAAGCTATGAACATGTTATATTGTGCATTAGTTAAAAATGAGTTTAATAGAATAACCATGTGTAAAACTGCTCATGAAATTTGGCGTACACTTAAAGTTACACATGAAGGAACTAACAAAGTCAAATAGAGTAAAATTTCTATGCTTAAAAACCAGTTCCAGAATTTCAAAATGAAGCAAGATGAAACTATCAATGAAATGTACTCTAGGTTTCAAGATATATATCATTCTTTGATAGCATTAGGAGAAACTTACACAGATTTTGATATTGTTTCAAAAATCCTCAACTCACTACCGGATGAGTGGGAACGAAAAGTCTTAGCAATCGAAGAAGCTAACGACATTTCAACCATAAAACCAGAAGAGTTGATTGAAAATCTAATGTAAATATAGCATTCCAGGCAAAAAAAGATGAATCAGATTCAGATGAAGACGTGTGTATTTTTGTTTAGACGATAACACAAAACTAAAAATAACAAACAAAATGAGCCTAAGTCTTTGAAAGGGAATCAGGGTATTAGTAAGTTTTTGCTAGTGGACTGAAGTATCAATTGTAATTACTCCTCTCCTCTCGCCTACGCTTCAAAAATGATTACCGAACGGCACCCTAAATTTCTTTTCAACTACCGCGTTCTCTATCAGACAATTTCAGTGGCAAACCCATAATTATATCTTCTTCATCAAAAAGCAGTTCTAAATCAAAAGATAGTATCAATGGCGTCTCCTCCTCTTCCAATTTCAGTTGAGGAGTTATTAGAAAGGATACGAACTGAAAAACACACGGAAGCTGCAGATTACCAAGCTAGAGCAGAACTTCAAAGAATCGATGAAGCTCAAGCTCTCAACATACTTTGGATGATATCCAGATCTCCAAAAATTAATAACCTATCTAGTTACATTCATTTTATGATTAAAAAGTATCGTACGGCTAATATTCAACCGGTAGAAGTGGGGACTAAATGCCTTTCTGAAGAAAGCGTGAACTTTTCTCGACCATCCAGTCTGAATTTGGCTCCAACTGATGGTTTGTGATTACATTGTTATTTTGGTTTTTCTTTAGTAGTAGATTTGGATTTATTGTTATTTTGGTTTTTCTTTAGTCTTTGATTTGGATTTACGAAGTTTAAAATCTGCTTTTAAGTTTATGTTCTGTTTAATAGCTAATAATTTCATTTACTATTAAGAAGTGAGAAATTCCAAGAGTGTTACTTATTTTGCTGAATATATGATAGGAATAGCAATTGCGTTCTGACTTATTTACTTTGAACAACTTACCATATATTGAATATGTAAAGGAGATATATCATTTATGATTTGTCTATTACTTAATGTGGATACTACTTGTTTGTCCTACTTCGGTTCTTATGATCTTTTTCAGGTGTTTGAAATCGAACCATCTTATTTGCAATGACTGTTGATCTTCATTTATAATTTTTTTTTGAAGCAACAAATTGGTTTTAATGTTTTTAAAGTCGATGTTGTGGTAAGTTGCTCATGAGATATTTATAAGACTTATTTAATCTACTTTGGTTTCGGAGCAACTTTTCCAAATGAAATGAGTGTACGTTTAGGTGCAACTTGATTTTCTTGTCATTTAACTATTATTTTGTGAATAAAAAATTTGTTAATGTACTAATAATGAATTTAGACAATTTGTTATCAAATATGTTCTTAGTAGATTAAACAAAATAAAAAATGTGCTTGTGAATTTTGTGTGGTCAATGCAAACTGTTTTTCTGATCCTGTTGAAGTAAAGCATTTTAATTATTATTATTTTTGCCATTGTTCTGATTAAAGCATCAACTAGTAGTGGATCTCTGTATATACATACTCGAGAGCAGCATCAAACTATCGAACCATTATGTGAACAAGTGAATGTTACATTGCCACCGAACCAGAAACCAAGTTTGGTTATAGAAGCTCTAGAGATGCTGGAGTTTAGAAAAGCTTTTTTGATCCTAAGTTATGTAGGAAGGTAAAATTTTATAATTTATTGATCAATGTTTCAGTAGTTAGTCATGTTTTTTATGCCAGTTAGGTTGCAAAACACTTGTAATTTGATGCTTGTTAGACTTTGTAAATCGCAACTTTTCAAACTGTTTAGGGGTGTTATACCAGTGGTTACGAAAATCAAGATAAGCATTCTGTTGCATATAAATTTGTCAATATGAACTTAGAACCCTGTCCTTTATATTTACATGTTCAGTAATTAATTAGTTTTATGTTCTGATTAAGGTAGTAATTTTACCTTGTAAACTGGTAAATGAAGTCTAGCGTGTGCGATGATAATTATAACTCAACTACTCCTTCTGGCAGTGTAAGGGGACTGTATGCCATGTGACTACAATATCTTAGGAGTCGTAAAAAAATTAGAACAATAAATAATTTACTTGAAGTAAGTGAAATTAACTTAATCCCTTTTGGATATATAACAAAATTGGAGTTTCTTAGTTTTGGTGGATGTTTATTTTTATTTGGAAAATTTTATTCACATCCACCATTTTAGTTAGCTGATACACCCTATTATCTAGCATCCTTTGACTTTTTTATATAAAAAGAAACTATTCAGTTCATCCACATTTCACATATGAACAGTACCTATGCTTCTCCTTTTTGTTCCTTTTCAATTTTGTTACATCCAGTTGTTTGTCAAGTACTACTTCTTTTTCCTCCCTATGTAAAATAAGCACTATAATTAAAACCTAATGGGTTGTGCTTTGTACATTTGCTCGTTCCTTCCCCATCAATGCTCCTAATTCATCATATGTATAAATCTAGTCATATAATTTCCAAATATATGTTAGAGCATGTAATAAGGCAGCCTGTATTGACAGGTACGCAGGTTCAGCATGTTCATGCACAACAGAACAAGCTCCAAGTCTAGTTATGAAATTACGAGGTGGTTGTGTGAAAACATAAGTATGGCAAAGTGAATTCGCAAATTTATTCCACCAGTGAAAATAATGATCAAAATCTTCTTCTTGGGTATGGTGGGATCTGGATACTGTTGCCAAAGTTTCATTATGTTTTAACTCTAATCAAAAGAAGTGTTTGATAAGCTGCTTTGCTTAAAAATTCCTTTAAGCATGAAAATGCCACGTGGTTAAGAAAATAATGGATAAGTAACCTCAATGATTACAAATAAATGTTTTATAATATTAGTTTTGTTTGAAGAACAAAAACCAACTTTTTTGGTATCATCATTCACATCATTCAAGTCATCACAAAACATAACTACTCTTCCACTTTTAAGAGACGATTCGCTTCTTTTTACCCCTTGTGATTTTTTCTGCTTAATATATGATATATTTCATTTACACCTGTTTGAAAAGAAACGGCAACATTAGAGGAGTCCAGTGAGAAAATTTCCAAGAAAAAAAAGAGATCCCGTGCTTAGGCTAAGGCGTTGCCTTCAGCCGTTGATACTTCATGCACGTCTCTTAGGTCGGTTCCGTTGCCTACTAGTATAGTTACCACATTAACATTAGAATGAGTATGCAATTCGTTAAGCCATTGCCCAACACTATCAAATTATGGCCTCTGCTCATGTCATAAACTGTAAGAGCTCCGACTGCTCCTCTATATTACATGGTTGTCACTGGTCTAAATCGTTCTTGTCAAGCCGAGTCATTGTCTGAGCATTAATTACTATCCCATTCATATCCATTTTCTGAGTTTGGAACTCTGCACTAATCATAGATTTTGTATTCAGATAGAATTAATCTGGAGCAAATCTTGCTAGTAAGTTTCATTATCAGCAACAAAATCACCAAACAAATCAATTTTGAAGAGGTAATATTTGTTGGGCAACCTCTCCAACCGATGTCATCTTTGAATCTTTTCTTTCAGTTCTCTCCTTAATCTTATTGATCTCTATAAAATATAGCTAGACACTTGAATATGCATTAGGAGCTGAATTGAATCATGAGGATATTTCCTAGCATTAAATTTGGATTTAACATTAAGATTGGGGTTCGACGAACAGTCATGTGTGTTTCTGGGAGAAGTAGAATTAATCAGTTCATTATTAGAGGTTAAGGTGGAGATGGAAAGTTTGAGGTACCCATTGTGCTTGGTGAGTAAGAGATCGGGATCATCATGACCAATTATAAGGCCTTCAGAAAGAAGATGATACACAATTTTAGAAAGAGAAGCGTGAAAAAAGGAAAGGAATTTATCAGTTAATCCTCGGAGGATTAACTTAAAATAAATTTGTGAATTTACTTATTAAAACTTAGTTATGGACTAACTAATTTGTCTTGTTGATATGGATAATTTACCTTTCTATTTTACTCAAGATACTTTGTTTCGTTGTTCCAATTATGTCTCAGTTCCAAGGTTCGAGATCTCGAAGGATTAAATTAAAATAAATTTAGTGGATTTACTCATTTTAAAACTTAATTGTGGACTGACTAATTAGTCTTGTGGATATGAATAGAATTTACCTTTTTATTTTGCTCAAGATAATTTGTTTCATTATTTCAATTGTCTCAGTTTCAAGGTTCGAGATCTTGGTTTCAGTCTCGATTTAAGTCTTTTGTAATTTTAAGAATTCTGATCTAAATCATAAATTTCGAGAATTTCGGTTCTAGTTTTGCTTTTGGATTTCGTTATTTATTTTTATATAATCACACTTTTTTTAGTTTATTGAAACAAAATGTATAATCATATTGAATTGAAAAATAAGATATTAACGAACAATACTGGTTCTAACACTTAAAATAATGCTTATCTATTACTTTGTTTGAACCTTTTTTAGTTATACAATTTACATATTTTCTAATTTTGTCTGTTTCTTAAATTGAGATTTTAGATTTTGAATATTCTTATCTTTGAGACTTAATTTTTTTTTTTTGAGTTTCTTTTGTAAAAAGTGAAGTTTATAATTTTTCTTATTGAATCGAAATTTCGGTTTGGTTTCATTTCGGTCCTTACTGAAACCCAAACGGAATGACTATAATCTCGGTGCCGGCCAAAACCTCAAACCTTGCACTGTTCAACAGACTGTCCTATGCCTTGCCTTTTGTCAATCAGTTAAATAATTGTCTTTTCTTCTCGTTGATGTATGTCTTCTCATTTTATGATTCCGACAACTATGATCTAATCTGCCAAATCTTCGACATGCGAGTTTTCATGATTTCAATTTATAAGTAAGCAAAGCTACCATGAAGCAAGGACAGTTCTAAAACTTGTATTTCTCAGGGTTTGGCATGGACATGTCTTGGAGAAGTAGACTACTTCACCTGATTAATTGGAAAAGGAGAGATGTGAATAAAGTAACACCATCAATAGAAATTTCTGCTCGAAAGAAGACATATTTGCTTTAATGGAAATTTGGTTCCCATCCTTGTTAAAAACAAAAAAGTATTTTTCAGATCCCTCTCATGTTGTCTCTATTTTCTAGGTCCATGTTTATTTGACTGCATATATTTGCAGCATTGTTATTCTTTGTAAAAAAATCAGTTCCAATATTTACATCACAAATGTTTGTGTAAATGAGAAACAAGTTTGAATATATTAATTTATTGCACTAATAGTTGCAAGACAAATATGTGCACTGCAAATATTGAAGTGCACAGTCAGAATATTTTCTGGATACCCGAGTAGCAATTTTGAGTATATCAGATTCGATATTTGACTTTTGTAAATCATTCGTAATACATTAGATTTGATAATGATTGGGAATTTTTTATACGATATTAGTTTAAATTTGAACATCATTTTTAACAAAAAAAATTATAAAATAAATACAAGGATGTGACATGTAATGTTTTAAAGGAAGAGACGCATGCCTATTTTTTTTAAAAAAATAAAAGGTAAGGGGCTGTGCACACAATAGTTTTGAACATTTAGGAAAAAAAAAGATACGAGCTTTTATTTATTTATATTTTATAATAATAGTATACTATATCAGTATTTTTTGGCAGAACCTTTGAAAGTTTCAGTACTTTTTTGGCATTTTTAGTATCTTCGACAACTTTATACTAAAAAAATCACATATTGTGTCCGAAATCTTAGTCCATGGATCCTAGAGTTCAAGTCCTTGTCTCTTTGTGCTTAATATAAAGCCAATCATGTCAACTGTGAAGTAACTATTCAAAAATCTTCTTATCTACTATAGTGCCTCAAATGATACAGATTTGAAGTACATATTTCATTTGTAAATGTTGCTATTTAATAAGTGTATACATGTAGTCCACATTTTGAGTTTGTTTTTACTGATGTGATTTTTATATTTTTCTTTCATAGCCAAAAATTGGATGAGATAATATCTACAGATTCAATTTTCAAGCTACGATGGCTGCCGATGTTTATATTTGAGCGTGAGCTCTGGAATATTGTCAAAGGTAAAACATGCCTATCTGAATCAGATAGAAGAAAGGTAAAATCCAGTTTGGATTGGAGAACTTTTAATTATTGGTACTCTTTAGTCTTATAGTCAGTGTAAGTCATAAGAATGATAATGTAATATCCTTAAGCCATTTACAAAAATATCGACTGTGTAATATCTCTTCCTATCCTTATAGCTTGTCCTGATAAAATATAATGACATGTTGCAACCTGTCATTCTGCATGCTTATTTACAAGGGAAAGAAATTTCTTTTGTTTAATGTGTGATATAAAGATGTAAACTGTTAGGTGTGGTTCGCATTTGAGAGTGTGGGTTGAACATTAAGTCCCACATCGCAAGAAATATGGTGCATAACGTGTTATATATGTGGGATTGGTGGCATGTAACATTGGAAATTCCTTTGTTACAAGCAAGTCTTGCCAAGATGGCGCCATTACAAATCAGTGAAGCGCGCGTTCATGGAACGCGTTGGAGTGCCGAAACACAACATAAACATTTTATGGTTTTCGACTCCTTTGTTTCTCTTTTAATACATTTCATATCTTTTGTCAGTGCAATCAACGTTCTATATTGTTCTAGAGCGTATGCGTTATGGTCTAGTGGTTTCCATAATTTGTTTCGGCATATCTGCATTAATTAATTGTTGATTTAATTCAGGATTCAAGATTTCTACAATCTTCATAATTTCTGTTTGCAGAATTTTGACTGGGAGTCTAAAAATTACTTTGTTTACCATTGTCATGTTGATCTGAGTGGCAATACATGTTTCAAGGTGCGTTTCAGTGTCATACCATTGCTGATCTTCTGCTTTAAATTAACATGGACTTTAAAACTGACTTCAAATATGTCTGATATTTTATAGTAACTTTTATCTCTTAATTATGACATGAAAAATCTTACGAACACATCTCATTTTTGATAAAACAATTAAGAAATGCTCGCAATATTACATCCTAAATTACCAAATAGCTGTTACAGTCCACAAAATGTCGGTATGGCTTCTACTTTTGATGAGATCAAGGTGTACATAAATGTCTGAAATAATACTTGATAAGCAATATATTTGCTAATATAGATGCCAATCCTGCAAAATAAATACCAGTTAAACAGATAGTCCTATTTATTTTTGAATCCTGTCATTTGCTAAGTGCTGGTTGACTTCATCATCATTTACATAAAGAACATGTGAGAATGCCTCTAATCATTTTACTTGTAAACAAATTAACTTTTTTCTTATGATTCCTTATAAAGAAGCAAATTACTGAAACTTGTCTCATGAATGAGAGCATCAAATAAACATGCACATAAGAAGAGCCTTATTCTTACACACTGATTAATCTGTATAATGTCTTTTAACTTCTTGCCTGATTATATCTTTGCTCCAAAATGTATTTGTTAACATAGTATCTATACAGGGACCATATCTTCAGGACATAACTACTCACTTACATAGAACATTTGGTGATGATAATGTACTGAATGTAAAGTTTGCTGTTGGAGGCAATGATTGTGTAGATTTATTTTCTAAATATCATAAAATTGCCGAGGAAGGAATAAAACTTGGCTTGCGAACATATCGATTTTTTGGTAATTTTCTTAGAACTTCTGAATAATTTTACTTCACCTGTGTATTTTAAATAATTGTAAACTGGAAATTGTTTTATATAATAGTTACTATACTTGGTCTTTTAAGTATTCTCATCCTAGTATCTATTAATACTTGCAATTGGAGGACATCTCTATCATACCTTGTTTCATGCTACAATGAAAACTATATATACCTAATTGTTTGATTTGTAAATTATTACTAATGAAGTAGAATAATTCGAGAATAATTTGAAGTGAGTTCATTTCTGGTATCTTATGTAGTGTACAAGGATAATGGCAAGGAAAAGAAGAGAAGTCCAAACATCAACTGCTATTTTGTTAGAACAGAGTCCAACTGGGCTATGGATACAAAGATTCCACACTTGCTAGCAGACAAATCAATAGGAAAAGCACGCAGTATGTTCATGCATGTGCACACTGTTTCTAGTGTGGCAAAATACATGCTTAGGTACTGATGCATACGTTGATTCTACACTTTTTACTCAAGATAAAATAATATTGTTAAATTAATCTATTTTGATATTTTGCAGGTTCTCATTAATTTTGTCAAAGACCATGAAGTTGGAGATTAATTTTGCATCTTTGAAGTTCAGAATCATCGAAGATACACCTTGTTTGGTATTTTCTTTTCCAAGTTCCGTTTTCATCTCTTGTTTAGTATCCTATGAACTGTTACTTCGAATAGCATGTTAATCTAAACTGTAGCTTGTGCTTTTGGTGAAGTATCTTTTGAACATTGCAACTCCAATTCCCTTATCAATAATCTTTCTTTTGAGTTTTAAGGATGGAATTGGGCAAGTTATGTACGATGAAGACGGAAAAATATTAATACATACAGATGGAACTGGTCTTGTTTCCGAAGACATAGCAAGGAAGTGTCCTAAAAGAGTTTTTAAAGGGCGTGACATGAAACCAAAATATTTTGAGGTTTGTGATACATTGCATTTCAATCATAAATAATGTAAGGGCAATCTTATGTTGATTGCATGATGTTATTAATATACCTATAATCTGCATGCTCTTTGTGGCATAAATTTCTCATTTCTCATTGCATACACACCTCAACATTGCATCTTTTCATCATGAAATAAGAAGCGACTTTATTTTCGGATGGTCGACTATCTTTATAACTTGTCATGTATAAAATATATCGTTAATAAACATTTGATTGGATGAAATCAAAATTTAATCCAATTCTCGACCTTGCTCGCTATATTTACCTGACCTGTAATTTCCCATGTTAGTTTTTATACTTTCAAGACTAGGGAAAGAACCCATTTTCAGTATAGTATTACGACAACTATTTGATACTATGAATTAAATTTATCTTACAACCTAATGGTGTATATACTCTAACATCACTTTGTAAACTTGGATAACTATACTGGCAGGCTTTGCTCAGGACAAATTTGATGTCACCAAGTCTCTTTACATATCCCTTTTGAACTTCAGTGGTTTGAAATACCTTATAATAATTTGTGCATTGTTACTCATTTGTGTTCAGAAATTCTTGTATGGGCTTGACAGAGGTTCTAGTGTAAGGGATATTTTGTCCGTTGCTGATGAACCGGTATGCATTATTAAGCAACACTTTTCTTCTTCTTCTTTCTTCTTCCACTTTGCTCACAGTCTTCCCATGTAGCCACTGCTTTTACAAATTCGTTTGTTCTACAATGGTTATGCTGTCAAGGGGACTCTTCTAGTGGATAAACGGGTATGTTTTTTTTATATATAAATTTAAATATTAACATTTTTATTAGCCATGGAGAATTATACTTACAGAGTTTCAGTCAATTTTCTAGAAACTGCTGGCATACGTTATGTTCCAGCGATAACCATGGTTCTATTCTGGATATTTGTATTTTAATATGAATTTGATTGCATAGCTTTTTGTAGCTCCCTGCCGACACAATTTGTGTTAGACCTTCAATGATCAAAGTTGAACCCGATCCGATTTTACCTCAACAACATTGCAACTCTTTGGAGGTGTGCGGGACAAGGTAGAGTTTTAGACAATATTGATGTTAATTACTACTTTGTGTTTTTTCTTATGATTTTCTGATAAAAATGGGACAAGGTAACGTTGGAAGTTATGTTATGCCTTTGACCTACATTATAATGAGGAACATGATACTGTTTCTTATGTCAAACAGCTCTTGGTGACTTTTCACACACATATTTTGTGTGTGTGTGTGTGTTGATAATGGATTTTAACAGTGTATTGGCAATCATGATTTAGTTTTGTTTAGACTTTTCACCTGTGGCTGCTCATCTTAGTATCAGAGTTTACTCTTTGATGATGCGGGAGTTCATTTCCAGTGTAATATTGATATTTGGAATGATAAATATTCACACTAAACTGTTTTTGCTCCTTTTTTTTAGCAACTTACCTCGAAGAACATGTTTGTCCAAGAACCTTATCGCATTACTTCATTATGGAGGAGTTTCAAAGGATTTTTTTATAGATTTGACATTACAAGAGATCAATAATGCAATGGATGCCCAGCTTAGCAAAAAGTCCGCACTGAAAGGTACCTTCTAAACAAATTTACAACATAGTAGGCAAAACATGTCGTACTTAGCTTTAAATATGTACATTGTGCAATGTTACATTTTACATTGCAGTTGCAGTTCACCATGGAAATATGGATGACTATCTATTGGCAAGGATGATCCTATGCGGAATTTCATTGGATGAACCATACTTGCAATCTCGATTATTAATATTGATGAGGCAAGAGCTAAATAGCCTAAAAAATGGGAAGATTCCTATTACCGAGTCCTACAATTTAATGGGAACGACAGATCCCACTGGGAATTTGGGACCCAATGAAGTCTGCATAATATTGTATGTTGTCCTACATTCTCTTTAAAACCTTTTTGTTTGTTTTTTTTTTTTGTTTTTTTTTTGTAAATTATCATGTTAAACTTCTCTTTTCATGCACAAGATATAAACCTCATTTTGGCCCAATTAACACAAATAAACTCCCTTGTTATTAAACTACTACCATGATTTGCAATACAAAATCACTTGGGTTAGAAAATGGTATCTTTTAGCTTTTTTGAGCCAAAGCCCAAATGTCAGCTGTAGGTTACTTTTTTCCCAATTAGACAAGTGTCGCATTTTTGTGATTAAGGAATTTTGGCCCAATTTTTTTATTTTTAATTAGCCGTACATCCCTTCTATCTCTCTCCTATTAAAAATTATGTAAACTGGTTCTCTCATTTTATATTTATATGAATTATTGTTTATTATGTTAAAATTGTTACTGTAATTATTTTCTCTGTCGTTATCAAGCATAATATTTTTGAATGTTTATGGATGCCAAATGTTGAATCGAATAAACTCAATCTGTTACCTATATATGTAACGATCAGCCTTTCTTACACTTGAAGACGATACTTAATACATCCTCGATATTCGTGTACCGATCATTTAAGTGTCCGAAAGACAGGTCGTTTGGGGTGACAGAAAGAAAAGGAAAAAACAGAATCTCACAAAACGTGACGGGTAATATATAACATGAACAAGTCTTTACAAAAAGAGTTCATATTTACTATGCACAACATCAGAGTACATTAACCTATTATCAACCTGGATAGTTATAATAGCATATCCTTATATTTAGTAACTACAACTAAAACAAACAGCGGAAGAATGTAAGATACGTAAATACGTCTTCGAGAATCCAGCTCGTCTCCTAAAAGCTCCAAATGATCCAGCTAAATTTGAAAAATATGCTCGGATTGACCCGAGATGCCTCGACTAACAACACCACTATGACACCCTCCTTTTCCTCCTTTCCTTGCCAAATGGCTCGGTCCAAGGTATGGTGGAGCTTGGTCTTGAATGGTGGAGGGACTTCGGATTATCATCAAATTCACAAAAATCAAACCCGAAAATGAGTCATTTTCCAATTGATTTTTGGACAAGTTACTCATGCAATTTGGAAAAGTTGTCAAAGGGAAAGTTCTTATAAATTCTTTTCTCTACAATTTCAAAAAAGAATCAATCAATTTGAATCTATTTTTAGGGAGATATGGCGGGAAGTTCTTGTAAATTCTCTTCTCTACAATTTCAAAAAAAGAATCAATCAATTTGAATCTATTTTTAGGGAGATATGGCGGGAAGTTCTTGTAAATTCTCTTCTCTACAATTTCAAAAAAAGAATCAATCAATTTGAATCTATTTTTAGGGAGATATGGCCTGAGGAAGAAGAGGTATTCTCGGAATAAAAAACTGGATCTGAAAAGACCCTGCAAAGAAATGAGATTTGTACATGCCTAAGCTCAAAATTTGAAAAAGTGATACACATGAAAGTTGTAGCCACTGGAATTTGTTACGGTTTGAAAAAAAGAAAATTCCATTTGGATAAAATATGAGAAATATATGGTAGAAGGAAAATGAGGTGAAATTGAAGAAGTGAAAGGACTATTTATAAGCAAGAGAACAAAGTTAATTACCTTAATGCCCTTGTACCTTACCCTCCATTTTTAGTTTACCACATCACCTTGTCCTCTCCAACCCATGGTACTCATGCCTACAAGCTTGTCCCCCCCCCCCCAAACCCCAAAAAAAACCCATGAACCAACATGTTTCTAATGACATGACACGCTTTTTCCATTTATAAAATACAACATATATTATCCTAATAATACACACGCATATGTACTACTATAATACGTAACCCTAACTCATAAATGTATGTGAATATTTATACTCGAGGGTTTACAATGGTTCCGACAACTTTTATTCGACGAAAATTTGGAAAACGAATTCCGGTCACATTTTCGATTCTTCTTTGAACTAATTATTTTTGTAAACTATTTCACCATCATTATTTTTACTTTAAAAGAGTTATTTTAATTATAAAATCTATTATTTAAATATTTGAAATTAATCAGATATTCGCAAATCAACACGGTAAAATTCCGGGTCGTTACAATATATCTTAAAATTATGGATGTGCATACAATGCAGGGAGAATGGGCAAATATCTGGAGATGTTCTTGTATATAAACACCCTGGGCTTCATTTTGGCGATATTCATGTTTTACAAGCAGTATTTTTAAAAGACGTAGAATCTGTTGTGGGGAATTGTAAGTTTGCCATTATATTCCCTACAAAAGGCCCTCGTTCTTTGGCTGATGAAATGGCAAATAGTGATTTCGATGGGGACATATATTGGGTTTCTAAGAATCCACAGGTCAGTATTCGGTATGTGAATGTATATGTATTACACGAGGAAGTATCCAGGTCCTCCATCATATAATTCCTTTGAATTTCTCTCATTAGTTTTCTTGATCTACATGTTTTGGATTTTGCTAATTTTTTGTAGATGCAGTTCTTATACCATGTAGACTAAGTAGAGAAAATTTCAGATCATTCCGAGACTTCTAACCCCTTTAAATCATAAGTTAATGTGAGCTGTCGGGTATATATATTTGGCCATTAGTTTATAATATGGTTTAAATAGTGTTATAAATCTCGGATTGATCTGAAATTTTCTAAGCTAGATCTACATGATAAATTCACCTCATCCATACAAATTTAGCTTAATCCGAAAGATGTAGATCAAGGAAATTAATGGGGAATTTTGGGGGGATTATATGATGCAGGATCTAGATCCTTCATATACATATGTACACACACACACATGTATTTATGTGTCTGTGTATGTGTGTGCATGTGTATGTATTGCAAATGTGGATGTCTTGCCGCTGTAATTTTAATACAGATAGAAGTATGGACTTTGGAACGTTTGTTGATCATTTCTATTTAATTCATCAAGCAATTGCAATGTTTCAGTGTAATTGACATGCATGCTGCCTGAGTTTATGTTGCTCAGGAAACCGATTATCACATGAGAAATGACATTGCCACACTAATTGAATAACTGCGAGCATCTTATGAAATGTAAACTTGTAAATACATCCATGTCAACGTGTGTAGGATCATTATGTGGTTGAATTGGCTGATGGTGAGATCGTTTCTTTGCACAAGTCATAATTAGTTCTGCTAAGTATGCAAATAATCATTGCTATACTTATACACATAATTCTTTCTCGTGTCTGTTCCTAAAGGTGCATTAAATATTCAGACTATTATGCTGTGTTAATAGTGTATATCATCAATATTTCAGTTAGTACAAAGTTTCAAACCGAGTGTACCTTGGAAGTGGACATATCCTAAGCCCAAAACTTCACAACAAAAGAAGCCTGCAGATTTTTCTGATGCAGATCTCGAGAGAGTTTTATTTCATCGTTTCCTGAAAGGTGGCTTCAGTCCAAGGTATCTTTCGGTGCTTTAGTACACCCTGAAAGAGTGTGTTACGGAGAAACATATTTCTAATAAGAAGAATGTTATGTTATTTAGAAACTGATCTTCACTCAATGTTGTCTTATGAGTTGACACATATATTTGTTCAAACTGTTCAAGTTTTCATCAAGTAGTTTTTTGTATTAGGATCAAGGTTTAAAATTCCGCTTTTCGTTTCCGTTCCGTTCATTGGTAAATTTTGAAATTTCAGTTCCGTTTTGGAAATTTTGAAAATTCCGTTTTAATTTCGGTTTGTTAATACCGGTACTTTTTACAATAAATACAATAATTGCTCGATGCTAACATAAATCCACGTTATATTCTTTTATAGAAATATACAATACACAGGTTAAACTGATTTTTATAAAACTTAATTATTATGTATCATAAATTAAGGTTAAACTTAAATGCATTTTATTAAATTTTGCAATGAAAGTCAATTGATGTTAGAAATTTAAAATACAGTGCTTGTCCTTTGAAGAAAAGAAATCAAGTGCATTAAATATATTATAAAGTTACACATATTCCAAAGAAGAAAAGTCTGTATTGCAGTAGGTGACCACATCTTTCTTTATCTTCGTCTCGATTCATCTTCCCCTTGCTTTAAAAAATGTTTTTTTTAATGACAGCTTCTAAAAACGTAACAAAATTAGTACTAATTTTTCGTTTTTTTAACATTTTTTCACGCACAAGGCGGGAACCGGATTTTAAGCCTGATTCCGTTCCGGTACTGACCGGAATGGGATGGTCGGAATCCCAAAGTTCTGGCCAGAATATCGAACTATGATTAGAATATCTATCTTTTACTCCTGTTTACCCACAAATATCTTCAATGAAACTTTAAGTTGATACTTCATATCTCAGCATATGAAGTACAAATAAAAACAAATAGGTGAAGATGATAGTGTAGAAACAGGAGAATATGATGAAGCATGATATTAGATGCTACTATCCATTCACCTATTTAGGAGGAACAATTTGATTTGAGAATTTGACTGGAGTATTTAATGTATTGTTCTGCATATTACAGTTATGCAATGAGTGAAGCCTCAAATTCATGGATGGCATACATGGATAGGCTTTTGACTCCAGCAGTACGTGAAACGGAGAAACCATGCCTAGAGGCAAAAATCCTTAAATTAGTTGATATATATTACATCGCATTAGATGCTTCAAAAGACGACACCAAGGTTTGTGCCCTCTCTTCATACCTAAGTTTCTACAGTAGAACAGAAATATAATCAACTCTACCCTGTCCATTAGCTGTCTGGTTGTCAATAAAAAGGAGAGAGGGAGATATATTATTGCTGATTACTAATACATTGATTTCTCCATTATAGATTGGTATTAAAGTGTTATCATTATATTTATTTACAATGCCATAGTAATCCGTACTAATTTTCCATTTTAGGTTGGTTTCTTAGAAATTGGAGCCTTCTAGAGAATTACCATTTCTGTGTTATGTGTTGTTCAGAGGTTCCAATTGTGAACTTTGATAGAAATATATTTCAAATTCAAACGAGGACACGTTTCATTGTAAATGTGAATACACTTTTAATTAGACAACAACTTTCCCTCTTGACAAAACGTTTTTACTAAAATGACCAAAATCTTAATGGACAACAAATTTTTTGAAAAGAAAGTTGGGTGAATATTTGAACAATTTTGTCGAAGTGAAATTGAAAAGTAGAATTTATCATATATTTTTTCATTTGAGAATATTACTTTTCTAAAACTTATCTAATTGGTTGCTAATTATGCTAGTAAAAAAGTTATTAGCATAAAATGTTTGAATTGAATATCTAATGTTAATTAGGCTTAACGTTAAAGAAAGTGAAGAGTTAAAATAATACGAAATTTCATGACAACAACAATAACTATTTTTTTTAAAAGTATGGTCTTATTTCGTTTCCAACTACAAAGTTTATAAAATTTTGAAGTGATCTTGTTTCATAAACATTTTAAAGTGGTTGTGTTCCTCGTTCATTTTCTCCTTTTCGCTCTCGTTTTAGGTCTACGCTTTTTAGATTGGTACCCAAAATATTATCAATTAATTTGCTTACAATATTGCATTCATTTACCAAAAGTAATGATATGCATACAGAAGCGATTCAATAATTTTTAAGTATCCATAGATTACAATTTAGGATTTAAAACATTTATAACTAAGATAATATAATAAAATTTCAGATTTACATTACCATTTAAACTTGACAAGTCACTGTTATCCTAATGAATTTATGTGGTTAACTCCATAACTCACAAGCTATGTAGTTACAATAAAAATACAATTGTCTTTGTCTTCTAAAAGTCTACAGAGTTGATCACCTTAAGATCTCCAACAACCTGACTTCACTGGTTGATTCTAAGTCAACTAGAAATTCCTGCAATTTGCTGTTAGGTATTTTTGGAAAAGAGATTGTGACTTAACTTGCAATCACCCAACCTCAAGTTTGTGTTAAGTATCTGATTCAGATTCCATAGCATTGATTAGAAAGTCAATACTTCGAATGACTTGTTGAAACTAGGTGCTTATCTTAAAACAATATATTTTATATCACCATTAACAAGAGTACTTAGCATCGCTCAAATAGTCAAAAAATTTACATTGTAATAGTTTGTCTTATTTAAGCTTTCTATATAACTTCCACATTGTAAACATTAAACCAATATGTTACACAACTCTTGAATTCAATCAAAGTATGTCATGTTTTTACCAATGTATCTGTAGGAAATTCTTCCATAAGAATTGGTATACCAAGTAACAACTTGTTTCTCGAGGTGAGTTGATATTTGGGAATGTTCTAACAATATCATATAACTTCGCACAATCTTGATCTTGCCTCTACTTTTGGTAGATGCATCACAACATATACCAGACAACCTTATGTATCAAAAAAATAAAAAAAATCTCAAGATTAGGTTACCTTCTATCAACATTGTCATGTGACGTGGAAAACATGAATTTGAACAAGACCAAGTTCAACATAGATGCAACTAATTGCAGTACAACTTTAAAAGAAAATATTAATCCATTCTAAATCGTCAAATGATCGAACCATATATAGTGAGGTTTTCATTCTCCTTCTTAAGACACTCCTAGTGTTAGAAGAAATGAACCGAGCGTGAATCCCATCCTCTTTTGTATGACCAAAAATGGAAAATCTTGTATTTTGCATCCTTGATAAAATCAAGGAATATTTGATGAACTTGTTCACTTGCTTATCAACTTCGTACTTAGATTCCTTTATTTCTCGAATGTGTCACTTATATTGGACACAGATCCAACATCTGTAACAGTAACCGTGGAACATATGAGTAGACTATTAGCTTATTTGACAGAGAGTGAGCGTGTGTGTACAAGTATCAAGAACATATCTCAATAAATTCTTTCATCTTAATAAAAACTCGATCATGTGCCACTTGAAGACCGTTCACAACTTTCCTGCCATGTAACATTATGAGTTTGTGTGTGTAATTTCTGCAATAAATCCTCATTTATATTATCTTCTTTATGACATTGAGTAATCAATTTCCAAATTTTATCTTTGTTCTAAAATTTATTCAATGATTTATATACATTTCATACATAGTATTCATGTCAAGCTGTCTGTCTTCTAAATAGCTATTTATAATATAATTTTCACAAAAAATAAAAATAAAAAATACAAACAAACTTAAATCATTCTTCGTCCAAAGACAAAGCTTGAATTAGTAAAGCTGAGTATGCATGATACATGAATATTAGGATATATGTAGCTTATGCATCGATGAGTGATCTATTAACTATTTTGAATCTTCGTTCTCGACTTTATATCATGCTGTCTAAACACAATTGTAGACATGAGTTTTCAAAAAACAAATTCTTGAAAGATAGAAATCAGTGATGAACAATTTATTTATAAAAGCACACCGATTAACCATTTTCTTGTTTATTCGGCTTCACACTTCTTGAAAATTTATTTTTAGCATTTAACACTAGTCACTCTATTTCTTTCATTTCTCGATTGCATGCAAGACCATCGTATAAACTCTTGGGGAGTACCAATAAAGCCACATGACAATACCTACGTTTGGGGCAATGATGTACGCTTGTATATATAGTTATGTACAAGAGGATAACAAATTGAATGCTTCGACCCTAGCCCAAACATGCAAACTCTCGCACATTTTCCTCCTTTTGCTGTGCATATGATGTCAAGAATTCAAGTAGGTTTACTCCAATTTTGTTCCATGTATTCTAATGTGTATTGTGGACCTTATCATTAAGTTACATTTTGTTAAATTTGTTTTCTACAAGTCTCAAGAACTCCACAAACACTTTGGACAATTACAACTTTTATTACAATTATTCCCAATATTTAGACTATGAATTAGTATGTATTGGAAATTACTTTTTCTCAAAATCATAAAATATATCTTTATACTATCTTGATTTATTGAATTACTTAAAACTTGGTTGTAAAACACTTGGTTGTGGCTCTTATTCGAGTAGTGAGAATCAAATGTCACATAATATGAACATATCGTGCACACATGCCTATTTGTCATCACTATATCATATATACCGCCTTGCGTGTAATGCCCCAACAACATCCATAATTACATGTAGATTACATCTTTGAAATTAAAAATAATTACTCGATAACAGTTTATTGGGTAGACCATTGTTGTCCGAGTCAAGGATTTCTTTTTAATTTTAAATTGAATGTATGTTCTATATAAACCCTTGAAATCGAGAATGATGAGTCCCTTTTGAATGACATTGTTATCCCGCCTTTTGGCAAGGCCGTGACACCAAGGACTTAACTAGAAACCAGTGACAGATTGTCTCGAAGACCAGCTACGCGCAATGGTCGCTATGGATATCAATAAAGTTTGTCCGAGTCCGGATCGGGCTACAATTAATAAGGCACGCCAAGCAGAACCGTGGGAACCAACGGTCCAAGTTTCAAGTCAATCCGAGTTCGTATGTTCGAGATATCGTCGACAAAAGATGGAGTAGACCATCCTTAGTTCGAATCCATAGGCGAGGCCTATGTTCGAATCCATCAGACGTGCATTGCCTCGAATCCATGAGGAAAAGCTGGTTCGAATCGATCAAAGGAGCATTGCGTCGAATCCATGAGGAAAAGCTGGTTTGAATCGATCAAGCGAGGCCTAGTTCGAATCCATTAGGCCATCCCTTCCTTCGAATCCACAGAGCTGCAGATACTTCGAATCCACACTGTTTGAGGCAACTTCGAATCGATCAACTTTAACGCATCTGGATCGATTCGAACAGACCTTCGTTCATTCGATTCGAAGAGGGATGTCTTCGAATCCACTATCACGAATCCACCCAGTCAGAGCGACGAAGAATATGGAGTCGACCCAGTCAATCCGGAGTGGAAAGCGGATCGATACGAAGCATACGCACCACGTCACTATCTTCACGAGCAGGAGGATCGATTCGAACGAATCGATTCGAGCATATCGATTCGAACGACTCCAGAGTTCGAAAAACACCAACTTGAATCGATCATAACTCAAGTTCTACAAGTCCAAACGCCATGAAATTTTCACAGAAGCTTAAGCATATGATGAAGAATGTTCACACCAAATTTCAGCTCGATTGGATGATTTCTTGATCGATTCGAACCAAGGGTCGAATCGATCCCAAAGTGGGCCCGGATCTCCAGATTTCGGCCATGTGGGCCCCATCACGTGCCATAACTGGTCTCCCCTCAATTTAGGCGAAATATCAGCCTCCTACACCTATAAATAGAGCCCCTGGTCATTCAGAAAAGGGGTCGGATAATTCTAAGTACTGAAGAGCGCCCAGATTCTACCAGATTTACTCCAGAACACCGCCGCTGCTTTAGATTGAGACTTAGCATATAAATTCAGTTGTATTACATTATAAACTACTGTAATCTTCAAGTATCGAGCAATAAAATCATCAAACTTCATAGTGGACGTAGGCAAAACGCCGAACCACTCTAAATCGCTTGTCTTTGCAACTTATTTTCTGTTACTTGGAGTTTTTGTTAGATAATCCACAGTTTTAATTTTCATTCTTCACTTTTATCTCTTCAAAAACTTCCGAAGAGTGTTGTGCCCATTTTTGGTACAAACACTTTGGTGCTTTCACTGAGAACAAACCAGCTTTTTTCTCCTGCTCCTTGGATCTACCATCGATACCGGATTGCACAAATTCAAGAGGAAGATCCAGATCTCTAATTCATAATCCTTCCATTCTATTCAGATTTGCATAAAGTCTAGGAAAAGGATTCATCATTCAAAATGGTTAGCACAAGAACCACTTCTACAGCTGCTGGACAAGGAGGTAGGGATGGACAGAATCCTGCTCAACAGCAGCCATCCAACCAAGACAACGTCGCTCATTCAGAACCGTCTGGACCAGTCACCAGACAAGAATTCCATATGTTGCTTCAAGAGCTGACTCAAAGTCGGCAACAATTGGCCGAACAGTTGCATGCTAATGTTGAATTAACAAACCAACTGAACCGCCAGGGCCGTAGGAGGTCCAGAAGGGATGATGTTTCCCGCTCATCCACTGAAAGCTCTGCCTCATCTGACTATCATCATAGATTTACCCGTCCCCGATTGGACGGAAGTCATGCTCAAGCTACTGGATATCAACCTGCCCTGACTGTCGGACAGTTGAGGGCAGGACCGTCAACCAGCTTCTAGGCTGGGCCATCGGCACGAGGTGGTCGTACTCCATAATATACTACGGACAATCATGTCACAGCTGCCACAGTAGAAACAAGGGTTGATACCCGACGTCTTCCAGATTCAGGTAATCAACAGCAGGAACGTACTTCTGAACCATACGTCCCAGAAGATGCTGAGCCAAGGAGGCGAAACTTGGACCGTCGACAGCGCCCGGTCCAAACTCGCACTGTGGAACCCGACCACACCTTAGCTCAGCATGCTCAAAATGTAGCAATGCCAGACATCTCGACTATGATACGTCAGATGATCCGCGAAAGCCAAGGTCTTACCAACGACGATTGGGGGATTTCTCGAAGTCATACTCCTTTCACGAACGAGATACTATACGCTGAACCTCCTCGGCGATTCAGAATGCCAACTCTCCCTATGTACGAAGGAAATTCTGATCCCAATCAGCACATATTGAAATATGAATGGTCAATGAGCGCCGCAAGGGCCGACAATGCCGTGAAATGTCGAAGTTTCCCCATCTCACTGGGAGGAATTGCAACAATGTGGTTTACAAGATTACCTCCAAGATCTATCTCTTCATTTGACCAATTGGCTAAGAAATTTGTTGAACAATTTCGTATGCATGTCGCTGGACCCAAAGATGTTAACACCCTGTCCAGTGTTACCCAAGCTCGTGGGGAAACACTAAGGCGTTACTTGGAGAGATTCCATGCGGCATGTGTGGAGATTAGTAATCCCAACGACAACTCAATTTTAATGGCATTGACAAAGGGAATTGATCCCGATTTCGAATTTGGAAACTGGTTAGCCGGAAAACCACCCGCATCGTTGGACCGTTTCTACTCCAAAGCCGCTCAATTCTTACGGCAAGAGGACGCGAAACAGTCTAGGAAGCAGGACGATGCGAAGCCCGGAAGTGAGGGAATACAAAGCAATGTAGCAGTTAAACAGTCCGGTGACAATTCCGGAAAAGTTCAGTTAAACATACAGAACAAACAAACTCAGCCAAGAGGTAGCAATGGTCAAAATAAGAAGAGAGATCCGAATCCAGGCCCACGGTGTAGGGCTCTGATGTTCGAAAGTTATACACCATTAAATACATCGCTGGAAAATGTGTACCTACAAACTTGCAACACCGAACAATATAAGAAACCCGCTCCGAAGCGGTCATCGGAGAGGCAGATTCAGACAGGAAAGTTTTGTAGATTTCACGAGAGTTATGGCCACAATACAAATGACTGTCGACATTTGCAGGACCTCATAGAAAAGCTGACCAGGGAGAGGAAGTTAGATCAATTCGTGCGGGCACCACAGTCTGGTGGTGCGGGCCCGTCAAATCCAAACCGTACACAGGATCAAGAAAGACAAGAGGAACCCGTTCGTACAGGCGGAAGGCTAGTTATCAATACCATAAGTGGTGGTCCTCATCTAGCGGACAGAAGCTGGAGGGAAATGGAGTCGTATGCTAGCTCTATCAAGCATGCGAGCTTCGAATGCTGCAGTAATTGTGAGGATGGAACCCCGACTAAGCAACAAAAAACGATGTCTGACGATATCATATTTAGAAGCAGAGATGTTGACAAAATCGAAGCTCCGACAATTGACCCACTGGTCATATCTGCCCAGGTTGGTCCTGCTTGGATGAAGAGGATCCTGGTTGACAGTGGGAGTTCTGTAAACATTCTATTCAAACGAGCTTATGATTTAATGAAGATGGAAGCAAAAGACTTGAAACCCTGCCAATCTCGAGTTCACGGCTTCAATGGGAGTGCAACAATACCCACTGGGATAGTGGAACTACCAGTGGAACTGGGGATTGGAGAACGCAGGAGAGTCCGACTGCTGCAATTTGTTGTTCTTGACATCGCTTCACCGTATAATGCATTCCTGGGTCGACCAACCCTTGCTGAATTCAGGGCAGCCATTGCCCCGTGGTGTTTGACTTTAAAATTCCCAACTGACCATGGTACAGGAATCGTTCAAGGAGATCAGGCAGCAGGAAGAGCCTGTTACGTTGCTGAGTTACGTGAAGCACAGAAGAAGGAGAAAGGAAAGGGCGTAGAGGAATCTCTCTGCGTCCGTTTTACTGATAATTGACAACTAGCGCCTGGGTCCCGGCCCGGGCGTCATTACCAATTCCTTAAAGATCTTGACCCTAGAGATAACGAAGATAAAGAGGAAGTTAAAGAGAATCAAGCGTCTCCAGCCGAACTGACTGTGGACGTCCCGGTCAGTGAGGATGACGACTCAAAAGTACTAAAAGTTGGGTCTCAATTGGGAAAACAGATACAACAGGAATTGGTTGAATTTCTCCAAACGAATCTCGATGTCTTCGCCTGGACGCACTCTGACATGTGCGGAATCTCACCGAACATTGCAAGTCACTCCTTGAATATTGATCCGCGACATGTTCCGGTCAAGCAAAAGAGGCGTGGTATGGATCCAGAGAGATCTGCCGCCCTTAAAGAAGAGATTGACAAGTTGCAATCAAATGGTTTCATCCGAGATGCTCTATACCCGGAGTGGGTGTCAAATCCGGTAATGGTTCGAAAACCGAATGGGAAATGGAGAACTTGTGTCGACTACTCCGACTTAAACAAAGCTTGTCCAAAAGATAGTTTTCCACTTCCTCGAATTGACCAACTCGTAGACTCAACCGCAAGCCATGAATTGTTATCCTTTATGGATGCTTATTCCGGTTATAATCAAATACCTATGCACCTACCCGATCAAGAACATATCAGTTTTGTGACCGATCTGAGACTCTACTGTTACAGAGTCATGCCTTTTGGTTTAAAGAATGCCGGAGCAACCTACCAACGCTTGGTTAATCGAATGTTCGCTGACCAGATCGGGAAGACCATGGAAGTTTATGTGGATGACATGTTAGTAAAGTCCCGATTTTCTACAGATCACGTCAGGGATTTAGACTCAATGTTCCGCATCCTACGTGAATATGGAATGAAGCTTAACCCGTTGAAGTGCCACTTTGGCGTTGCATCCGGAAAGTTCCTCGGTTTCATCGTCAACGCTCGTGGGATAGAAGCAAATCCCGAAAAGATCTGGGCAATAAGGAATTTGCAAACTCCAAGGACCATAAAGCAAGTCCAGAGTCTCAACGGGAAGGTAGCAGCGCTAAGCAGGTTCATTTCAAAATCCACTGATAAATGTATTCCTTTCTTTGATCTAATCCGCAAGGGGAAACGAAACTTTGAATGGACCATGGAATGTGAAGGCGCATTCCGATCGCTGGTTCAGCATCTCTCTACGCCACCGATCTTGTCAAAACCGATTGATCACGAGCAATTATATCTTTATCTGGCAGTATCAGAGCATGCGATCAGTGCTGCTCTGGTCCGAGAAGAAGATCAAGTGCAGAAACCGGTCTATTATGTTAGTGAACGATTGACCGGAGCTGAAAGAAATTATCCCAGGTTGGAGAAACTGGCTTATTGCCTGGTCATTGCCTCAAGAAAGCTTCGTCCTTATTTCCAAGCGCATCCGCTTACTGTGTATACCGATCAGCCGTTACGACAGGTCCTCACGCGGCCTGAGACGTCTGGAAGGTTACTCAAGTGGAATATCGAACTGAGTCAATTTGACATTACTTATGCTCCGCGGAAAGCCATTCAAGGGCAAGTCCTAGCTGACTTCATAGCTGAATTTACTGTTCCAGACGACTTACCCGAAACCAGCGAATCTCCTGAATATGTCTGGAAACTTTATACAGATGGTGCATCAAACGATCGGTGTTCGGGCGCTGGTGTTGTACTAGAAACCCCCGAAGGTCGATCCATATGCTATGCTTTGAAGTTTGATTTTCACGCAACCAACAACGAAGCCGAATATGAAGCTCTATTGATTGGGTTAAAACTTGCCAGAGATCTGAGAATTATCGCTATAGAAATTTATTGTGATTCACAGTTGGTTGTGTGCCAGGTACGGGGAGAATATCAAGCAAGAGATCGAAGATTAGCTGCTTACTTAGCCCGAGTTCAGGAAGCACTGGATCAGTTTGATTATTATGCCATTTACTATATACCACGAGATCGCAATCAAAAGGCCGATTCATTGGCAAAGTTGGCCAGCACAGGTGAGGCACAGCAAATGGGGCTCGTCCCCGTCGAAACTTTGTCCTCCCCAAGCATTGATCAAATAAAAACGAGCGATGTGTTTGAAACCTCTCCCTGCAGAGAATCATGGATGACCCCATATCGAAGTTACATTGAGAATGGGATATTGCCTGAGCACCGAAATGAGAAAAGGCAAATTCTACGAAAAGCTTCGCGATTCATCATACAGGATGGGATCATGTATAGAAAAGGTTATTCTGTCCCACTCCTCCGGTGTATCGCTCACGACGAAGTCAAACGAGTGTTACAGGACGTACACGAAGGAGAATGTGGCGATCACACCGGTGGACAAGCGCTTGCTAAGAAAATACTCCGATATGGATATTACTGGCCGACAGTGAACCGAGATGCAGCCAACTATGCCAGAAAGTGCGACAAGTGCCAAAAACACGCTCGAATTCCAAGGGCCCCACCTACCGAGATAACTCAAATGGTCAGTCCCTGGCCGTTCGCTATGTGGGGTATCGATATCATCGGCGCTTTACCCCTGGCAAGAGGTGGTGCGAAGTACGCCATCGTCGCAGTTGACTACTTCACGAAATGGGCCGAGGCCGAAGCTCTCGCAACGATTACGTCGAAGAAAGTAATAAACTTTGTAGTTCGCAATATCATTTGTCGATTTGGACTCCCGCATACCATCATCACCGATAATGGGACCCAATTCGAAAGTTCGGAGTTCAAGAATTTCTATCAACGGTTTCATATTCATAAAAAGTTCTCTGCAGTCGCACATCCACAAGCAAACGGTCAGGTCGAAGCTGTTAACAAAGTTATCAAATCCATCTTAAAGAAACGACTGGAAAAGGCTGGGGGCAAATGGGTCGATGAACTCCCTATGGCATTATGGGCTTAGCGAACAACTCACAAGACCGCAACCGGACACACCCCATTTTCCTTATCTTATGGCTCGGAGGCCGTTATTCCAGTCGAGACAGAAGTATCTTCTCACCGCGTAACTTATTACGATCCAAAAACAAATGCTATATTACTCGCTGAATCTTTGGATCTATTAGACGAGAGACGGGAAGAAGCTGATTTGAGAGCGGCCGCGTACCGAAGTCGAGTCGCCCGGCTGTATAATACCAAAGTTCGACCCCGAACCTTTGAACTCGGCGATCTTGTCCTCAAGAGGATCTATCCGGTCCCTTCACACATGAAACCAAATTGGGAAGGACCGTACGCGATTACACAAAGACTTGGAGATGGCTCATTCAAACTATCAACCGTGGACGGTCTAGTTTTACCAAGGGCCTGGAACAGCGAGAGTCTCCGTCACTACTACATATAACAGGCTTTATTTATTTCATTATGTTCTTTATTCAGCAATTTACTTTTGCATTTCGAAATTAGAATTTGTAATAAGGCAACTGACTTGCCATATTTTCTTATTTCAGCAATAAAATGTCATCTCTTCGAGCCAGAGCTGTGATTCATTAAAACACAATGTACAACATCACGATGCACGAAAAGCTAAATTCCATCACGCAATGGAATTTATTCAAGTAGGGAGTGGCTATGAAGCAATCAACCACTCGCTAAAAGAAACCCGAGCTCGGGGGCAAGCCATCACATCGGGCCAAAAATGGATTGATACACGACAACTTTTTACTTAACTCCGTACTCCCAGAGTGCGAGGCGGAGTATAAACATTTACAAAATCCCAGAGTACTCCGAGAGCGCGAGCTGGGTACAAACTTTTTATTTAACTCCGTACTCCCAGAGTGCGAGGCGGAGTATAAACATTTTCCTAAATCCCAGAGTACTCCGAGAGCGCGAGTTGGGTGCAAACTTTTTACTTAACTCCGTGCTCCCAGAGTGCGAGGCGGAGTATAAACATTTTCCAAAATCCCAGAGTACTCCGAGAGCGCGAGCTGGGTACAAACTTTTTACTTAACTCCGTGCTCCCAGAGTGCGAGACGGAGTATAAACATTTTCCAAAATCCCAGAGTACTCCGAGAGCGCGAGCTGGGTACAAACTTTTTACTTAACTCCGTGCTCCCAGAGTGCGAGACGGAGTATAAACATTTTCCAAAATCCCAGAGTACTCCGAGAGCGCGAGCTGGGTACAAACTTTTTACTTAACTCCGTGCTCCCAGAGTGCGAGGCGGAGTATAAACATTTTCCTAAATCCCAGAGTACTCCGAGAGCGCGAGCTGGGTACAAACTTTTTACTTAACTCCGTACTCCCAGAGTGCGAGGCAGAGTATAAACATTCCTTAACTCCGTACTCCCAGAGTGCGAGGCGGAGTATAAACATTCATTAACTCCACACTTATCCCCAATACTGGGGGCAGAACCATAACACATAACAAGTTGAAGACAAAAGGGAATAAATTTTCATTTCCACTATCAACAAAAAGAATCTGATTACAAAGTGGTTCAAAAAATTGCTACTAGTGGGAGCCGAATCCACGTCTATACACGGCTATAGAAAAAATCAACAAAATACTACCCCATGCAACAGAAAATTAAAGAAAGAGTTCAATCTTTCTTCTTCCTTATTTTCTTCTTCGGGGTAGCTCCACCAAATCCGCTGCCTGATTTTTCCCTCGACCGTTTGCTCTTTTCGGGCTTGTCCTCCGGCAGCGACATAATATCGACGTCTTCCTCAGAGCTTGAGATGACGGAAATTCTTCTCGGAGGACGAGTTGAAGGCATGAGAGCAGTAACAGAGAGTGGGGCAGGAGCAGCTTCAATAACTACAGTGCCGCCCGGTGAGATCACCATTAGTGGGGCAGGCCCTGACGGATTGATACCAGCAGTCCCTGCTGCCATCTCGGCATCAATCTCAGCAAGAACTTCGTCCTCGCGGGATGCTTGGGCCACATCGGATGTACCAGTAGCTGGCATAGATGAACTAACGGCCAGAGCGGCCCCACTCATAGCATCGGACGGATTAACTGAGGGGTTGATGGGTTCATTAAGAAGCTCCTCAATCATTTGAGCGCTAAAAGAAAACATGTTTGCATCTCCTTCTTCGCCAACCAAGGTAGAAGTCGTGATGGCTTCAGTAAAAACAACCCCTTGTGTTTGATATGGAATCGATAATGCAAGAGGCGCAGAAACAACGACTTCAGTCACTGAAATGCGACAAAGCGAAGATTGTTAGCCAAGTGTGTTGCTTAAGGTTCTTCACAACTAAAATGCGGGAAGCGTTCAAATACCTTCCTTAGTCTGGACCGGGACATGGGCAGAATCATCGGCGGAAGATAATAGCGGTTGGTCAGGATTATATGCAGGAACAGACTGTGGATCTACCGCACCAGTGGTTTCGGGCAATGTTGGAATTACAGCTTCAACACTTGCCTCATGATGCGCGATCCTCGAGCCTTTGCCTGTCTCTAGAGATTGAACACCAAGCTTTTCTTTCGCCATAGAAATCACCGCCTTATGAAGGACTTTCCTCTCATCCTCGGTGAGCAAACGCATCTCCAACTCAAAGTCGTCAAGTGTTTCATCTGGATGCGCTGCTCTCTTTTCATCCACTAGCCGGGTCCAGGCGTTGTACATGATCATGGAGTCATCTCCCAGCCACGCTAAATTTCTGTGCTCCAGAACATTGGCGTTGTACGTGACTAAGAGATCATCAAACTCAGCATCAAGCCTGGACCTCTCCTCCAAAATCTTTTCTTGGATTTCTGCAGACTTAGTCTTGATCGCCGCCGCAGCAAGTTCGGCCTAAGAGATACTGCTTGGTCGCAAGCCTCTTGTGCAGTGGCGTTTGCGTCATCCTTCTCCTTCACCATTTCGGCAAATTTGGCCTTGAGCTCGTTCAACTCTTTAACGGCTAAGTCTCGCTCAGCTGCAATGGTGGTGTTGCGGTGGCCCATCTCCTCTACCGTGGCGCAGTGTTCCTGTTGCATCCTCGCAATTTTGGCCACGGCATCCTCGTGTTTCTGAAGTGCTTCAAGCTCTGACTTCCGGAGCGTCTCCATTTCGGATTGAAGAACCTGAATAATACGTTTCTGTTTAACGATGTCAGCATCGCGCTCAGCAATAATCCTTGCTCGGTCAAAAGCTACCCTCGATGCTTTCGCTGCCGCTTTGTACCACTCCTTATACTGAGCATAGAAGTCACAGATATAATTGTGAGCAATGTTCTCAGCATCCGGAGGAATTCTTTTAAGATTAGGAGGGAAGACATAAGCATCCATACAAATTTCAGGAAAATCTCTTTTCATTTGCGCAAGTTTGATGGCTCCCTCACTTGTCAACTCAGCCGGAGCTTGTTCTATTATAGCGGCTGTTGTCGGTTCCATTCTTGGCTGTTGAGTATCAGGCCGAGAGGATTGAGAAGGCGGCTGTTGCTGTTGAGAAGGCCCGGGAAGATCAACTGGGGCCCTAGGAGGCGGAGGAGAGCGAGATCGGGGGCGGTACTGGTATCCCCGGTCTCTGTCAGAGTAGTCATGGTCAGAACGACCACGCGAGTAATCTCTATCTCTATCATAACGTTCTTGACTTGAATAGCCTCGCCCATGATCCCTATCTGTCTCTCTCCTGCGGGAATCATAAAATGGAGAAGATTGGCGCACGTTTCAGAGCCTATCCAAAGTGGAGCCTCTGCCTGATATTTCACCTGCGATAAAAAAGGATTACGGGTTAGAATCCGATAAAGCAATGTTTACTACGCAAAAGTCATGAAGTGCTGTGGAAGTGTGTGTAAATGTGTAAACCCCCGAACCGACCGGAAGTGTTGACCGCACTTAAAGGAAAGGGCTCGTTCATATTTAGGACATCTTGAAATTCCTCCAACCTAGGATTATGAGAAATTGATATATAATCTGAGATAGGAATATCGTCAAGCCCTTTGAAAGAATCTCTCGAATGAGAAGCGGCGGCCTCAGAAATCGTGACTCCGGAAGCGGGAGGAAACACATCTACAGATTTTCCCCCCTTGGACTTAAGTTTTTTGGAAACGGCGGCCTTGCCTTTCCGTTTTTCTCCCGATTCTTCAAAGTTTCCCGAGAGATCAGCCATCGGCTCCGAATCTGTATGGGTTCTTTCTTCATCACTCGCTTCGGTTATGGTGATTCCGAGCGGTTTCTTCGCCGTTTTCTTCTTCGTTTTCTTCTTGGTTTTCTTCTTGTTCTCCTTCTTGGAGGCAGGCTTTGCCAACCCTTCGATAACTATACTTTGATTAATTTCGATCAGACCGGGAGTTCTTAAGTTATAGTCATCCATCACCGAGTCAATATGTCTTAGCTCATTCGGAACTTCTTGAAGACTTCGGACTATACCCCTAAAGTACCCGCCATCGGGTCTGGAAATAATGGTTGTAAGAGAAATAAGATGTCAATACTAACGCCAAAAAGCAATTGGTCAAGAGAACAAGTTAAGGCACTTACGTCTAGACAACCATCGCCTAGCAAAACCCGGAGGGCATCGAACATAGAACCATTCGTTCTTGAAATAACTCAGTCGGGTCCAGGCTCCGACAACAACTTGGCAATTCCTAACTGCCTCCAGAAATGTGAAAGACGGGCTATCACCCCTACTCTTGAAGTTAAATATATGTCTAATCTCGGTTGGCCTTGGCGGGCGAAAGAGACAGTCCATAAATATGACAAAGGCACTGTTCAGCAACGCGTGCCCGTTGGGATGAAGTTGTGAAGGAGCGATTCCTAAATATGATAGCATCCCTCTGATATATTGATTGAAAGGAGGGAGAGTTCCGGCCGCGCAAGCATGGCGATAGAAAGCTGTATATCCTTCGGGCGGATTGTGCGGTCTATCAGCGGCACTGGGTAATAACACATCGTCCAGAGATATGTTATGTTTCAAGCAAATTCGGCCCAATAAGGATTCAGAAATGTTAGATTGGACAGAGTCAACGGGGTCCTCAATAAATATTGCCTCTGGCAATTCATCTGGAGCTGGATCGATCGCATCGGCAGGAATATCGGGAATCTCAAGCACCGGAGGAGTCGAGCTCTGTACCTCTTGTTGTTGGGAGCTCGAAGATTCCATAATTAACTAACTCATCATAAAGAAATGTTAAGTACATAAAGAGCCCGTGCATTCCCCAGTGTGAAGTGTATGAACGTGTCGTGCCGTGCAAGTACTGTGCGTTACTTAAGCAGATTCTACAGATTAAAGCAAGATGTCCGTACAACGAAAACTTGGGGATTTGGGAACGAAGATGACCGTCATCGCTGACCGTCACTTCTACACCATCCAAACGCCACTGACCACTTCAAGTATAAACCAGTCATATTATTGGTTAAGTCATAGTTCCATCGACAAGCTTCAAAGGAAATTCAAGTTTATCTTTCAGTCAAGTTCGATTATGCAAGGCCGAAGCTCGTCGGAGTCAAGTGTGCTAAAATTCATTGAGTTCATCAAAGTTCAACTTGAAATTGGTCATGGTTCAGATGTTGGAGCAAATCAGAAGAGTAGAAGCCCCTGAAGCAAGGGTGTTCGAATCGATCGACTCAAATCGATCGACTCAAATCGATGAAGGTCGAATCGATATGATTCGACTCTGCATAAGTTCGACTCGATAAAATCTTGGGGTGGAGAAGCACTTCGAATCCATGAGCTATGCATAACTTCGAATCGATCAATGCTCAGCACCTTCGAATCGATTGGGATATTGCTACTTCGAATCGATCGATACGATCCTTCGAAACCATCGGTGCGAAGTTTCGTATCGATTCGAACCACCTATCCCTGAATCAATTCGAAGTCTTATATTCTTCATCGATTCGTTCTACTTAACCCTGCATCGATTCGAAATCTTGCATCTTCGATCGGTTCGGGCTACTTGTCCCCGAAACAATACGAGTCGAAAAAGCTTTCTCTTTCAGATCCATCGAGTCGACCCATTTCAGTTCCTACTACTCCTCATGTTCCTCAAAAGAAAGGATTGAAGTCAATGTTCGAATCCCGGTTTCATCGTTCTACACTCGAATCGATCCCTTAGGTACCTGGACGGGTTCGATTGCAAATTAAGACTCGGTGTAATCTGATTGATTCGTGCAAGACGTGGAGCTTTGAAGGATCGATTCGAAGGAGCAGCAGTTGCAACAGTAAAATGTAAAAAGTAAGAGTGAAATTAGCCTCGCGTATTTATATGGGTTCCAAGGGCGACTCGAGGCTCTTCGTCTCCCAGTCATGATGACCGCTCACAGCAGGTTGCAACCCCATCGATTCGAACGTATGCTCAATTATCCATTACCTTTGAGTCCATCACAACACAGGGTCGTTCCACAGTTTCGAATCCATCCTTTAATTCGAATCCATCCGGTTTCGAACCCTTTACAACGGCGAATCCATTCATACAGTATCGATGCGAAGCATCATCGATTCGAAGGAGTAGCCAAACAGAGGACGGATTGAGAGTCTTATCGACTCGAAGCACGAGGTCCTTAGGGCTCTCGATTCTAAAGCCATCAATTCGAACATTCATGACTTCGAATCCATCAAAGACTCCCGATGAAAATGGACGAACCGTTTCAATGTGAAAAATTGCTTGTCTACTCTTTATACCAATTCAGGAGAGGATCGATACAAGAGGATGATCATAGACAATCATAAAAGCAATATTTTAACTCGAATCTCAAACCGGTCCAAGAGAGGACCGATGCAGAATTCAATAGCAAACCGAACTAGCAAAGACTTGCGATCACGCAACGTTAACCAAAGTCAAGATAATACGCGTATGCACACATCTCTGACTAATGTTTGATCTTTGCCATTTACAGGGATCAAATGTTCATCTCGTCATGACCCAAACAGCTAACAGCCAATCACAGTCATTCAGCGGTCAATTACAGCGATACAGAATACAACTTTCGGTAAAGCATGTCATAGCTGTCCAATGAGAGACTGCAGCTTTTCAAAGCACGTCATGTTTACACAAGACGTACTTTGGGGGGCAAATGTTATCCCGCCTTTTGGCAAGGCCGTGACACCAAGGACTTAACTAGAAACCAGTGACAGATTGTCTCGAAGACCAGCTACGCGCAAGGGTCGCTATGGATATCAATAAAGTTTGTCCGAGTCCGGATCGGGCTACAATTAATAAGGCACGCCAAGCAGAACCGTGGGAACCAACGGTCCAAGTTTCAAGTCAATCCGAGTTCGTATGTTCGAGATATCGTCGACAAAAGATGGAGTAGATCATCCTTAGTTCGAATCCATAGGCGAGGCCTATGTTCGAATCCATCAGACGTGCATTGCCTCGAATCCATGAGGAAAAGCTGGTTCGAATCGATCAAAGGAGCATTGCGTCGAATCCATGAGGAAAAGCTGGTTCGAATCGATCAAGCGAGGCCTAGTTCGAATCCATTAGGCCATCCCTTCCTTCGAATCCACAGAGCTGCAGATACTTCGAATCCACACTGTTTGAGGCAACTTCGAATCGATCAACTTTAACGCACCTGGATCGATTCGAACAGACCTTCGTTCATTCGATTCGAAGAGGGATGTCTTCGAATCCACTATCACGAATCCACCCAGTCAGAGCGGCGAAGAATATGGAGTCGACCCAGTCAATCCGGAGTGGAAAGCGGATCGATACGAAGCATACGCACCACGTCACTATCTTCACGAGCAGGAGGATCGATTCGAACGAATCGATTCGAGCATATCGATTCGAACGACTCCAGAGTTCGAAAAACACCAACTTGAATCGATCATAACTCAAGTTCTACAAGTCCAAACGCCATGAAATTTTCACAGAAGCTTAAGCATATGATGAAGAATGTTCACACCAAATTTCAGCTCGATTGGATGATTTCTTGATCGATTCGAACCAAGGGTCGAATCGATCCCAAAGTGGGCCCGGATCTCCAGATTTCGGCCATGTGGGCCCCATCACGTGCCAGAACTGGTCTCACTTCAATTTAGGCGAAATATCAGCCTCCTACACCTATAAATAGAGCCCCTGGTCATTCAAAAAAGGGGTCGGATAATTCTAAGTACTGAAGAGCGCTCAGATTCTGTCAGATTTACTCCAGAACACCGCCGCTGCTTTAGATTGAGACTTAGCATATAAATTCAGTTGTATTACATTATAAACTACTGTAATCTTCAAGTATCGAGCAATAAAATCATCAAACTTCATAGTGGACGTAGGCAAAACGCCGAACCACTCTAAATCGCTTGTCTTTGCAACTTATTTTCTGTTACTTGGAGTTTTTGTTAGATAATCCACAGTTTTAATTTTCATTCTTCACTTTTATCTCTTCAAAAACTTCCGAAGAGTGTTGTGTCCATTTTTGGTACAAACAGACATTGCATCTAGTGCTTATGGTTGTGCCCAACTTTTTATGTTATGCACTTTATTAAAAGTGATACAACATTCATCAAAGCACGACCTTTCCAAATTCGACATCATTCATAGGTCATAAAACTTGCAACACGTTGTTGTATGAGATCTACTTAATATTAGGTTCAATGATCATGTAGAAACATAACGATTAGTCATTTTCATTTTCTAATGTACACACATACATGGGCGTCGCTTGAAACTAACAGTCATGAATATGCACTATCCAAAATTTAAGATATGTGCTTGTGTGTTAATTTAATACTTATGATTACAAACTCAATGTAATTGCAATAAACATACCATAATAATCAAGATATTTCATTAATATATTTGTGTGTGTGCACACACATACTTACATATATATACATATACGTATATATACACGTACGCATGCACATGCTCATATATCATTCACAGACACACACCCACACCCACATATACGTACATGCATATGTGTGCGTGCGTGCATGTGTCTATGTATATGTATGCGCACACATGTATTTTATGAGTAACATGCGTAAATATAAAATAATAAAACTAAACCAATTAGCCTACTATCATTTCAAACGAGTTTTGGTATCAGATACATATGAATCCACAATTATTATAATAACTGCATAATTGCTTTAATGACACCCATCTTTAACATCTACTTGATTTGTGCTGTTAAGATATTTGTACACAAGGAGAATAAAATATGTCAAATTCATCTTTAATCAAAAAGGGGTCAATGGTATGTTGTCAAAATTTTCGAAAAATTTGATAATGAACAAAAACGGAGTAATATGCATTTTTCAATACACACCGCGCCAACTAGCAAAGTTGACAACACTTGAGTTTTGATTTATTTATATTTAGTTTATGTAGAAGCAGTTTCATCGACTTTATTTCCAATTAATTAGGTTGAAGTTCCAGGAAATTTAAAAGCATCTAAGTATCCACACTTTATGGAAATGTCTAAACCTACATACAAGTCCTCATCTGTATTGGGATTGATTTACGACAAGGTAGCTTCATTTCAAGTAGATGATTATTCATTACATGGTGAGTTGTTCTTTTCTGTTTGTTTCAGTGGTCCTAATCATGTTTTCTGAATAAAAATTCTAGTCTATTTCATAACCTTCTGATATAGAAACATTACCCCATACATAGATATAGTGAACTTCCACAAACTTTTCCCCCCCTAATTTTATGTCTTGGTATGATTTACCATAACAGAAATAAACACACTCCCTTGCATGAGCGAGCCTGCTCCTCTGCATTGCTTAGATAAATGGAGCAAAAGGTTCAATGACTATAGAACTGAAATGACTTGTGCTCTGCAAGCAACTGATGATTCAAGAAATTCAGCAGCAGACCAAGTAATTCAAAAGTACAAGCGGGTAAGCATGAATAATTTATGTATTTAGTCGGGCAAATTTATCAACTAAGACCACTTTACAATATAAGCTGCCCGTTCAAGGCACTTAGAAAATATCTGCAAAATCTGGCTTGTTTGTGGCTGTGGCATAAAACAACATTTTGTAATGGTTCACTTTCAAACATCTTTTTCTTTTTAAAAAAAGATAATAATATGCGGGTGCTCTTTTGAATTAGTGCCAGTTAATTTATTTATTTTAAAGAAATTTGCGCCAGCGTGGTTTGAAAGTGAGCCAGTACAAAATTCTGTTTTGTGTCACATAGGTAGAAACAAATCTGTTTTTCTAGAAAAATTATAGCACTACCAGGCTTAAAAAAAAAAAAATTCTATTTCAACTTTAGGCTTTGTTCAAGACTTATTATAGAAATATGTCCGGTGTTCACTAGGTCACGATTTGTGCTTGCGCAATTTTAAAGTGCGCCGCACTTTGAAAATGCACAAGTACTTTAATTTTTTTGTGTGCGCACAGGTCTATTTTGGTAATATGTTTCGAATAAAACTTAAAGTTGAAATAGGTTTTTCTCTCGAGCCTAATACTAAAATTTGTCCCTTTTTAAATGGCTTTCAAAGTTTTTTATGTGTAATTTATCTTGTGTTGATGATACCGCTCTTTTAGAGAAATCTTACAGTATTTCTGTAATGTGCAGATGCTTTATGAGGAAGAGGAATTTGAAAAGAGTAGACGGAATGAAGAAGAAATACTGGATGAAGCACTAGCCATATATCAAATCGTATACAATCATGTGAACTCTTCTGTAACAAAGAAAGGCACCAGTTGTGCCTTTGCATGGAAGGTCGCTGGCCACGCCTTGTGCAAACTACATGCCAAAATGCAGACGAATGACACTACGTTCATCTGTCTTAAATCTGTATTGGAAGAAGCGTTATGAGGTGTATATATCATTATGTTGTGTAAGTATTAGGACTTTACCTTGTATTATGCTGTGTAAATATTAGAACTTTATCTTGTATATTGTCATATTTTAGATGTCATATAACCAAATGGTAGTGTGTGTCCATTAATTACTTGTCCTCAAACTATATTGTGCTGTATATAGGTGGATTCTATAAAGAATTTGTGTAGGGATGTTATGGTAACGGTAAAATATCCATTACCATACCATTACTAGCCAATCGGTTATCATTTTCGAGTGAAATCGGTATACTAGTTTAATCGGTACGGTAACGGTAAATTTACTATTTTCTACGGTAAATCATCGGTAACATTTCTTCAATACCAGCGGTAACAGTAATTTTATCAGTCCATTTATAATACATGTATATTCATGTAACATGCTTTGTTATAGGCATTTAGAACCAAACAAATGATTAAATTTAGTTTATTAATCAAGTGAAATAATGTTAAATACACTTCACTTCTTTCTCATTTATGTTTTTTATTAAGTAACACTATAAATTGTATAATGAAGCACCGTTATGGTGTGAATACGTGTTATGTTCAAGGTTTTAAATATCGGATTTCGGTCACGTTTCGTCTCGAAATTTTTACATAACTTATCTCATATCGGGGGAGATTTCGGACGAGATGAGTACATATCGGTGTACATCTCGGGTTTTATAATGCATTCCGGGAATATCTCGGATGTACTTTTGTGTTTAAAATTGATGTGTCAAAAAATTATTTAACGGTTATAACTTTCTTAGTAAAAATAAAAATGGTAACATACTTAATTTATATGAAAAAAGAAATATTTTTAGAAGAGTATTAGCTTGATTTGATTGGCTTAATTGATTTGGTAATGATTGAGTAATATCCTTTTATTTGAACATAATAAAGAAGTGAGACATTTCGTTATGACTCATTAAGATAAAAAGTATAGAATATGTTCAAGAAGTTCGTAATTTATAATTGGATTGAGTAGCTTCTTTTGAATCAATATGAAAATAAAAAATATTATGAAAAATAAGAAAAATGTATAATTTCGGATGAGATCTCGGATTGAGATTTTGATCCATATTTCGGGTGAGATTTGAATATGTCGGACTAGATGAGTGTCGAGGGAGATATGGAGGAGATTTGATGTCTCGTCTCGTTTAAGTGTGAAAAGGAGATCTCGGAGGAGATCTCGAGCGATATATAGGAGATTTAAAACCATGGTTATGTTACTAACCTTTTTTAGACAAACGGTAATTTACCATTACCAGTGTAACGGTTACTAGATTATCGGTATACCAGTCTTCGGTATACCAGCCTATCGGTAACAGTAACGGTAAGCAATTTTCGCTTATCAGTAAAAATGGTACGGTAACGGTATTTGTGAAATGGTAACGGTAACCATTATCATAACAGCCCTGATTCATATGCTTCTAATATCATAATGTATTGCAAAAACATATTCATTTTTGGAAGTAATTCCAGTATTTTATGTTTTATTTCTTGCATTTATGCTGTCTCGATTTGAATTTGTGTTAATTCATGTTGACCACTTTGTTTGAAAAATGGTCTCTGTCTAAAAAGTTGGTTGGTGCATGCTTGCTCTTAAGTTTGTGTAGCGGGAATAAAATTGAGTGACTGAATTACATTAAGACAATTATGAATACGTTCACTATCTCATCTATAGTTTGCACTAACATCACTGTTCATTAAATATTTTAAACGTTATTAAGACAATTATGAATCCATGGGTTTTTATCCATATCCCTCTAGAGTTTTCTATATCTGATTTACCTGAGTATAAGAGGGAAAATTTAAATAGTAACATAAACCAATAGAGTTGGAAAATATAAGATGTTCGAAATTTTTTTTTTGAGATCATGGGGATCCTTAAGATCATGGTATTCATTGATACTCATTTAAGTAAACCCCACGCCGTGTGTCTACCCCGCTTTTATTTAGTCGTCGCACACGGATGCGTAACGTTGAAACTCCCACTGATGGTTTGGCGCTGGGATTCGAACCTGCCCGGACACAGTCCTTTGGTTCCCATCTCCCAGCAAGATGTTCGAAATTAATTAATAATTATTTAATTTTCAAAGTTATATAAATTAATATTTGTCACTCTTCAAATCTTTTGAAATTCCACATAATGTATTTTCTCATTACGTGGTCTTATTAATTGATGGGAGCGCATGATAAATATTTAATAACGTATTTTGAGCCGATTCATGATGGGTAGTGAAATAAAGATTGACTCGTAACATTTTTGAGTCATCAATGCATTGAAAGCATTGGAATAAAGAAAGACCCGTAACGTCTTTGAGTCATCAGTGCATAAGATTTTGGCCATCTCTAATTATATGAACTGAGATATCTTCGTCGTCTAGATATACTCGTAACACAGTTTATTTTAACAAGGGACGACAATTTCAAAATTATAAAAAAAATACCATTCTTTTATCAAGAGGAAAAGGTGCACCATTTTAAAGCTTCAAATTAGCTGCTAGCATTGAGAAAGATTAGTGATTCGTTTAATTATTTAATTGTGATTGCATAAAGATAAAATCTTTTTTCTTAGGTAGTTTTATGTAAATAAAACTAACATATGGAATCAGAGCAATGTTCTAACGATCTCATGCTATTATTCATAAACGAATAATTTCACCATGAATCTAAAAGCAGTAAAAGTTTTCAGTCAATTTTTTTGTTTTGGCTGTTAATAAATTTTTTTGGGTCTTCCAAGTTAGTTTAAGCCCTCAAAATCCCGGTTTTTTCATTTAAAGAAATAATGTTATGGCTTATAAATTTTAATAGAAAACTGATATTAAGATTCCGCGATAAGTTTTGAATTTGTGGCATAATTTTCTTTCGTTATCGCGTGAAAACTCAATTTTCGGTAAAATTCATGTATTTTATGTTCAAAATATATATGCCCATGCAACTCTGATTTAGGATCACTTGTTGATGTCTGAATGTAGTTGAAAATATGTGATTACATATTAATTATTCATATTAATGTTTGATTGAATATATTAAGTCATATAATGTAAGAAATTATCATTACGATTTAAGTCAAAGGCCAAACAAAGGCCGTGACTACATGAGCAAACAATATACTTACATTGATTATAGTCTATGTTTGTTGTAATTTGAGTTGACGCGCAACAAATGCTGATATCCAAATTAAACAAACATTAGAAATATTATAAACTTGAATAGTTGATATTAGCTCTATTAGTCACGAAATTTACTGTTTTGGCGATAAACAAAGTTTTCAACTTATTGAGCTATGACAAATAAATTAAAGAGCAAATTTCTTTAGAATCCAAATATTATATGATGGTTAATAAAGATTATATAGCATTCGTATTCATTAAGAAATTTGGCCAATTATGAATTAATCAACAATTCATTATCGATCCTTGCTATTATAGTTGTATGTAAAAAATTTAATTTTGTGAATATTATTAAAAATTTGTAGTTCTCCTCTACCTGTCATTAAAAGCTCAATCCTATGCCAAATTTGATGGCACTAACTTCTCTGAATGGAACGAGCATATATTGTCAGTTTGGGAATTCTTGACCTAGACATGTCTATCATGAGTGACGAACCCACTGCTACTACTGATACAAGCAATGAGGATGAGATAGTTATTCATGATGCATGGCCACAATCGAATAGACTGACACATATGTTTGTGCATATATGCATGTGCGTAGCACTTAACATTAAGATATCCATACCCGAAACAACGAAAGCGAAAAAGTTTCTGAATAACATCAAAGATCGCTTCCGTTTTACTGCTAACCCTTTGCTGGGAAACTGAAGGTAGATTTGACCATAATGAGGTTTGATGGCACTCGAACCATGAATGAGCACATAATTGATATGACCAATTCGGCTGCTAAACTTAGAGCTTTGAGCATGACCGTGGACGACTCTTTTCTCGTCTAGTTCGTCCTTAATTCCATTCCTTCTGAATATGGGCCTTTGCAAATCAATTACAACATTATAAAAGATAAGTGGAATGTAAAAAATTTGCAAAGCATGTTGTTCAAGAAGAAGGAAGACTTAAGCAGCATGGTGACCATGTGAATAAAGGATATGTTTAAGAAGAAGACTGAAAAGGGCCTTAACAAAGGTCATGGACCATCTCATCAAGGAGAACCATCATTATCTGTTGGGAAGAAGGAAAAGAACGATACATGCTTCTTCTATAAAAAGAAGGGTTACATCTAGAATGATTGTCATAAGAGGAAAGCTTGGTTCGAGAAAAAGTGTAAGCCTTTTATTAATGTTTGTTTCAAATCAAATCTTATAAATGTTCCTTCTAGTACTTGGTGGATTGATTGTGATCCTGTGTGTCATGTTTCAAATTCGATACATGGATTCATTACGACACACAAAACAAACCTAAATGATCACTCTCTACATGGGAAATAAAGCGAAAGCAATAATTGAAGCAATTTGGAGTCTTTTGCTTGCTTTTGAGTTCCAGAGTGATTTTAGATTTAAAAGAAACATTTTACGTTCTTACTGTTTCTAGAAATTTAATTTCTGTTTTCAAACTTGTTATTGAAGGTTTTATGGTTGAATTTAAAAACAATGGTTCTGGTTTATTTAAGAATTCTATTAATGTTGACTCTGTAATTTCGTGTGATGGTTTATGCAAGTTAAATCTAGATAACAATTTTATAAATGAAACCCTTGTTACCCTACATCCTAATATTGGTACGGAAAGTACACTTAATGAAAATAATTCCGCTTACTTGTGGCATAAAAGATTAGGTCACATATTCAGGACAAGAATTGAAAGACTTCTTAAAGATGGAATACTCCATAATTTGGATTGGACTAGATATGATGTTTGTGTGGACTGTATTAAAGGAAAAACAAACAAAAAAAGGAGCCACGAGAAGCACTGGCTACTTGAAATTATTCATACAGATATTTGTGAACCTTTTGATATTCCATCCATTGGTGGAGAAAAATATTTATTACCTTTATCGACGATTATTCCCGTTACTGTGTTTTGTACTTATTGCATGAAAAATATCAATCCGTAAATGTCGTTGAAATATACATAAATGAAGTTGAGAGGCAATTAAACAAAAATGTGAGAATCATTAGTCGGTTAGAGGTGGTGGATATTATGGAAGATATGAGGAGTCGGGGCAACGCACTGGCCCTGTTGCTAAACTCCTTGAAAATTTTGGTATATGCGCCAAATACATAATGACGGGATCACCTTGACAGAATGGTGTAGCTGAAAGTCGTAATCGTACCCTTATAGAAATAGTTAAAAGTATGATTAGTAGGACTACACTACCTATATTTTTGTGGACACATACCTTGAAAATTGCTATATACATCTTAAATCAGGTTCATACTAAGTCAGTTCCAAAAACCCCTTTTGAGCTGTGGACAGGAAGGAAACCCAGTTTAAGACATTTAACGTGTGTGGGGATGCCCAGTGGAAGCTAGAATTTACAACCCTCATGAAAAGAAATTCGACCTAAGGACATTATCATGTCATTTTGTTTGTTATCCAGAAAGGTCGAAGGGATATAATTTATATTGTCCTACTCATATGGCCAAAATAATAGAAACTAGAAGTGCTAAAATATAGAAGATGGTGAAGTAAGTGGGAGTGTGAAAGAAAGAAAGTTGATCATTCAAGAAGTTTGTAAAAATTCCTGCACCACTAGTTCATATTGAAATGTTCCTAATGTAATTGTTGAACCGGTCATTGACCAAAACAGTAATGACGAACAACAAGTGAATGATCTACCGATTGGAAAAAAACATGATGAAACTATAACCAATGGAGTTATTGAAGAATCGTAAGAAATTCCATTAAAAGGTCTCAAAGAGAAAGGAAATCAACAATTCCCGATGATTGCGGGGCATACCTTCATGAGACTGAATTTAACACATGAAACATTATGACATAGTTTCTTATAAGAAAGCTATAGAAAGTAATGATTCTGATAAATGGATTGGTGCCATGAAAGAAGAAATAAAATCTATGGATGACAATAAAGTTTAGGATTTGGTCGAATTACTAAAAGGACATAAAAGAATTCGGTTCAAGTGGACCTTTAAGACCAAACTTAACTCAAAAGGCAATATCAAACGACATAAAGTTGGACTTGTTGCAAAAGGTTTTAATCAAAGAGAAGGCATTGATTATATTGAAACTTTCTCTCTGGTATCAAAGAATGACCCATTAAGAATCATATTAGCTATGGTGGCCCATTATGATTTAGTGCTGCACCAAATGGATGTGAAACAGCTTTTATAAATGGGAGTTTGGAAGAAGTCTAAATGGATCAACCATTAGGCTTCATAAAAGAAGGAATGGAAAACATGGTCTGTATGTTAAGGAAATCATTATATGGTCTAAAATAAGCTACTGGCAATGGTACATTAAGTTTCATAATACCATTACGATCTTTGGGTTCAAAGAAAACACCATTGGCCGGTACATATACCTAAAGATCAGTGGTAATAAGTTTATATTTTTAATACTATATGTTGATGACTTTCCTATTGTCAGCAATGATCTTGGTTTACCATCTAAAACTAAGAAATATCTTTCTGAAAACCTTAAGATGAAAGATTTAGGCGAGACATCCTTCGTGATCGGGATAGACGAGATAGATCATGGGGAACTTTGGGATTGTCTCAGAAAACTTACATACACTAAGATTTTAAAAATGTTCAGGATGCACAATTGTAATTCCATTAATGTTCCACTTCAAAAGGGGGATAAGTTCAGTTTAAATCAATGCACTGTAAATGATTTGGAAAGGGAGAAAATAATAACTTTGTCTTATGCTTTGCTCGTAGGGAGCTTGGTATACACACAAGTTTGTACTAGACCCAGCATTAGGTTTGCAGTCGGGATGTTAGGAAGATATCAATGTAAGCCAGGTTATTATCATTGGAATACTACAAAAAAAAGTTATGAGGTATTTGCAAGGTACCAAAGACTACATGCTCACATATAGGAAAACCGATCACCTTGATGTAATTGGTTACTTAGGCTTGGATTTTGGTGGATGCACTGACAGTAGAAAGAGCACTTCGGGTTATGTTTTCCTTTTTGATGAAGGAGCCATCTCATGAAAAAGTGCTAAGTAGAGCATAATTGCATCATCCACTATGGAGGCTGAATTTATAGCTTGCTTCGAAGCTACAAATCATGGATTATGGCTGCATAATTTATTTTAGAGCTTAGAATTGTGAGTAGAATTATGGACGCTATATCTAAGCCGTTGAAAATTTATTACGACAACATCGTAGCAGTCTTCTTTTTGAAGAACGATAGGTACACTAAAGCAACAAAGCATATTGAGATGAAGTACACGAAAGGACTATCTCCGAAGACCTTTTTAGGACATGTGAAAGAGATGGGCCTTGAATAATTTTATTAGAATTTCTATTTCGTTTATGACACTTCTTATTTTGATATCAATGAAGATGTTTCGAATTGCTATCATTTCCGTCTCTTAAGAAATGCATGGATATAATTATGAATTTTTGTTTGATAGAGATAGTCATTATGAGGCCATTAAGATACCCAATATTAAAGGCTTGGATGAATTGGACATTGATGTTGTAGTACATGGAAGGGACCGTACTCTAGAATAGCGTGGAACCGCCATGACTTACATTCGTGATTCATTTAATTTAAGCAGACCACGTTTATCAAATATTGTACAATTAAGGATGCCTAATATAATTATAAGACCAAGTGGAAGACCATTGTAAATTAATTAATAATTATTTAGTTTCCAAAGTTATATAAATTAATATTTATTACTCTCCAAATCTTTTGAAATTCCACATTAATATAATTTCCCATTACGTGGTCTTATTAATTAATAGGGGCGCATGATAAATATATAATAATGTATTTAGGGCTAAATTTTGATTCACATAGTGGTTAGTGAAATAAAGATTTACTCGTAATCTTTTTGAGTCATCAATGAACTGGAATAAAGAAAGAGTCGTAACGTCTTTGAGTCATCAATACATAAGATTTCTATCCTCTCCCACTATATAAACAAAGATACCTTCACCATCTAGATATACACATAACACAGTTTATTTTAGCAAAGGAGAGCAATTCCGAAATTATAAAAAGAAAACACCATTCATGGATATTTCTCAAGAGGAAGAAGAGCATCACTCCAAAGCTTCAAATCGGCTACTAGCATAGAGAAAGTTAGTGATTTGTTTAGTTATTTACTTGTGATTGCTTGAAGACGAAATCCTTTTTCTTAGGTAGTTTTATGTAAATAAAACTAACATCTTCATCAACATAATTCCTATTAGATGTCTAAAGCTCAATCAACAGTCAATACTTTAATATCATAAACCTTAAAATTCTTTAGGTTCATGCTACTTTGGCCAAGGACTTTATAACTTCATGTCAAGCTCTAATTATGATGCACTAGCCTTCCTAAAGCGAGGGAGATGAGTCTCCTCTTTAAAATTGTATATCATGATTTTGTTAAATACACCAAACTACAAACAAAACATGATCAAGTCATGTGATTGCCCATAATCGAAGTGCAGTCTATGCGCATAAGCGTATCAGTAACACCAAGTCAAAAGACTATTGGATATCATCACATAATATATTTTATTTGAATTAGATATAGCTTTTATAAAAACAACTTGGTGATTCATTTTATGTTTGTTCTCTAATAATCACACGTATGTACCTATTGGTGTTTTATTCTACCGGCCATGAGCAATGCATTGTCCGCCACTTTGATTATTATCACACATACTAGTTTATCTTATATATCTATATCCTTTCCTTGATATATTTATGATCGTGAATATTTAGGAATCTGTGATTAAGCGTTTGATCTCACATTCATAATTACGAACTCTTTATAATTGCATTTAACATAACCAAACTACAAGGATTCTATCAAAATTTGGTAACATTCTCGTTAATGTTCACGGTCTCTTGTTTCGATCTGGTAGCTTTAAATGATTTACTGCACTGCCTTGGATGAAGAATTTGAAACTTCATGTAAACCACCAATTATGGTGAAACAAAGCTCCTTGTATAGAGGGAGAAAAATGCTTTCTTGAATAACTGTTGGGTCAAATAGTGACACAACACCCCAAATCAAACACAAACACAAACGAGGGAAAATAAAGTTAAAATAAAATAGAACAGCAAGAACACACAAATTTTATAGTGGTTTGGCCTCATATTAATGCCTACATCCACTTTAATTTTATTTCAAGAGATTTGACATAAATACAAACGAATTACAAGGTTTCAGATCTAGAAAATAATGCAAATTCGAAGTTAACAACAATTCGTGGCAAAGGATGAGCTATCAAGAAGAGAGTGAATAACTAGAGCCCAAAAGTCCATTTCCCCTAACTTAAACACTCGTATTTATAGGAAAAATCATCCATTAGAGTCACTAGATCGTGGAAGATTTGATGAGAACTAGTTCCACGGGATTAGGATGGAAGAACAAGTATTTCTTACAATTAAAATCATATCGGTACTAACCACAATTTGCTCGGTGATAGATACTTTTCCTTCATACTTGTTCATATCTTCAAGTTTCCAAACTTCATATCCAAAAATTGCTCCATCAAATCATGTCGGTACCGACATGATTTGTCATATATGAGACTTATCATTTTCTACAAAGAAATGGAGTAGTTCATATACTTGCTCAAGAGTGAGCCCCCCTAAAATCAACTTGGTACTGACCAAAACATGTCGGTGACAACATGATTTGCTCGGTTTTGACCATAATCGAAGTGTTACAATTTGGCTCAAACTTCTTATGCCCCACCATTCCATCATTTTGATTTATAGTGGAAAATTTATTAGTTCGACTTGGTAACAAGATTCTTGGACTGAATTGTAGTCTTATTGGGATATCAACTTAATTTACGTTTTAGTTGGTTGCAAATTCAGTGTTTAATTAAAGACATCATATTATTTCTTCATGCCTTACTAATAAAGGGTTGAAAGATGGGGCTAGTGAGTTATTTTTGGGACTCTAAGATTTTGAATGTTTTCTAAACTCACGCATGACAGATTCTATTATTAGAATCTTTCTTTACAATTGTGAGTTAATAAAGGGTTTCTGTTTTTTAAGCCTAAGCTATACTTTTATGTGGTCTCAATGAAAGGAGATTTTCCAAAGTACATGGAGAAGTTTTTTTGTTGTACTTAAAATGAAAGTTAACAAAGAAGGATAGTAAGGATTTGATTTATTTAACCCATATCCTTTTTAAAAAATAAGTAACATAGTTGATAAGTTCTAATTAAACAACACTGAATTTTGGTTAGTGGAAATGGTGCAATTTTTTTATATTGCTTTGGTGTAGTTCAAAAATCTACAAGGAATGCGAACAAAATATTGATAAAAAACAAATTAAAGACCATTACATACTTTTTGAAGTATTTAATATGACGTGAGCTAAAACCATGTCCTTTCTTTATATTTTATTTGGTTATTTGTGATAGTGATTTATATAAAGTATTATTTGTTTAATTTGTGTGACTCAAATATTTGCTAAATAGTTATATTTCAATTTTCAAGTTAATTTTACTTATAAAGAGGAATAGTGATGGAAACGACAATTAGGAGCAATTTGAAGCATATGGTACTTAAACTCGATAACAACTTAGTTATCGAAAAAGCAGGTAATTTATTATATAGGAATAATGAAACATTTCTGTTTTCTATTTATTATAAGTTTCAAAAAACTATAAGGTAATTGTATTGTACTACTTGTTTAAATTAGTTAAGACTTGAACTATGATGTTTTATAACTATGTTAAGACATTATGAATGGTGTGAATCTATGAATCATTTTGGAATTTTAGAATGTGAAATTTTTATGTCATTTTTAGTAAACATGAATGATTTCATTTTTTATCTGTACAATGTTGGTTTTAGTTGCAAAATAATATTAAATCTATATATGAGTGCTTCAACAATCCTCAATTTTTTTGTATTTTTTAATAACAGGTAAAAGCAATTGTAAAAGATCCATTACAATGAGTAAAAATAGTTGTAAAAAACTTATTACAATGGACAAAAATAGTTGTTAGAAACTTTATGTAACACCCCTAATTTGGAGTAACATTATTTAGGATATTTAATTAGATAAATGAAATAAAATAATGTATTGAATAAGGAGAATGAGATTTGATAATTAAATAGGCTATGCCTTAATTAATGAGTTAATAAGATTTATTGTAACTTAAATAAGAAGGAGGAACCGTGTAAGGGGAAATATAGTAAAATGTGTTATTTCCTAAACATAAACCCTTCCATTTTCATTTCCTCACTCACATGCACTTCATACAAACTAAAACCAAGCAGTGGCCGACCATTGCTAGAGATCTAAGAAGAGAAAAAACTAGGAAATCAAAGGATAAGGCTTAGGGGGATCAAATCAACACTTAAATCTCAATCTCTTTTAGCTAATTAAGGTGAATAATAGTTACCCATCTCCTATTTGCATATTTATTTCAGTTTTGTGACCAAACCTGAACCTTATGTTGTTATTATGCCATGTTATGATTGATTAGTTGATTATATGCTTGAAAGTTGGATTATTGGATTTATTATGGGATTATTTATTAGGTTTTAAGTATGAAAACCTAATTTATAATATCCATTTGACTTGAAATTTGGATATGATGTTTATAACATTATTTTAGAAGTGGATTTTTAATTTCATAATTTTCCAAGTTAATATGAATATTTTATGAATTCCCTAAGTAAGGAAAATGGTTTGTTTCGGGGTTTGATTAAAAAATAATTAAATAATGTTTTTGGTTTCAAATTTTTTATGTGTTAAAGTGATAATTCTGATTTATTTTGATTTTTGGGGATTTTTCCCAAGTGCTTATGATATATTATGAATTTATAAGGCTAGAAAGGCTTAATAATTATATTAAAATAATAATATAAATTAAATGGTTTGAAAATAATTTGGGAATGATAAATCTGATCTATAATAGTTTTTCTAAAAAGAATTTGGTAAAGTAATTTACTATCCAATACCAAATTATCAAGTGATGAGAGTTGGTAAAAAAGAAAATACGTTATATGGAAAAATAATAATTTTTATATTATTTACGAGTTTGCCATGTCGTTGATAAGTAATGCCAAAATCTAGTTATACCGCAGTATCCATGTCATCTTCAACCAGTAGGGAAGCATATGATGTCAACCAAGTTGGTATGGAATGATTCTACTCAAGTTGAAGTATAGTTACATGGGTTCTTGGCATTAAATTAATTTCGACATGAATGATCTCGTAACATATCAATGTCGACATCCATCATTTCATCATCCTTTATTTGCTTTTAAAACCTAAAGTACGTGGCAATGATGCCGCTGCTATATAATTTTGGTATTAAAATAATAAGGCAGCGATGCCGCATATGTATGCTTTCGACATTAATTCCTTTAGGCAGTGATGCCGCTAATATTACTTTCGAGATAGAAGTACTGTAGCAATATGTTGCTTATTTATGCATACTTTTGACATTCATATTAAATAACAATGATACCGACTATTCTAAATTTTGGCCTATGGCCTTGTACTTTGTAAATCAGAATGTTTAACATAGTTTTGATACAGAGGGGTACGACAACCCATAGCGGCAATTTTTTTTTGATAAGCCATAGCGGCAATATTAATGCCGCACTTTATCAATTCAAATGGTTTTATTAAATGGCTTTATAGCCTAAGGGTTTAGAGGTGCAATAACTTCCTAGTGATTTCGAAATTAATGAAAACTATTTCGAAAAGTATATATATATTGGCATAATATTATGAATAAATAAAGGGCTATAATTTTCTTGTTTTAAGTATGATTTCAAGGGTAAGTCATTAATAAAGAATTATGTCTTTAAGGAATTATAAGGGTGTTTAGCCCAGGATTTTATAAGTGATATTATTGATCTTATTACCTTTAGATAAATCATGATAGGATAAATTGACTCAAGAATTAGAGAATAGAAAACCAGATAATGAGATTGGTGTAGAGTAGCGCCCTATACTTCAGCTGTTAGCCCCTAGTTGATATTAGTCCACAATTCTAGTGATAAGGCTTTTTTAAGGTTAAAACTAAAAATAGGTTTACACACAGAAATGAATATAACTTAGATAGGTTATTGGTTGGTCTGCAAAACCATTAGATTCATAGTGGGTCTAGCAAAACTACGAGATAGACAAATAGTCAGGATAACACTAAGATGATTATGTTTAGACGGACAGTTCAGCATCCTCCTAATGGTAGGTTGGAGAATTTGGTATATCTAGTAGGTCCAAGTCAGCTATATAGGTCTGTAGTAACCTGGGAAAATTATGAAGTAGAGACATACAGTCAACTAACCGAGACAGATTGGTCAGGTTTACCCATGTAGCCTGCATGCATATGATTGTTTATGTTTGTTTAACCATTGTGAATGCATGAGCATGATTATGACTGACATATTTTCAGAAGATACTAGTTAGGGGAAAACCTGTTCCGCTCAACGGTGTGGTCTCACTAGATATATATTTTTGAGATGGCATATTATTATTCAAAGTATACTTTTAGTCTGACCCGAAATTTTTTCTTTTCTCTTTTAACTCTCGAGTGTTCATTTGAGCAGTTTGAGAGTAAGGTTTCTAGGTTTTAGGTTTGCCGAATAAAGCTTTCAAAGACATGCTGGAGGCAGAGCTAGCTATATATGAGTCTATTTTTCTCCGCTGTGTTATTATGATATGGTGTTTGAATGTATGTAATGGCATAATAAGTATCTGTCAAGTAGTAAACTCTGATCAACCAAGGGGCCTCTTCATATGTCGCTCTTAGATATTTTGTAATAATTATATCTTATCTGAACCTATGCAATGTTTTGGGATTATGTAATGAATATGAAAATTATTAATGAAATGTGTTTTGAAATTTTTCATATTCCTGTGCTTCTGATGTTAATGATACTATTAACTGATCTCATTTTGTCATCAGAGAATAATTCTATTGATGGCTTCAGCATCAGTGGCGCTTATTTTTAGGCCTCAAAATGAGGGATGTTATCAGAGCAAAGGTTTATGTAAAACCAAAAGACATTTGAACTTTAAAAGAGATTTGAAAACATACCAATTGAATCGGAGAATAAGATTGGGGTATAGGATAACGTTGTAGTAACATACTTGTATTTGCTACAAATATGTATATGTCTTATCGCTATTCATCCCTCTCTTTTAGACTGTTCTTCTGTATCTTACTAAGGTTCTAATGCAGATTTAAGAAAAGTAAGATATGAAGGCAAAAAATAAAAGAGTGAATCTTGGTAGAGGAAGCACCATAACCAATGGAAATGTTAGGCCAAATACTAGGAGGAATACAGATCGACAAACAACTACAAATACGGGTGTCGGAACTCTACTGGGAGATATGGGAGCTATGTACCAGTTCTTCGTCAACATGATGCAAGTTGGAGTAGCAGCTGGATTAGTTGGTGGAAATGTTGTGAATGCAGGAGGAGCAAATCCTAAAGTTCCTATTGTCAACAACTATACTATGATGAGTCAGGATTATGCAATATTCGAAGGTAAGCCATTTAGTGGAACTGAGGATGCTATCGAAGCTGAGTATTGGCTGCTACACTATGAAAGGATTTTGGCTGATTTAGGCCTAAATGATGAGAAAAAGAGGAGATTGGCATCTAGGCAATTACAAGGAGCTGCATTGTACTGGTGGAATTGTGTAACAGTAGGAGTACGGAAGAAAACTTGACTTAGACTGATTTCAAGAGAAGATTTGAAGAGAGATTCATGTATGAAATAGCCAAGTCAATTTTTCTTAGAAAGTTTGCTGAGTTGAAACAAGCTGATATGTCAGTACTTGAGTATGTGACCAGATTTGAGAAGCTGTCCAGAGATATGCTACTGTGGATACGGTAATCAAGAGGAATGAGAAGTTCATTAGAGGATTGAAATCAAAGCTTACCAAAGCAACATTACCGCATATTAGAGACCATTTTAATGTAGTAGTGGAGATGACATTGAGGAATGAAGAGATGCTTACGCTGTTTTGTAATAACAAGCCGGTAGAGACTCGGGGAGGACCAAACCAAAAATAAAAGTTCTTTTAAAAGAAGGGAGCCCAGAAGGGCGGAGCTACCAAGAAGGCAAAGAATGTTGTTTTCTACGAGTATGAAAAGAAAGGGAATTTTGCTAATGAGTGTCATTTTGGGGATGGAAAGAAGGTCAGTGGAAAGAAGAACATCAGGTGTTTCAATTGTGACCAGACAGGACATTACAAGAATCAGTGCAGAGAACCAACTAAGGTTGAGAAAGGAAAAGTATTTGCTTTGGAACCCTACCTCGAGACCAACAATAGAAAAGTAAGGAAATGATATGATGGGAGGTACGTTTTGATTCATGGCCTACCTGTTAGAGTATTGTTTGATATTGGTGTATCACATTCATTTATCTCTCATTGTTTGGTAGATAAACTTAGTTTAAAACCATCATACCTTGTTACTTCCTTAAGGGTTGTGAATCTGATATGAGAGTATGCACCTCTTGGGATGAGACATGACCATTTAGAGTTTAAGTTATTAGATCATATATTTGCCTGTAGTTTGCATGTATTTGATTTTGTAGGCTTTGGAATTATATTGGATATGGATTGGTTAAGCAAATACGATGCTAGAATATTTTTCCAAGATATGGGAATATCTTAGAAAAATCTAATATTATCAATTGAATTATATACTCAGTAGAGAATTCAAGTTCTAATGTTTGTGCTTTGTTGTGTGCAATGGAGGATAAGGATGAGTTGAATCGGGTATTTGTTGTAAGAGAATTTGCAAATGTTTTTGAACCAGTAATAGGACTACTTCGAAGAGAGCTATTGAGTTTAGATTAGATCTTGTACTTTGAGCTGTACCCGTAAGTAGACCACCTAATAGAATGAAACCTATAGAATGAAAGAGTTAAAGGTGCAGCTGGTGGAACTAGAAGGAGTTTTTCATATTAGGACAAGCAGTTCGCCTTGGGAAGTGGCCACGGTATTTGTGAAGAAACCAGACGGGTCGTTGAGATTGTGTATCGATTATCGTAAGTTGAATGAAAAGACAATAAAAAATCGATGTCCTTTGCCAAGAATATATGATTTATTTGATTAGTTGAGTGGAGCCAAAGTATTTTCCCAATTGGATTTTTCGATAGGATTCCATCCACAGAGGGTGGCGGAGGACAATATTCCTTTGATGGTGTTTCGAACGATACAAGGTCCGTATGAATAGTTAGTAATGCCATTCGGATTGACTAATGTACCTAATATCTTTGTCGACCATATCTTCCGAAAGCATTTGGATAGATTCATGTTAGTATTTATAGATGATATTTTGATATATTCTAGGAATGAGCATGATCCTGATATTCATCTTAGAATAGTGCTCGAGACGTTGAGGTAGCATCAACTGAAAGACAAGTTTTCGAAGTGTCACTTTGGAAAAGTGAAGTGAAGTTTCTTGGCTATGTAGTTTCAGAAAAAGAGTTGTCAGTAGATCCAGCTAAGATTGAATATGTTAATAATTGGAAGAAACCTGAGAATGTGACCGAGATAAAGGGTTTTCTTGGATTATCTAGATATTACCGGAGATTCATCGAGGATTTCTCTCATATAGCAGCACCGATGACTAAACTAACAAGAAAGGACATGAAGTATGTTTGGACCGATGAATGTGAGGAGATATTGCTGAAGCTGAAACATTTATTGACTAATGCACCCATGCTAGTTGTTTCAGATGAGAATCAAGATTTGGTGGTGTATACTGATGCATGCGGAACAGGACTAAGAGCCGTGTGATGCAAAGTGGTAAAGTGAGTGCCTACGCTTCTTGATAACTTAGACCACATGAAGTTAGATATCCGACTCAGGATTTGGAGTTGGCAGCCGTAATCTTTGCTTTGAAAGTGTGGAGGTACTATCTTTTGGGAGAAAGATTCGAGTTATTTACCAATCACAAGTCTTTTAGATATTTATCCTCTCAAAAGGAGTTGAACATGAAACTGCAGAGATGGTTAGAATTCATAGCAGCTTATGATTTTAGAATTGAGTATACGCTAGGGAAATGAAACAAAGTAGCTGATGCACTTAGCAGAAAACATCAGAATGCAGTATTGGCAATGCTAGCGAAGTGGAAGATTTAGAAGCATTGACTACTTGTGGTGTGCAGTTAAGGTCGATGACTAGTTCAAGTCGGCATACTGCTATGTTGTCTTTTTAGAAGATCAACCGACAATGATTGAAAGCATTTATTCAAGGTAGAAAGATTGTCCATTACTGGCTGAATGGATTAGAAGGCTTGAAGGTGGAATTGAGATTGATGATTTGAAAGATACTTTTTTGACCAAAATGAATGGTTGAGAAATAAGGGATGATTCTGTGTTCTAGATGTGGGTGACCTAAGAAAAGAAGTTCTTAGGGAGTGTCATCAATCGAAGTTTATTATTCATCCTAAAGGAACTAAGATGTACCAAGACATGAAGAGAAGTTTCTCCTGGAAAGGTATGAAAAGGGATGTAGGCTTATGGGTAGAGCAATGTTTAAATTGCCAGCAAGTGAATGCCGAGCATCAGAAGCCAAGTGGATTGCTTTAGCCTTTAGATATACCAGTGTGGAAATGAGATTCTATATTTGTGGATTTCATCGATGGATTGCTAAATTCTAATATGGAAAATGAAAGTATTTGGGTTATAGTGGATAGATTGACCAGGAGTGTACATTTCATTCCTGTTAAGTCGACAAGGATGGCATCTATATTGGCGAAGTTGTTTATGAAAAATATTGTAAGACTGCATGGGATCCCTAGTAGTATAGTCAATGACCGGGATACTTTGTTCACTAGTGAATTCTGGAAGAATACACAAGAGTGTTAGGTACCAAGCTTAAGGTTAGTACCGCTTATCATCCATAGACGGATGGGTAAAGGGAAAGAGTTAACAATGTCTTGGAGGATTTGTTATGAGCTTATGTACTAGACTTTGGAGGATCATGGGAAGATCACTTGCACTTAGTCGAGTTTTCTTATAATAATAATTGTTACAAAACCAATATAGAATGACACCGTTTGAAGCTTTATATAGAAGGCTATGCAAATCACTAGTATGCTGGTTAAAGACCAGAGATAGATTAATTCTTGGTCTGGATTTAGTGAGAGAAGCCATAGAAAGATTGAGTTGATCCAAGAGAGAATGAAGGAAGCTCAGACGAGGTAGAAAAGTTATGCAGTTAAGAGGCCTAAGGACTTGGAATTTTCAGTTGGGAATCAAGTTTTTGTCGAAGTATCACCGATGAAGGGTGTCATCCGATTTGGGAAGTCAGGGAAATTGGTACCTAGATTTGTTAAACCGTTTCCTATCATATAAAGGATCGGGAAACTTGCTTATAGGATTAAGTTACCGAGCAATTTAGCAGGAGTCTACATTGTTTTTCATGTTTCTCATCTTAAGAAGTGTGTTTGTGATCTAGAAACTACTATCACTTTGACTACATTGGAAGATTTAGTGGTGGAACCAGACATGACTTTGGTTAGACACCCAGTTCGTATTGTAGCTAGAGATAAGAAGAAGTTAATGAACAAGATAGTCAGATTAGTGAAGGTCCAGTGGAGTGACAAGGAGAGAGACTGTACCTGGGAGATAGAGGACATGATTAGGGACACTTATCCTATTTTTTTGAAGGTGTGTTTTATATCTATGATTATGTTTGATGTTATGTACCTTATCATAATTTTGAGGATGAAATTCTTTAAGGAGGGGAGTATTTAACATCCCTAATTTTGAGTAACATTGTTTAGGATATTTAATTAGGTTAATTAAATAAAATAATGTATTAAGATAAAGGGAATGATATTTGACAATTAAATAGGCCGTGCCTCAATTAATGAGTTAATAAGATCGATTATAACTTAAATAAGAAGGAGAAATAGTGTAGGGGGCAAAATAGGAAAATGCCTTATTTCCTAAACATAAACCCTTTCATTATCATTTCCTCACTCACATTCACTTCGTGCAAACTAAAACCAAGTGAGGCCGGCCATTGCTAGAGATCTAAGAAGAGAAAAAAACTAGGAAAACAAAGGATAAATCTTAGGGGATCAAATCAACACTTAAATCTTAATCTCTTTATCTAGGTGGATAATAGTTATCCATCTCCTATTTGCATGTTTATTTCGGATTTGTGACCAAACCCGACTCTTATGTTGTTATTATGCCATTTTATGATTGATTGGTTGATTATATTGTTGAAAGATGGATTATTGGATTTAATATGGGATTGCTATTAGGTTTTAAGTATGAAAACCTAATTTATGACATCCAATTGACTTGAATTTGTATATGATGTTTATAACATTATTTTAGAAGTGGGTTTTTAATTTCATAAATTTTCAAGTTAGCATGAATATATTATGAATTTCCTAAGTTAGAAAAATGATTTATTTTGGGTTTTAATCATTAAATTAATTAAATAATGTTTTTGGTCCCGAATTTTTTATGTGTTAAAGAATATGATAATTCTGATTTATTGTAATTTTTGGGGATTTTTCCCAAGTGCTTTAGATTTATTATAAATCTATTAATTTAGAAAAGGTTAATAATTATATTAAAATAATAATATTAATTAAATGGTTTAGGAATGATAAATCCGATCTATAGCGGTTTTTCTTGAAAGAATTTGGCAAAGTAATTTATACCCAACAGTAATTTGACAAGTGATGGGTGTTGGTAAAAAGAAAATACTTTACATGAAAAACTAGCTGTTTTTATATTATTTACGAGTTTGCCATGTCGTTGATAAGTAGTGCCAAAGTCTAGTCATGCCGTGGTATCCATGTCATCTTCAACCAGAAGGAAAGAATACGATATTAACCAGGTTGGTATGGAATGATTCCACTCAGGTTGAAGTATAGTTACATGGGTTCTTGGCATTAAATTAATTTCGACATGAATGATCTCGTAACATATCAATGCCGACATCCATCATTTCGTTATCCTTTGTTCCATTGCCCTTAAAACCTAAAGCACGTGGCAATGATGCCGCAGCTATATAATTTTGATATTAAAATAATGAGGCAGTGATGCCACACATGTATGCATTCGAAATTAATTCCTTTAGGCTGTGATGTCGCTAGTATTACTTTTGAGATAGAAGTATTGTGGTAATGATGCCGCTTATTTATGCATACTTTCAACATTGATATTAAATGGCAATTATGTCGCTTGTTATAAATTTCGACATTACTTAAATAGCGGTATAGTAGCCCAGTTCTACGACATTGGTTTTAACTATTTATGAAACAACGATGTCGAAGGACTTTATTGTCGGCGCTCCTATTTATAAGGATGGAAGCCTTTATTTTATGCATATTAGATTTTATACTTCATAGCTTTGGCAACCTATATATGCGACATACATGATTTTTTCCTATGGCCTTATGCTTTGTAAATTAGAATGTTTAACACAATTTCAGTATAGAGGGGTGCAACAACCCATAGAGGCAATATTAGTGCCGCACTCTGCCAATTTAATGGTTTTATTATATGGCTTTATAGCCTAATGGTTTAGAGGTGCGATAAACTACTAGTGATTTCGAAATTAATGAAAACTATTTCGAAAAGTATATATTTTGGCATAATATTATAAATGAATAAATGGCTATATTTTCCTTGTTTTAAGTATGATTTCCAGGACAAGTCATTAATAAAGTATTATGTTTTCAAGGAACTATAAGGGTGTTTAGCCCCAGATTTTATAAGTGATATTATTAAGCTTACCACCTTAGATAAATTGTGTTAGGATAAATTAACTCAAGGATTAGAGAATAGAAAACCAGATAATGGGACTGGTGTTGGGTAGCGTCCTATATTTCAACTGTTAGCCCCTAGTTGATATTAGTCCACAATTCTAGTGTGTAGGGCTTTGTTAAGGGTAAAACTAAAAGTAGGTTTATGCACAAAAATGAATATAAGTTAGATAGGTTATTGGTTGGCCTGCAAAACCATTAGGTTTATAGTGAGCTTAACAAAACTATGAGATAGACAGATAGTCAGGATAACACTAAGATGATTGTATTTGGATGGACAGTCCGGTATCCTCCTAATAGCAGGTTGGAGAATTTGGTATATCTAGTCGGCCTGAGTTAGCCATATAGGTTTGTAGTAACTCTGGGAAAACTATGAAGTAGAGACAAACATTCGATTAATTGAGACGGATTGGTCAGGTTTACACATGTAGTATGCATGCATATGATTGTTTATGTATGTTTAACCATTATGAATGCAGGAGCACGATTGTGGTTGACATATTTTCAGAAGATACTAGTGAATGGAAAACTTGTTTCGCTCAATGGCATGGTCTCACTGGATATATATTATTGAGATGACATATTATTATTCACACAAGACTTTTTGTTTGATCAAATTTTTTCCCCTCTAACTCTCGGGTGCTCATTTGAATAGTTCAAGAGTAAGATTTCTAGGTTTTAGGTTGACGAATAGCTTTCGAAGACGTGCATGGGGCAAAGCTAGCTATATAGGATTCTATTTATGTCTATTATGTTATTATGTTCTGGTGTTTGAAGGTATGTAATGACAGAATATGTATCTATCAAGTAGTAAACTCTGATCAAACAAGGCGGCATCTTCTTATGTCGCTCTTGGAGTATTTTGTAATAATTATATTTTATCTAGGGGTTTTTAGGCTCAAGGAAAAAGTTAAAAAAAAATTAGTCTCAGGGACAACAAGTTTGCTTTTTAGGCTGAAGGACACTTTCTAGTGCAAATCACAGAATGATAGTTGTAACTATCATTTTCTATTTATACTAAAAAGTGTCCTTCAGACAAAAAATCAAACTTGTTGTCCCTGAGACTAAATTTGTTAGCAACTTCTTCCCTGTGCCCATTTTCCTGTTTTATCTATACTTGGATAAAGTTTTGAGATTATGTAACGAATATGGAATTATTAATGAAACATGTTTTTAAAATTTTCATATTCTCGTGCTTCTGATGTTAATGATACTATTAATTGATCTCATTTTATCACCAGAGAATAATACTATTGATGATTGCAGCATCAGTAGCGATTATTTTTAGGCTTTAGAATGAGGGATATTACACTTTATTACAACAGGAAAAAACAATTGTAAAAAAATTTATTACAACAACCCCTTACAATGGTCAAAAATGGTTGTAAAATGCACTAGACTTATTACGACTTAGCCTAATACAACATTTCCAAAATTATTGTCTTTGACCTATTACAACGGCTTTTGCCAATTGCGATAAGCGTATTTTATTATGGTGAGGAAAAATTCATTAGAAGTCGATCAGTTCAGATGCTGGATAACATTTGCCCTTAAAATATGCTTTGGTGAAAACAAAACATGCTTTGGATCAGGACCATCATATGGTGTCAGCTGCACAAGATTCATTAGTTGACCAACAATTATCTTTGAAGCATCACATCTATTTCAAGAGCATCCATTCATCACTTCAAATAGTTGGTGTACCATGCTTTTCACATAGGAAAGTTGGATTTTTCAATATTCTGGAAGCTTCATCACATCTCGATCAGGTAAGCTTCTCTTTGTGTATTTTCCTTCTCTCTTCTTTTAAAAAAAATAGATGACCTAAACATGTCGGTACCGACCATAATCATGTCGCTACCAACATGATTCCTGGAACTTGAAATATATTCTAACACTTAGGAGTTTTTTTTTCAGTTCAATCTATTTCCAAGCACTCTCGTTTTCCTTACATATCCAATTTCCAATCATTGTCGACATTCCTTTGTCTTCGCCTCTAGTTTCGCTGCTAATTAAAGCACCGCCACAACCTATTTTCATCATTATCAACACCAGTTCATTATCGACCTAATCTAGCCAACCATATACTAGACCTTGACTTTTACACTAAGGTGGGTTCCTTGACAATGGCAGCACCACTGCTGTCGCTGTCGTTTCACCACCGTCGTCGATGCCGCCTCATATACGTCAGTTCACAATCGATTTTATGTCGATGCTCCACCATCTATGGTCGTATTAAGATGGTGGTTTTGGGGACGATTCAACATTCATGAAGTCTAAACCAATCTTTTACGGTTTTCCCTCCCAATTTTCCTTACTTTTTTGCTTGGTGTCGGCTTCATGTTTTCAATGCCTCCACCAAGTTCTTTCTAAGGTCGGCCCTTATTTTGCATGGCTGATAAGTCTTCACATATGGAAGTGGTGTAACCAATTTCATTCAACTTCGGTCCAATGTGAACTGAAGGCCAATTTCGATGAGACAGTTTCAAGAAACAATCACATAGAACGAACCCCGCCGTCCGACCAGAACACACATCGACACTTCAAATCGACCATCATTATCCCATGTTCCTACAAAGAAAACATCATGTGGCTCCAGTTAGTCGTTCCGTTATCATACATTTTATAATAACGGGTAAATTCCGACACACTTCCATGGTGCGACGGAGCTCGTTAGGCAGCACGAGCGGCCTATCTAAATAGAGTGTTCATGTACACCGTACTATGGACATAGGAAACACACTGCATAGACTGGCACTTCACACTGCTCCACTCAATGGGTAGAATCTGATTGGTCAACACACGTTGACAAAATTGGATTATGTACATCAGCTACATGGGTTTTGTAACAACCCACCCTTCATGATACCCTGAAATCAGCACCAAATGACAACGTCTGACTCTTGAATATACATGGAAAGAGCATGATAACAACATATATATAAGAGACTGCACTGGCGGAAATAACTGATAGATGAATATCAATACAAAAATTTAGAATACATCAAACTCCCAATAATACGGGGTTCTGGATATAATATCTAATACATCAAGTCTTATATATAAATACATATCTATCATGGACTGCTACAATATCAAATATATATACGAGGTATCAACATCGCCTCAATAGAATGCTCCATTTGTCCTAAAAGCGTATCCCCAAAGCCACTGACTTCCAAACTACACAATTGGGTCTCGAGAATTTTCATGACACAAAAAAACAAAGATAAAGTGTAGGTCAGACATAAATCTTGGTGTGAGGGGAACTATCTCAAAATAATGTGTATTAAAAGTATATACAAATAAACATGAACTATTAAGGTATAGATGTTCCTCTCCATGAATGTCTCTCAGGGGTAATGTTACTACCAAAAATTCCTTTCGACTTAGTCGAAACCTGTTTGAGCAAAAGGCAAAGAATAACAGAAGGAAAAAAAAGCTCCAACTAGACCTTCCAAAAAAGTCGAAGGGATGCTACAGCTAAATTCCGAAAGCTTCAGAACCTTTCGAAGGTGTCGAAAGGATGCTACAATCAAGATCTAGAAGGTTCTTACCTTTCAAAGGAGTCAAAAGCATCCTTCCGCCTCCAGTAACCACCTTTCGACTTGGTAATTCCATATGCATGAAGAACTTTTGAATGAGTCAAAGCAACACCTTTAAAAGACAATGAAGAACAACTCTTTGTATATGTGCCAAACCTTTCGAAACCAAGTGTTTTGCCTTCATTCAAATCACTAGAAGGCATGTATCAGCTTGAACAACCCTTTCGAAAGCTATCACTACACATAATTGATGATTTTGCAACATTTTGTATTTGTAAATTTCTAACACTTACAAATGTTACAAACTACTAACAGTTAATAAGTGTTAGAATAGTTGAAAAAGCATTGGTAAAAATAAATAATTTTCTATATAAACTTTACAACACATTACTTATGATATATAACACAAATAAGTGTTACAATGATTGGTAAATTTGTAAATAATTCATGACCAAGTGCACTTGTTTGTAATTTAGCATACGTTTCATTTCCCACACTTATCCATTCCCATTCTCATTTTTGGCCGCACATTTTTTATTTCTAATTTACGTTTCTCCTTCTCAGCGACTCTTTACAAATCAACGTCGCCTGAGGTGACCTAATGCTCTTCTCCACGAATTAACAATGGCAAGGCTTTCGGCAGCTTATTTCTCCCAGCGTTCGCGACACCAACCTCGAATGAGACAATTTCTGCTTGAATTGAAGTTGAGCCTAAACCCTAGTTACCCTCGTTTCTATGGGATCTATGGTTCATCCGATTGAAATAAAGCATTATCCCATAGGGTCTTTGAATATAACCCTCTCTGGAATTTTTAATTTTAGTTGCAATGCTTGCTCCAGAAATGGCAAGAGATCTTGCTCAAGAAGTAGGGTTCCGTCTCCCCTTCCATCTTCGCTTATTTCTGCTTTTCTCTCCCCTTCCGTCTTCGCTTCTATGTCTTTAATTCATGTTTTTTGAGGTACGGATTTTCTTGTCATTTGGATCCAAGATTTTACTTGAATTTAAGTTGTGAATCTGCATTCAGATTTTGATTAATTTGTATAAAGTTTTAAACCCTAGTCGCCATGATTGAGTTTTAAATCCTAGTCGCCATTATTTATACGAATAAGCTTTGATGTTCAATTTGCCTATCACAAAAAAAAATCAATGGAAACCATTTATGTATACTCTGCATTGAAAACTTTTCTCTGAAAGTTGATTACTGGATTTAGATTTTAGCAGGAGTTTTGAATTAAAGCATAGATTTTTTTTTCAATAATTGTATTGTTTTCATCATTAGGCTAATGTTTTTTCTTTTGCACACCAGTGTTATCTCAGTGACAAAAGAAGGTGTCAAGTTCTCAACTAGGGGTGACATTGGTAGTGCCAAGATCGTTTGCAGGCAAAATACAACAGTTGACAAGGTATTGTTTTTTAAGGCTTCTAGATTATCTCCTGTTGTACAAAAACAAGGCAGTTCAAATGATATTTTCTCAATTATTCTAGAATTGGCTTTAAAGGAAGTTGCCGTAAATATCTTTTGTAGGCCTATTGTTCCTCCATCTTTAGTTATAAAGCGGTTGGCAGTAGCTTTAGAGTAAGTATCTTCTAATCGGCGATCTTACTGTTTATATCTAATCATTTATAAAATGCTTTTGATATTCTTTTTTTGGTTGTGTGGATCCTTAAATTATTTTTCTTTGAAGCTGGCTGTGTACCTTAGTGTGTCAAATAAGCAAGTTGACAGAAAAGAAAAAAAATCTTGAATTTACACCTGTTGTATGCTATTTTCTCGATAATTTATGTCTTAGAGCATTATTTTACATAATTATATCAGTTAGTTTTATATTTAAGCTTTTTGCTTAATATGTTTTACCTAAAATTTGGTGCTAACTGATTTTGGAAAATTTTGTTTATGCTGTAAGTGGAGTATTGTGATATATAAATGAAATGTTCACTTGTTAATGGGTTGTACGGTTGTACTAGTATAGCAGATCAATCTTTGAAGACTTATAAATTGACTTGCATGGGTTTAAGTAATAATAGATCTCACTAATCACTTATGTATACATATTCAAGTATACCCATGCCATCACAAAAAAGAGATCAGTCAGCGCATGCAGATCATGATTCAGTTGACTATGTAAAAAACCAACCAACACTTGCAGCGTCATAACATCGAAACAGAGGATATACTATGAAGACACACACAAAACACGCATGACACACCCTAGACATATAGAATTATACACGCATATACAAGACACACTACACAAACGCAGTGCAGCTCCTAGATACACACACATAATACATACATACAAGCGCATGCATACTTAAACTAAAACCCAAAACACTATACACTCGCATACATGTATTAACATCACCCACGCATATAGCCATGTTTATTCACTCACACATAGAGAAATGAACACACACTCTTTCAAGCAAACGTACACACACACACATAGCACACACGAGCTCTCAGATCTGAATGCACACACGGATTGAAGAAAATGAAATGTTCACTTGTTCATACTCAGTTCCCTCACTATTTTTCTGTTGCATGCTCCTTTAAAACATTTGATGGCTGTGATATATTCATTTGTTTAGCCATGAGATGGGTCTGCTTATCATTTAGCTGAAACTTCCCATTCTTTTTTGAGTTTACATGAAGTTAGTTATCAATACATCAGTCTACTATATATTATTGTATTTTTTCAGTTACACGTTATTCATAAATGCGTAACTATATTATAAAAATATGATAATAACAATGTTTTGACTCTTTTTTTCCTTTGTTGCTGTCTTGACAGGTGATCAAAACTAGTAGAACAATGATCTATTTTCTTAATTAAAGCCGCCGTTGGAACTTGGAACTTGAAATTCTACTTACAAGACTGTAAGTTGTTATATTGGTTTAATAGCATAACACATAACCTTATTCCAACCGACTTTTAACATATGCTTGAGAAATGGAAGTCCAAATTGAATATATGTAATCTAAATAGCATAAATACAATATTTTACATTATTTGAATGATATTTTCATATCAACCGATATGCTTTCACATTCATAATCATTTCCATTCATAAGAACTTATTTTGTTCCCATAAAAAAATGGATGATGCTATTTGGGGTTTCTAGGTTGATATGTTTCCCGATCCTTGCAAAATTGCTATGCATCATGTAGATTCGAATCGCTAATTGATTACTTGATTTGGATGATTAGTTCAATTCATATTAATTTATATATTCCCGTCAAATAAAGCGATATTAATATAATTCTTTTTTCTCCAATTGTCACAGATTAAACATTATTACATACACAAAAAAGCTTTATATTTCTTTGAAAATACATCAACTGGTTGGATTTTGAAACAGATCATGTTTTTATATATTTTCTGATTGTGTGCATGGTGATATTTGACAAAGTACATGAATGTTTAGTTTGATACTTTGATTTGATAGTTTAAAGATGTTGATGATAACAACATCAACTCTATTCCCCTCGCATACCCAATGATGTTGCTTTGAACTACCAGTTTTGTTATGTTTTAGCTCTAGCATAATTTTAGTTACTAGGTAAATACGATATTATTATTTCTTAAATTCATATAATTGGGTACTAATATTGATTAGACATAAGTTTACTTTGATTTGTGCAACTTACAGTTTAATTTCGATTTGTGCAACTTTCAATATAATTTCTATTTATTTGTTTTCACTTCATGCTAAGGTTGCAACTTTGCTATCCAGCTTAGTATGAATTTTGCAACTGGGGATGTATAGTCTCAAGCTGGGAAAAAAATTACAACCTGTGTCTGCAACAAACAAGTAGTAGCGTGACTGGGTGGGAACTGCCTACAAGGACAATAGGTGCTACAAATACTAAGCTGGGTTGTTAATACTTGCTAAGCTAGATTGAATCCAAAAGGTATTAGTTTCTTGATTCATTTATATTTTCTGTAAACAGTATTAGTTTCTGAATTCAAGCATTATCTTTTAATTTGTTTAAAAGTTCAAATCCGGAATGTATTATTGTTAATTCATAGGTTGGATCAGTTTTTTTTGAATGAAAATGTCTTTCCTACCGACCAACTAAATTCAGCTATTTGGTACCAAACATTTACTTGAGTTCTAAATATTCGAGTAAGATTATTTATTTCTTTTAGAAAAAACTCAGTAGAGTTTCAAATTCCCTAGTAAGTCTTTAAACTTTGATTAGTCATTTTCTAAAGTTCTTTTTACCAAACACGTGTTTAGGCTTAATAGTTGTTCCGAGTAAGAGTAACAAACCAAATGCACTAGTATTGAAGTTATTTACTTGGTCATGGCATGGAACTCTGGAGTCATAGTAGTTTTTATTGATAATGATAGGATTTGTGATGTTGTGCATCACTATGTTCTGGAACATTATATTTTTAGCATATCCTTGGCCTCCCTGTAATATTTAATAGATCATTTATACTGGTACATATAGCCATGCAAACGTACTTATTGATTTTTGCAATGCTATTGTGCAAATTCAAAGAATATATTACATGCCAGGTTTTAATTCTTACTCTATTTGTTGTACCACAAAATGTAATCGTGTCCATAATCACATTGTTTAGTCCATTTATTATGCTCTCCATTTTTATGCTTATGTTTACAACTCTGAATCATCTTTCTTTCTAACATTTAATTGAACTGAATAAATAAATAAATGAGCATATTGTTTTTCTATTAATCATTGTATTTTTTTTCATACTATGCTGTACTCTATTTTATTTTTATTTTAACATGTATTGGATGTCATGCAATGTGTTTGATATGTTCAGGGAGTGGATTCAAATTGATTAGGCCATATCGAAATGGATATTTTGGAGCATGGATTAAGCTACAAAGTGGCTATACTGCAGGAGCCAATACTGCTCTTTATGTAAGTCCTCATTCATCAATTTTAGTTCATCTATTTCTAGGACTAAAATATACTGCAGGCATGTTTGTATAAGTAGATGTGGCTGTTTTCAGGTAGGGAAGAAGTTGATCAGAGGTTATGAGCTGATGGAGCAGGTTGGTTTATTGGCAGTGGTAGGGTGATGTTTTGGGGTTTGTTATTGGCAATGCAAGGAAGTGTGCACAAAAGTGATGTTGCACTTGATGGTTCGTATGGGTGATGTGTGCAGGGAGGTGAAAGTTTTGTATTTGTGGTGAAGAGGGTTGTAGCAGTTATGTATATGGCAGCTGGCAGTTAAGTCAGTGGGAATTTTGAGGCAGTGCAGTGTATTATGTGAAGTGTGAAGTGTGAAGTGTAGTTGCAAGTATGCTGGTGGAAATCGGTGAGATGAATGAATGAATGAATGAATGTAGGCAGTTTGTTAGAAGTGTGGGTGTATGTGGAAGCAGTTGTATGTATGAGAAGAAGTGATGGCAGAGTTTACTGTTGTGATAGTTGTGGATAGTTATGATAGTTATGGATGGCAGAAATAATGATGGCAGAAATAATGATGTAGGGGATGTTGAGATATGCTGTGATGATGGTGAAGTTTGTATGTAAATGGTGGAGCTGCAGTTTTGTGAAGTAGTATGTTGATGGCTATGTGCAGTGGGGTTGATGAAGTATGTTTGCTCTGTGGCAGTTAGGGATGTGTGTAGTGAGGTGGATGGGGGTTATTGGAAAAAGCTGCTGTGTAATGGTCGGAGGTGGACTTCGAGGCGGTGGATGGTTGTCAGTGGTGGTAAATGAAGGTAATATTAATGGAGTAGTTTGGATGGTTTAATGGGATGAATGTATAGCAGAAATGAATGGCAGAGGTGAAGTTGTGGTATGTCAATAGATGGATTGTTAGTCTGAAGTGGATGGTTTGCTGTGTGAATATGCAGATGGTCGGGCAGCTTGGTCGCATGTTGAATGGATGGGGAGTGTTTGTAGAGGAGGGAATTGTTAACAGAGATAGTAAATATGTGACAAAGAATGTAAAGTTGCAAATATGTAAACAAACAATGTAAAAGTGAACAGATTGTAACATGTAAAACTAGAGTATGAAATGAAAGGAGATGTTCTAGCAAATGAAATGTGATTTTTTTTGTAAAAAGAGAAATCGATGGAAGTGTTACACTTATAAGCGTTACCATATATTTCTGTACCAACACTTATAAGTGTTACCGTATATTTCGTTACCAACACTTATAAGCGTTACCGTATATTTCGTTACCAACACTTATAAGCGTTACCGTATATTTAGGTATCAACACTTATAAGTGTTAGTAATACGTATGTTTGTAACACTTATAAGTGTTACAAATTTGGCCGCTCCATTCCTCACAGTCCATTAGTAACACTTAAAATGTGTTACTGAAATTATTTGTAACACTTATAAATGTTAGAATTTGCTTGTTTTGGTGTAGTGTATACCAAGCCTTTCGAACCGGTCAAAGCCATTATTGTCCAAGGAGGTTCCGCATTAAGTCACAAACAAGAGTTCAGAAGCAACCAACAATGTCGAAACAATCAGCATTTCAACACCATCGAAGCCATTAAACATAGCCTATTGACAGAGTCGAAAGCTATTACAAGGCAACGCAAAGAAGAGAAGCACGGTCGTTCCTTTCGACAAAGGCGGAAGCGTCCTAGATTCAATTTGGAAGCCACCTTTCGACCAAGTCGAAAGCATCAAGGTCAAAAGGTGCTGACCCGCATCTATAAATAAGACCCAAGGGGTCAGGTTTTGGGGATCCGAATCATTCCATTCTAAACTTGTATTTTCTTAATTAAAAGAGCTGTAAACCCTGATTTCCAAATTGATTTGGGGATTTTGAGTAATAAAATCATCTTTAGCTTGCAAAAGGGAAGTTGTCAATTTTACAGGTTACTTTAGTTTTCTTAAAGCTTTTATCAGGTTTAACATTGTGTTTCAGGTGTCACCTATATTGAAAGGACCCTTTCGACACAGTCGAAACCTTGCATATTCAAATAACTTCAGATTTAATACTTCAAGCTATCTTCCCCTGGGATACTACTTTTGACAAGTTCGAAACCTAACCATAGTCCACTTAAACCTTGGATTGACACAAGGAAACTAAGGATCCTGCTTTCGACGAGGTCAAAACCTATCTCGAAATCACTATAGCTTGAGATTACTAATCCAAATCGAAGACGGTTAAGTCCATAGCTTTCGACAAGGTTGAAACTTCTACCTCAGACCCTTGACCAAAATGAAGAGAAAAGGCTAAGGCTAGAAGCTCTAAGAATCATAAACAAGAAAAAAGTGGAATCGTAGGATCCTGAGAAATGGAGCTTAAACCCCTTTCATATTGGCCCCACCCCTATCTTTGCCTTAGGAAGAAGGAAAAATAGAAGCGTCAATTTATTCAACCAAATGAGAAAAACCATTCAGTGTTATTCTAAAGGCACAATCTTTGAAGAAGAAATAATGGCTGAATATAATGCCTTTGCACGTAAATGGCAACCAACTACTACAAGAATGCTTCCAACACAAAAACTACAAAGGGTGGCAAAAAGAAAAGTGATCGAGGAATGTGAAACTACAAGGCCAAGGAACAAATAGTTAAAAAGCCATTCTCAAGAATCAAGCTTTAAGTCTAGACTTCCAAAAGAGTGCAACTTAACAACATCTATAGAGATGTCTACTTGCTTACTAAGGATGAACTTAATTATTAGCCATCACAGAAATAAAAGCCAAAACATGAAATTAATCTAGGAGGATCCTATTGTCACTATCATATGATAAATGGACATGAGACCAATCATCGTAGAGCCCTAGAGGGGACGATTATCAATTTCTTCTATCAAGGAAAGATCAAAGAATTTGTAAAGAGAATTTAAGAAAAATCAATAAAGAGTTACTTTTCAAAGAAAAATCTACATGGTTGGGAGTGAAATGCTCCTTATATTTGAAAACTACCTAAGATGGTATCCTACCTAAGATGGTAGAAATCCTCTGTCCGTGCCGAGATGGCCAGGGCAGAGCTCCTCCTAAAGGGAGGGCGGAGTAAGCATTTAACCGCACCATAAGATGGCCAGGTTAAAGAACCAAACAAGCCCTTGGCCGCGCCTCTGGTCAGGTCAAAGCACCTCCTAGAGGGAGGATGGAGTAAGCCTTTATCCACGCCATAAGATGGCCAGGGTAAAGCACCAAACAAGCCCTTGTCTGTGCTACGCTATGGCCAAGGTAGGGCGCCTCCTGGAGGGAGGTCGGAGTAAGCCTTTATCCACGCCATAAGATGTCCAGGGTAAAGCACCGGACAAGCCCTTGACTGCATCTCTTTCTAGATCAAGGCGCCTCTTGGAGGGAGGTTGGGTAATTCCTTGGTTTCGGCCTATAAAATTGAGCTAGCCAAGAGCACCAGACGATGGACTAAGATGTCCAGGCCCAAGAAGAGGCCCATCAAACAATGGACTAAGATGTCCAAGCCCAAGAAGTGGCTCATCAAAAATGGGCTGAGATTTCCAAGCCCAAAAGGAGGCTCATTAAATAAAAGACTGAGATGTTCAAGCCCGAGAAACGACATATCCAATTATGGACTAAGACGTCCGAGCTTAAGAGGCAGCTAATCAAATTACTTCTATACAGGACCTGAAGGGTTCTTACATTAAAGGAGTGGAATAGAACTCCACTTATTAATACTCGAATCTGGGTTTTAGAACATTCATTTCAAAACTTCATTTACTAATACCCAAATCTGGGTCTCGGGTCTTTATCAGTCACTAACTATCTTTATCATACCCGAATCTGGGTTTCGAGACTATTACTTATTTACACCCTAACCTGGGTTTGAGATTTCAATAATTGATTTCTATTTATCCATCATAAATACCTGAATCTGGGTTAAAGAATACTCTCAAGAAGATCATTATTATAAGTTTCCGTTAATACCCGAATCTGGGTCTCAGATTTCTAATTTTTCAAATTGTATTAATGGCCAAGAATGGGACATTGGGTTTCTATTGCTAATATTCAGATAATGGTTTCTGGATTTAGCTCTTTATTAAATCTCTCTTGAAAATCACTCTCCAACATTTATGCCCTTATGATAGGGCGGGATTTCCTATCAACAAACTTCAGACATTCTAGCCAAATGGTTGAAGTTAAATTCTTAATTATCTCTCATCACGGTTAAAGATGGGATTTAGATATTTGATAAAAAATCCTTTTCATACCGTTAAAAAGATGATTTGTTAATCTATACAAATGATATACATATATTTGAATGTCAATTTCATGCTAAAATTGGAAATATTATTTGCTTTATATTTTTCAGGGAGATCGACACAACAAAGAGAAATAAAGGATTCAACAAATATAGAAATTAATGAATGAGCTATCAAAAAGCATTTCAGAAGTGACATTATAGAAAAGAATTACAAATCAGAGAATCCCATACCTGAGATATCGAGACAAAAGTCTGAGAAGTCTGCTCTTTTCCTCTCGGCTCTTCAACATTAATGGAAGCAGGCTCTTCTTCTTAAGGAGCAGAGGGCCCGGTAGATTCAGGCGAGACTTCTTTCTAGGGATATGGCTCATTCTCAGGAGCTCTAGTATCATCATCGCCATCCTTCTCAGAGGTTTCAGTATGGCCCCCTCTATCACCACCTGAACCTTGACAACCATCGATATCGTCATCATCTTTATCATCGTCGTGGTCATCACCATCATTATTGTTGCCCTCTTCTCCGGCTGTATCATTCTTGTCACCCTTATCTTCTGAGTCAGAATCGATTTCAAAAGAGGGGACTTCAAAAGACAGAATCTTGGAGGCATCAATTTCTTCCTTTTCAACAACCTTGACCCCCTGCTTCATCTGGTTTATTTTGCCCATAACTCTATCTACGAGGGTGGAATCGAGTGTAGGAAAGCTGAGCTCTGGGCATTTGTCAATATTATCTACATAGGCCAGCATCAAGGCGTCTTCAACAGAACTCAACATCATCTCCCCAAGTGTAGTGTCAAGAAATCGAGATATTTGCTATTTGGCGTTTGAGATGGTATCGACAACAAGTTTCATTGAAGCCTTGGTTTTCTTCAATTTTTCATTCAATGAGGCATTCTTTGTAGCCATATGGGCCTTCTCCTCCTCGGATTCTTTCAGGGTTATATGCATGGCAAAATTTTCATCGGCTAGGAGTTGGCGAGCCCTTCTTTCTTCCGAGAGATCAGATTCTAATCTGGCAAAAGAAGCTCTTAATCGTTCCAATTCGTAGGTTGCTTCTTCTTGTGCCACAGATAAAGAAGTCACTTGATTCTTTAAAGCAAAAATTTCCTCCCCGAACTTGGAGGACTCAACAGAAGATTTAGAAGCTTGCTCGTGTAGAGTTAATCAACTCTTAGAAATATGAAAGAGGAAATGTAGTAGAAGTTAGAAATTTAGAGAAGAACAGTAATGATAAAGTCAAAGTTAAGAGAAACATACTAAGAATTATTGTTCTATCAAGGAACGATAATGACCCGCCAAGTCAGGAACAGAGGAAGGTAGGTGGATAAAAGTGAAGGACTCGGAATGTAAGATAGACTGGGCTATCTCTTCGAAGTTGATGGAAGGAGAAGAAGATGACGGCTTTGGAGGAATACACTTTAGAGCAGGGGTCACCTCTAAAGCTTGTTTCATTTGTTCGAGGGTGGCCGGAGAGCTAGAAATGGTAATTCGAGATAAAGGATCGATGGCAGTAGGAGTCTGCTCGGGTTTATCTTGGGGAGCTTCAACGATCGGGCTCTCCGGGGATTTATCAAAAGGCGAACGTTCCTCCTCTTCTATATCAACAAATTTATCTATCTTCAAAGGAGGTCCTGCTTTAGTTGATGATGCCAACTTCCTTTTGATGGCTATCTTAGTTTTAGCAAGAGATTAGATGATGGATGGTGCATAGGAAGTAGCTGGAGGGGGAGCAGTACCAGTAACAGGCTTTGTAGCCTGAGACACGGCTGTAAAGAATTCATACAAACTAAAAGTTAGCAGAATAACCCGGAAAGCAACGCAGAAATAGAAAACAAAGGTAGTGTTAATAACTTACCGAAACGGTTAGAACAAATAGGTGACATGGGAGAGAAACGTTCGGGGTCTCCCAAGGAGAGGAAACGTTTACTCTTTGATGTATGTTAGATCAAAGGAGGAAGCCCCAAAATCCTTTGAACAGGGGGGAGAAGAGAATGTTTCTTCAAGTTAGAAGGGATCAGAAGCCTCGGTCGGTTTCCAATCTTATTAGAGGCTGCAATCAGAGACTCCACCGTTCTTCTGTCTGCCACATTAAGTTTTTGTCTGGAGAACCTGATGTAAGACAAATATTAGACAAGAGAAGTAACAAGATAAAAGGAAGAAAATGAAAGTATGAACTTACAAGGAGTAGAAAAGGTCCCACTGATATTTGGGAAGCATCTAACGAAGAAAAAATGGTTCTCCTAGTTTTTAACTTATTAACCCTCTCTGAAATTAGCTTCTTCGGGGGTTTGCTCTGAAGATTTTATGATTGAGGTTGCTAAGCTTGACTAGTCTGACCAAGTAATCAAGACTTCATCGTTTCGAGAGGGAAGGTTAGACTCTAATGCCATTAGCTCTAGAGACAGGAGGTAGGTGTAGGCATTTAAGGATAGCTGGATTGGAGCAATCCCGAGATAAGAAAGAAATCTAGACAGGAACTCTGGAAAAGACTGGAACCCCCCGTACCATATATGGATGGCAGTATAGGCAAAGAACCCTTCAGGAGGGTTGTCGATGGTATCGGATTCTTGAGGTTGGATAGCTTCCACACCAGAGACTCCGTAGTCGTTAAGGATGACATCTACTTCATCCTGTGAGGATATTAGGGAGTGCTTTGAAATGGCTTCAAGCTTCTTCGGAGAGCTCATGGTTCTACCAGGTGAAAATGTTTCAGTTTATTATGAGCTTAGCTTTCTTTCAAAATTTAATAAAAACTTGCTGAAGTAACTTAAACACAAAACCAAATATAGAACGTCAAATTCTTGGAAGAATGTTAAATTTAAAAATAAAAAAATGGAGCTTTCGATAGAGTCGAAAGGGGAAGAAAAATTAACATTTAAAGCACACCTTTCGACTGAGTCAAAAACCTAAATATAAACATTATGTGAGCTTTCGACAAGGTTGAAAGGAAATGTTTAAATATATGTTCAATCGGCATCCTTCAACAATGCCGAAAGCTCAATAAAGACTTTGTTGTTAAAAGGAAATGTTTAAAACAAACTTAAAAATCTGAACAAAGTATGTACAACTAGTGCTCTAAAAACAAAGTAACAAGTCCCTTCGACATAGTCGAAACCAGTGACTTAAATTTTCTAAGGGAAATATGAATGTCATTGAAACCTTGTATACCCATCAAGTCGAAAGGTCCTAGGTTAAGTTTATATGAACTAGGAATGTTTTGACAAAGTTGGAGAAAGGTGATTATATAGGGTTTCGACTCATTAGACATAAAAGGTATCCAAAGGGTCGAAGGGGCATTACAGTTTCAAAAACATAATAAAAAGAAAGGGTTTTAATCGAGACCAAAGGGTTTTGACTAAGTCGAAACCTATTGCTTTCAAGTAGGGTGACTACATTCTGCTTAACTATATAGCCTTTCGACAAGGTTGATCAAATTCACGCTACAATACCTTTCTACCCCATCGAAAGGGGCTAAGAAAGAAAAACCAATATTGCCTCTTAATCCCTTTCAAAGGGGTAGAAAGTTCAATGTGTGGTGCCAATTTTTCATCCGTACAACTCAAAAATTCTGGGCGAAGAAAACAGAAGCTTATACCTTTCCCAAACCCGATTGCAAATCTAGGATTTCAAAATTTTATTAAATAAATAAATCAAACCTGTTAAGAAAATGGATTTCAACATGAATAAACCATTTATAATTTCGAAAGTTTTAAAACGAAAATTCGAATTCTCTCAAAAGTGGCAGTAATCGTAAACACTGAAATAAAATTTGAAACGAGAAAAAAATCCCATCAATTCATGGAATTGAATTGGGAAAAATCTCTTAGATGAATAAATTTTAAAAATCAAACAATCTCAGAAAATCGAATCAAACATGTTTTTAGAAAGTTAAAGTTCATACAGTTTAAAATAAAAATCTCGATTATGAGAATTGAAAAGTTAACATTCACCAAAACAGAGAGAGAGATTCATAGAACAAAAATTATTTTGACTTACGGATTAGATTTGATTTCTTCTTTGATTGGAGAAAAAGAAAATTTAAGGATTTCAGGATTCTTTTACTTGTACTCGAAAATTAGATTGCAGGTAAATGAGGAAGAAGAAAGAAAGAGCGTACTTATAAGAAAAGTCATCTAGAGCTACAAGCCGTTAGATCAGATTTAAACAGATGGCCCAGATTTACGCGGGAAAACATAGAAGCGGGAAATTTCTGGGTTTCGACACGGTTGACTTGGAAAGTCAAGAGCATTCCTTCGCAAGGGGTGGGAGGCAAATGTTACAACCAAAAATTCCTTTCGACTTAGTCGAAATATGTTTGAGCAAAAGGCAAAGAATAACAAAAGGAAAAAAAGCTCCAGCTAGACCTTCTGAAAGAGTTGAAGGGATGCTACAGCCAAATTCCGAAAGCTTCAGAACCTTTCGAAGGTGTCGAAAGGATGCTACAATCAAGATCTAGAAGGTTTTTACCTTTCGAAGGAGTCGAAAGCACCCTTTCGCCTCCAGTAACCACCTTTCGACTAGGTAATTCCATATGCAAGAAGACCTTTCGAATGAGTCAAAGCAACACCTTTCAAAGACAATGAAGAACATCTCTTTGTATATGCGCCAAATCTTTCAAAACCAAAGGTTTCGCCTTTATTCAAATCACTCGAAGGCGTGTATTGGCTTGAACAACCCTTTCAAAAGCTATACCAAGCCTTTCGAACCAGTCGAAGCCATTATTGTCCCGGGAGGTTCCGCATCAAGTCACAAATAAGAGTTCAAAAGCAACCAACAGTGTCGAAACCATCACCATTTCAACACCATCGAAGCCATTAAACATAGCCTATCGACAGAGTCGAAAGCTCTTACAAGGCAACGCAAAGAAGAGAAGCGCGACCGTTCCTTTCGACAAAGGTGGAAGCGTCCTAGAGTCAATTTGGCAGCCACCTTTCGACCAAGTCGAAAGCATCGGGGTCGAAAGGTGCTGCCCGCATCTATAAATAAGACCCAATGGGTCAGATTTTGGGGATCCGAATCTTTCCATTCTAAACTTGTATTTCCTTAATTAAAAGAGCTGTAAACCCTAATTTCCAAATTGATTTTGAGTAATAAAATCATCTTTAGCTTGCGAAAGGGAAGTTTTAAATTTTACAGATTACTTTACTGGTCTTAAAGCTTTTATCAGGTTTAACATTGTGTTTCAGGTGTCGCTTATATCGAAAGGACCCTTCCAACATAGTCTAAACCTTGCATATTCAAATAACTTCAGATTAAATGCTTCAAGCTGTCTTCCCCTGGGCTACTGCTTTCGACATGGTCGAAACATAACCATAGTCCACTTAAACCTTGGATTGACACAAGGAACCTAAGGATCCTGCTTTCGACGAGGTCGAAACCTATCTCTAGATCACTGTAGCTTGAGATTACTAATCCAAATCCAAGACGGTTAAGTCCACAACTTTCGGCAAGGTTGAAACTTCTACCTCAGACCCTTGACCAAAGCCAAAGCCACTCAACAGCTTAAGCCCTCGACAAAGTCGAAACCCTGTAAGTCAGCCCTTACCCAGTGATTTCAATGACTATCCACTTAAATTCTGCTTCCACTTCAAAAGGAGAGCTTTCGAAGGGAAAACCCAGCTATCTCAGCAAAGTCGAAAGGCTGTTAAGGAAAAGAAATAATCATTTCGACTGAGTTGAAAGGTCAATCTAAGAAACTATTTATTACAGCAATCTATTTAAGAGGAAATTCAAGGAGGATATACCCATTCCACTCTTTCCCACCAACCTAAGGGATAAACCTTATTCCATAGTACAACTTTGGGATGTTGAAAAGGTTTCTTGTTAGCAGGTAATCCGGACTATCCATAAACAAGTAAAGTAAATCTATCCCAAGGATAGGAAATCATAACATAACATGTACTTCTCGTGTAATCAACGAGTCACTGAAACGTAACAATATACTATGATAAACATAACCCAGTGTACAAATACATGAGCAATCTAAACATCACAATTTAAGCATATCCTAGAATACACAACAATAATATCAACCAATTAATATAACACACTGAATATAAAGATAAGCAGTGGATGGAGAATATAAAACGATACTCATCATTGCTGATGAGTGGAGTTTATAGTAGACTCATGCCTAAGATAAATAGAGTCAGTAGCTTAGTGTACCATAGACCCCGAGTCGCGTCCAGTGTGGTAAAACTCTGTAGGTCTCACTCTACCCCTAGTGAGCATATATGATATATGACCAACTCTATATATCTGAAACTTGAGTCTGCGTTAAACATCGATCGCAATCTAATGATTCCCGTTGAGGTCCAAAATAAATATATTTAGTACCTCAGTGTAACAAAGACCCTGTGCCACATCCTCAGCGATCGAACAAGTGTATGTCTCACCGTAACCCTCAGTGATCATAAGTGATATATGATCCAATCTATTTACTTGAAACATACATCGATCTCACCTTTCCCCTTAGTGAGCATAAGTGATATATGACACACTCATAGATGATTGTCATTATCCTCCCTTGGCCATCATGGATTTCTTAATAAATTCACACGACATCTCCATAAAAGAGAACGACGGGCGTATCTCGCATAATATGCCATCGGGACCACAAAGGAATACCGATGCTATAAAGATGTATATACATACATACATACTTACATACATACATATATATATATATATATATATCGAATATAACGTCACGTAATTAGATACGCCTATCATAATGAAGATCGATATTTTATTATCGTCTATCTATACGTGTGGTCACTTGCTAAAAGACCAATAATATGTACGACCACTAATACAAGGCCAATACAACATATAGTCACTAATATAAGACCAATACTAGGTATGGTCACTAATATAAGACCAATACCAATAATCAAAGCTTATCTACTCAAGTTCAAAGCCAACAGGCATGGACTAACTCCATCCAATCCTACATGCTCACTAGACATGACCGTGCAACCAATCATTGTATCCATATCACATCTGATGATTATTGATCACACATGTATCACTATACATTGCATCCAGATCCTAAGCTTAGCCTTGCTCTCCACTTCATCGAGTAGCCTGAAGTCTCCCCCGAAGTCTTGTAGAAGCCTTGTGTCGACTCGAGTCCCAAACCGGGGAGAAATCCCCATTAAATTTCACCCTGCCTAGGCTTTACTGCCTAGGCCAGTGCACCATTGGTGGACTAGTGGTCTACCATCGGCCGATTGGTGGTTGTCTGTCCTAGGTAGTAAAGGCTGGGCAGTAGCTTATATGCCTCCAATTCGAGCTCCATCTCCTCCGTCGCTTCGTCCGATAAGTCGCTTAGACCCTCAAGCCTACCACCACCATGTCGAACCTCTCTCAGAGGCCATTTGTTGATATTTTAGAAGTGGTTTCTTAAGTATTCAAAAAGGGATTTTGATACAAAAAATCACTATTTTATGCTTAGAGTCCCACGAGACGATATTTAGCGACCCGACCTCCTCTAGCATGCCAAAACGAACTCAACTGACCTTCTGACCTAATGTGATGCTCACACATGTGTCAATGCGCCTACTTATGCACATATATGCACATACGTACATACAAACGTGCTTCCACTACATAAATCGCATTTTGATCCTCATTGGAGTGATTTCTCAACCTCATATTCTCTCACGTAGCTAAGCGCACATAATGGTCGTTGTGGTTATGTGAGATTGCTCGTAATGTGTTTATATACACATATAATTACACACAAATACATAATCTTTATCAACAATCCAAATCATTCTGCAATTCTACCTACAATACATGAATTGTATTGATTGTTATATGACTTCAAATACATATATACGTATATTTACCCATATACATATACATACACGTATGTTTAAATAAGTATTTCGAATTTTATTTAAATCAAAACTTACTTTTATTTAATAAGTCTTTTCAATAAAGTAAATCTCCTTTTCTACTATTTAGGAAAATATTCCATTATATTATAAGATACCAAACTAGCTTATAAATCATTTAAAGCCATTATAATACTTAATTTCTTCATTAAAATTAAGCAATCATCTTATAATTATTTTGTAAAACTTTACAACCAATTTATAAAATAATTCCTTCTCACTATTTTATAAAATCTCATGCTTTTATAAAATATCTTTTTTATATTATTTTATGAAATCTCACTCCATTTTATAAAATATCATTTATACTGATTTGTAAAATCTCCTTCTATTTTACAAAAAATATATTTATTACCGCTTTATAAAATCTCATTCTATTTTATAAATCATATCTTTTGCTTATAGGATTATTTCTTTACTTCAATAATATTTATGAGTATTAATTAAGGCTCATTAAGCCTCTATCACTTTAATAATAAGTATAGAGCTCATAACTCATTTAATTAGCTTGCTAACTTCATTATATAAATTATTCCATTATTTTATAAAATCATTTCTTTTTATTATTAAATAACATTCATAAATACTAATTAAGCTTCATTAGGCCTCTAATCATTTTAATAATAAGTGCAAAGCTCCAAAACCCCTTAATTAACTTACTCACTTTTCTAAAACCAATTCAAATGATTTAACCTCTACTAACTAATGATATATACATTAATATATCACTTAATTAGTCACTAATCTATCATAACATCACACACAAACATCCAATTAAGCCTAAATCATATTCCCAAGCTTCCCAACTTTTACAAAATTAGTAATAAAGGTCTCAAACAAATAATATGATGATATAATTATGTTTGTAATATAAAGATATGCCTAAATCATCAGCTACATTCTCTAAATCACTACACACAACTTCATAACCATTAATAAACAAATATACGAAGTAACATGTAAATAAGTTAAGAGAATTATCCCACTCACCTCTTCTTCTTTAAATCAAGCTCAAATCACCAAAACCCATTTCTAAGCTTTCTTGAAAGTTGAGATCTTACTCCATTCAAAACTTATTACTAATTCCTTATTGGGTTTTGTAACAAATCAGATGAGAGGAATTATGGTGATTTAAGTTTGAATTTAGGAATAAATTTAAATAGATTTAGGGCTTGGAGATTAAGAGGGGATTAAAGAGTAAACATGAAATAATTAGGAGAGGAAAAGGAGAAGTAATATGTTAATGAGAGAATGAAATGAAAATATGAAGAGGCTAGCCACTTATAGGCTAGCCAATGGGCCCTGGCCCAATTCATTTCTTTCTCCATAAATCACTATTCACTCCATAAACTAATCAAATCCAAACATAACCAAGTTTATACTCATTTTTCTCATGTCGGAAAAGCGGTCTCAACTATGGATGTCTCGAAAACCAATTCAATCATCTTTGAAAAATTGAGTATAATGGAAATTTTGTCAATTAACTATTTAAATTAATTATTTAAATATTTGGTCATTATAGTTCCGGGTTGTTATAGGTTTTGATTTAAGTAATTCATTAAAATAAAACGTACCTAACCGCATTTGCTATAAGTTTCCAGTTTAAAATGACCGATACTAGATAATTTCCTCATATTATACCCGTCACTAGCCCTTTTACTCCTCCGGAAGAAGCAGGTTCTTCTACTGCTTAAGCGTCCACTTCCACTCCATTTGGAGCAACATGTTCTATCACACGAGAACTTCAACTTCAAGGATGTTCATGCCGTTCAACCTCACGGCCCTGCCCCTTCAAGGGAGGATCTACCTATTCTTTATGTCTTGGATAATCCATGTGATCAAACACTATCGAAACTGATCGTAGAGAGACTCCAATCAATCTGTTTTGAGCATAGGATCCATGATGATGAAGTTCTCTTGCCTACAATCGATCAATGGCTCATCTCCTACCACCTAGCTATACAACATGTAACAAATATATATGCCTATCTAGAGTTGTGCTGCCATATAAAGAATTCCTTAAAATTTTCATTCAAGAGTTTGTGTTAACTCCAACTAAAGTGCATCCCAATGGTTATGCCTTGCTCAACTCCCTCTATATTCTTTTCATGATGCACCTAACTAGGCCGCCCACATTTCCAAAGCTCATTTATCAACTAAGCTTCAAAAAGAGAAAGGAAACACCTTTTATGTTGGTCACTGAAGCATATGACCATGGTAAAGTTATTGAGGGGATAGATAACAAGCGTAGCTATTCAAAACCGAATATTTCTTTATTCGTTGTCCCAAAGCTTCAACCGTCTCAGGTTGTCTGGCCATAAGTTCTCTTACCAAGTATCTCTTGTGCACTCGATCTTCCTTCACTCCATCATCTAACACTCTTTATGTATCCTTCACAGATCTCCCTGAACGAGCTATTTCCGATGCTCATCCCAGTACCTTGGCATTCATGAAGGGGATTGAGTTTAATCTTCGTAAAACTTCCTATCTTCTCACGAAAGTTCGGGCATGAGTACCACCTTCTATACAATGAAAGAAGTATTGTTCCCAGTCTACTCCCTACCAAAAGAACTCAGGGTCACTTAGGGAAATGTCAGCACTTCACACACTTATAGGATCATGAGTACAAGCAATTAGCACTCATTCTTAATCCATCGCTTCTTTTTTGACATATCCCTTCTTCTTTTTAGGAACAATAGAGAGACAACACTTCAACCAACTATCGATGACCAAGCTCTTACCAAGGGTCAGATTCTGAGAGAAGGAGAAGAAATTATGAAAGTGATGAGATATGGAAGAAAGGTTGCAGCATCACAATGAACAAGAGTGATGCAATGCCGAGAGAAACAACGTCCCCAGATGAACAACAAGGATCACATGACCATACTATGCATGACTTTGATCCCCAACAACATCCCTGCTTCCATTCTTTCTTGCAACAACCATTGTCTCATTGGGACCTTCCTCCATCATCAGAACCTCTCATTTCCATTTGTTATACTTTCTAACTATCCAAAACTGTCAGCCCATCACAATCCATGCAATCCTATAGGGATAACAAAGGAACATCAAGTCATGCTGCTCTCCCCACCCTCGAAGGCCAATCTTCCGTTATTACCATAAAGGTGTAAGCATCTTTTCCTGGCTTCTAATTGGAGGGAATAATATTTGATTGCAACATCAAGGACCTTTCCCGTAGAGAAGCTAATGAATGCCTTGATCAACTTAAGGAGGTTATGGAGCAGTTGTTCGAATAGAAGAGGCTGCGAAAAGCCTCTTTGATGTCAACTAGGCTAATAAGTTGATTATCCGTTCTTTTGACTCAAATAAGGCCAATTACAACAAAATATGCGAAGCTTACAAGTAAGAATTAGATGAAATCACAAAGGAAAGGGATAAAAAAAGAAAAATCAGCAAAGAATTTCCAAGACAGAATAGTTGAGCTGCCTATCATTCACATGCAAGTGACCATGGTTATGACTATTCAACTGAAGACCGCACATGCTACCGATGCTTAGCAGGAGCTCAAAGATAAAGAAGAAAATTCCGAGGAACCTAAAGCTAAAGTAGAAAAAATTAAAACCAACTTGATGGCTGAGTCGAAATCCAAAGAAAAATTCCAAGTTGATGTAACGACCCACCTTTTCGACCCTCAAAAGTCGACACTAATACATCCACGATATTCATGTGCTGAACATCTAAGTGCTAGAAATATGGATGGTTGGGGTGAAAGAAAGAAAAGATGGTACATAATCTCACTTCATGACGAGTAATATACAATATACAACAGATCTTTACAAAAAAAACTGTAATTTACATACATCAATCAGAGTAAACTAACCATTTATCAGCCTGGACAGTTATAATAACCTATCTTCACAAATGCTGATAAATATAAACAACAAATGCAGTAGAAATAAAATATACATGAATACTTCTTGGAGGAATCCATCTCATCTCCTAAAGCACCAAAGCATCCATAACTAAATATGAAAATATGCTCGATTTGACCCGTGCATTATAAGGAAATAGCGCCTGAATTAGTGTGGTAAACCAATGTGAGAAACACAATCCAATGGATTTTTAATGTTATAAAACCTTTCAAAATAAAGGTATCTTGTAAAAGCACGTCGCACATAAACACGGATGGGTTTTTACTTTACGATAACCAAACAGTTTTATAGGAAATCTTATGGTATTATAATAATGTCCGGGGTTTAAAATAAATATTTAATCATAACCGAAATGGTTACGTCAATTACATTCCCGCATATTAGGTATACAACTAAGTCCATGAAGACACGTATTAGAGAATGGATTCCATACAATTACAAGGCTACTGGGGTGTTGCTTGCATGTAACATCCTCCATTTGGAAGCCCAAAACTAACTGCTACGGATGCTACAGTCATCCATAGTTATTAATTCTCGGTGATCAAGTGCAGTAATGGTAGATACATTGATATACCAGAAACACATGAATATGAAAAAAATTAAACTCAATTTAAAACAAATTTCTCATTCATTTCAGATTCATTACATAATCCTATACGTAAGCCACATTCATAAAAATTATAATTTATTACAAAATATGCCAAAAGCGACATATGAGGATGTCCCTTGGTTGATCAAAGTCTAAATATAGGTACTAAATAGCTTTTCCATTACATCTAATAACATAGAGGATTCAAACAGAAAGAACTCCTAATAGCTAGCTTGCCTCCTGCAAATCTTCGGAAGCTTATTCGTCTAAAGGAGAACCTGAAAACCTTAACTCACAAACTACTCAAAATCAATAGAGCACCCGAGAGTTTAAGGGGAAAACATAAACTTCAAGTCAGATAAAAAGTCTGATGTGAATAATAACCTACCATCTCGAACCACATAGATATCTAGTGAGACCACGCCACTTAGCGGAACGAGTTTTCCCTTTGCTAGTATCTTAACCCAATTTATAATAACTATATACTGCGCACCTGCATCCACAATGGTTAAGACATGACATAGTAAAATGCATCATGATGATATGCAAACATGCAATACGCTCTGGATTTTCCATCCCCATTCACCTGACTATCTATCTTATATTATAGTTTCTAAGGTCACTAATAACCTATTAGTTTTCATGGGCTAACTAATAACCTGTTCCAAGCTTACGGACTATCTGTCCAGTTTCATTGTTTTCATGGGATCACTAAGAACCTATTGGTATCTACCAACAAAATTATCCAATCATAGTTTTCATGGGCTTACTATGAACCTATTGGATTCTCTAATAACATCTCTCATGTCATAGTTTTCATGGGCTAACTATGAACCTATTGATCTCTATCAATAACTTGTTCCAAACATAGTTTTCATGAGATCACTAAGAACCTATTGGCCCCCTGCCAATAACAATTTACATACATAGTTTTCATGGGCTTACTAAGAACCTCTCTAAACCAATGATCTTTGATCAGCTTTGGGCATCTTATATTCTAGTCCATCTGACCTTCTGGATGCAATTATACTCGCACAGAAGTTAATTCAATGTATATTCACTGCTGGGTCAACCTAATCGGTTATTCTGCCCTAAACAACCCAAAATGTAGTTATGGGTAAATTATGAAGTGAATATGGTTACAGAAGCAAACATGATAACTGATCAAAGCATAACAATATAAACATCCATGATTTAATTCCATGTATTCATTTTCTACTAAAACATTGTTAATACTCTTAACCCACTATCCTTGGCAAGGAAAAATTCCTCTTAGTTTCAAATTTTAAATGTCATTTCAAAACTCTTTTACATTGCCATGGGTTTACCTTTAAAAATGAAATTGGATTTTCTTATTTGAAAGCTAAGGCTTTCGACTAGGTCATTTGGATCATTGTGACATCATGAGTTACCCTCCGTCACTCCCTTTTGAAAGCATTACTTAAAATCTATGACCTTCTCTTTCGAAAGCATTAAAACATACCTTTCGAAAGCAAAGGAAACCTTCCTTTCAAAATAATGAAAAACATACCTTTCGAAACACTTAAAACATACCTTTTGAAGGCATTTAGTTCAAGAAAGAATTTATGGAAGCATAGTTTCGAAACCATTTGAAAGTCTCTTTCGAAATCCTTGGGTTTAACATTATATATAACTGCTGATAAAAAAGAATAGAAGCGAAAGTATCCCTTTAGAAAGCATTGATTTCAAGTAAAATAATTGGGGAAGAGGATAGCTTCGAAACCAACCTTTCGAAACCATTTCCTTTAAAACTCTTATTAAAAGTGGCTAAAACAACCCTTTCGAAAGCATTGGGAATGCGACTTCAATGTTAATAAAAAGAATGCCTTCCTTTTGAACTAATTGTTATATGGCTATAAAGAAAAGCGGCCTTTAACCAATTCGAAAGCTATGAATGCGGCAGCTAGGTATTGAATGAGTTCAAAATGTGGCAACTCTTTTGAAATCTTCTTTAAAAACAAAGGAAAGTTGGATTGATTCGAAAGCTTATAAAAATGGCTTCAACCCCTTTGAAAGCATTCCTTCGACACAGTTCCTTCTGCTTTTCTCCAATACACCATGTATCGATTGCTTATACTATGTGCATTGGTTTCGAATGGGTGCGCAAGTTCATTAGTGGAAGTATGGTGATGGAAGTAAGTAAATGAAAGTGGAGAAGCTGTAATTTGAAACAAAACTGATTTTTATGCCTTTCAGAGTAATTATTTTTTACCTAACTTTCCTAATTTGTCAAAATATGATTGGTTGCTAATTCTTTATAAAAATTCTTTTCTAAAAGGCTGTCAAATTCAACAATTAACAAATGAAATCATTTTAACAAATAAGCCCTTCCCCTTAACAAAACATTTAAATTCTCTAACTTAAATAATTTAATAACCATAGTAAAATACTTTAGGAAAAATCCCCAAATTTGACAATTATTCACTTTTAATATGTTTTCTAACATATATAAATTTCAGACCTGAAAACAATACTTAACCTCTTTAAATAATTTAAACCCAAAATTGTCTATTTCTTCCATTAAAAATTCATAATAAATTATCCATAGCTTGGAATATTATGAGAATTTAAACCTATCTCCAAAATAATGTCATACATGAAATATTCAAACATCATGGCATTCGAAAATCAGTTTGCACCATTTTAACCTTAAATCGAATCATATTATCCCACAAAAATCCTTGTTTAAATTATAACATGGCATATGAATCAAAGCATATCATCATTTATCCATCCAAACGGTTTTAAACCTTAAATCCAATTTAAAACTTTCAAGAAGATTTATATGAGATGGTTTATTCACTTTATTTGGATAAGGAACTTGAGATTTGTTCTTGCTTTAATCTTCCTAGCTTGAATCTTAGCTTCAAATTGGATTTTTCTCTTCTTCTTCTTAGGGTTGTGGCCGACCTTATTTTCTTTTGTCTTTGTTTTTGTTTTTGTAAGAATGAAAAGGTTGTAAGGGTTTAGGGGTTATGGAGTTCGGCTATTCCTATATTACCTTTGCCCTATTCTCTTAAGTATTTAACTTATAAACCATTCTTATAAATCCATTTATTTAAGGCACGACCCTAATTAGTTCTCAAATCTCAGTTGTCTTATCACTCTAATCTCTACATTGTTCTATTTAATTTATCTAATTAAATCTCCTGAATATTTAAAATTAGGGGTGTTACATTGCCACAGTACACCTCTAGAAAAATGTACCAAGGGCCTCACATGGACCCCCAGCAAATCAGGACTGGCCTACACTTTACTGGATTGTACCGAATATGACACCACACCGGTTGCCGGCCAACAACCATCCCCAGTCACTAGCATATATAATCCATTAATAAATATCGATCTAGATCGGGTGATGACCATACCCTAATGGTAGCGAACTACATAGCCCTGAAGCATATCCCATATTTTAGTCATTCCCGATTGTGAGGCTCGACGCTACGATTTACCTTTTTTAAGCAAATCCCACTTGGAATGCTAACACTACCCTCCAGGAAACAATGCAATGCCAACATTCACCCGTATAAGTTGTTTAGGATATGAACAAACCGAAGGTACTACTCGGAATCAGCCTCAGGATTAGTAATAAGTAGCCCTTGCACTTCAAAGAACTCTGTCTTCAATTATCTTTAAGATTTCTCAAATTCGAACACTTATGCTTGTTGGAAGTGTTTTTCAGATAATATATCTGGTCCAGGTCTCTCTAAACCAACAACTATAGTTTTAAAAACCGATTGCCACTTTAAAGTCAGTTATTTAACTATTAAATAAATAAACAATCAAATCAAAGATTTAACCAAGCATGGTTAAGCATAAAAGCAACCACTAAGCCTCTTTAATTAATCCTTTCATTAATTAAAATAATTTTTTAAATACTTGTATTAAAATACTTTTACAAAGATATATTCACAAACTTTTTCTACTCTTTTCAATACTTGAAAAATATTGATACATCAATCACAATTGTATAAGTGTACTCAATAAACATTTTACTTTCAATACTTAGAAAACTTTTCCATATACTTATCTCAACGGTATAAGTATATTCACAAAACACAACATTTCCAATACTTAGAAAATATATATTCACAAAACACTACATTTCCAATACTTAGAAAATGTACCCATATACTTATCTCAACAGTATAAGTATATTAAAAAAACACAACATTTCCAATACTTAGAAAATGTACCCATATAGTTATCTCAATGGTATACGTATTTTCAAAAATCTTAAGAAAAATTTCATTTTCCAAAACCATACTTATTTGGTTCAAACAAATGTCAATTTAAAACATTTGTAACAATAAACCCAAAAACAATTTTGGTGTAAGTAAACGGGATGCATGAAAATTAAACCAATATACTTACCATCACTTCCTGATTTCAAACAGCACTATCCCTCGATTAACAATGAAATTGGACAAGTTAGGAAACTACATTGCCTCGACATATATTTTTAATTCTCAAGATAAAGACGAGTTTCTATATCTCAGAATTTGGCGTTAAGTATGAAATGAATACTTTCCGTACCACCATAATTTAAAAAGATCATTTATGGAAATAAAATCTCATTCCTTTTATAAAACTCTTTTTTATAAATCTCTTTTATGATTACAAACTCCATTTATGAACTCCTTTATAAAACTACGTCTACAAATATCCTTTATAAAATATCATTTATAATTCTCCTTTATAAACCCCAAATATAATTATAAAACTCCTTTTATAAATCTTCAAATATAATTATAAAGCTTTTTTTATAAATCTCCAAATATAATTATAGTACCCCTTTTTATACTTAATACAAATCTTTGTTTCTAAAATAGGACCAAACACTTTTCATAAAACGATCATTTCATATATCACTTTAAATCCACAAAGGAGATTTATTATTCCAATTTATATAATGATATAATTTCCTTTTTATAAACTACCATTTAAAAATCTATTCTTTAATTTATAAATACTGTTTATCAATCTCTCTTTTATTTATGAAATACTATTTATAAATCTATCAGTTTCTACAATATTTTATATAAACATTTCACAAATATTTATTTCAAAATACTTCTATCTTCTTTAAAAATCAAAATCACTTTATTATAATAAAAAATTCCCCTTTATTTCCTTTAAAATAAACATTCATTATTATATTAACAAAATAAATACTCTTCGAAATACTTTTAAAACATTTCCAAAAGGTTGAAAAAATAGAAAAGCACAAAACTATTTTTAAATAAAATAATCACAGAAAATTCCAAAAGTCACATTTACAACCATTCTCCGAATCAAAACCATTATCAAATCCAAGCAACAAATTATAGTATTCCCAAAATACTATAACAAGGCTAATAGTTACCCTAGCACTTAACCAATGCTACTACTACCATTATCACTAAAAAGGTTCAACTTTTAACATATCTATGTCACATCCAGTCTGACCGAACTATCAAGTTTTGGAATTCAATAATTTATCCCAAAAGTATATAAATAGAATTAAAATCAATAGGTATATAACTGAAACTAAAAATCACAATGGTGAGAAATCCGGATTTTTCTACAAAATTCCATGTATTTCATTTTAAATGACATTAGCTTTTTAAAATAGAAATTCAACCGAACCAAATCAATAAACAATTCAGACACAAAAATAATTATTTTTGTCTACCATATATCATTATAGCATCCAATCAGAGGTAAGATAACTCACCGAAATTCCAGTTAAGGCTTAAGCATTCCGGTTGGATCTAAAATCGAACGATGTTCGATTTTATCTCAAAATTTCTCTTGTTTCAAACTTGATGAAACCAATTCCATTGTGTAGATATTGCTTCTATGAGTGCAACACAAAAAAAACATCTCGATTGGACCTCGTATAAGAGAGATATTTATTTTATAAGTTTTCAATTTCAAGAATATGATTAAATACACTAATTACTTTTTGTTAAATTAATTACCCATAAACAATCTTCCCTCCCAAATCAACTTCTCACAAAATCCATAATTCCCTGTGCACATTCATGTGTGCAGCTGTGCATCGCCTCCACCTGCCCCCTCCACGCTCGTCGAAACAACGCGGCACCTCCTCCGCTCAACTCCTTTTCCCGCATGCTCCGCAATGCACCCATTGACGTTAAGCTCGGTTGCACTATTCAATTTCCCACCTGCACCAACCCATGCGCTTGACCAAATTTTGACCGTCCCTCTACCATGCTATGGTCCATGAAAAATCCTAGCTCCACGTCCAATCAACCACACTTCACAAGCTCATCCCAACGGACATGAAGCCAACCAACCCGCAACCCCTCTGACATTCATGACCTGACACATGCTATTGACCCAAAAATGTCACATGCCACAATCCTATACCTCACTTCACCATACTCCACCCAAATATGCTCCTCCATGCCACAAACTCCACACCATACTCTGATTCCACTCACACCACCTACATCGACTTAAAACCCAACCCTAGCCTACTACCAAACTGCCGCACTCCACCACCCATCGTCGAACGCCACTGTACATACATGGATTTGAAGATATTAGCCTCATGAGTTCAAAGAATCCAACTTTGTAATTCTTAGTTGAGTAAATGAATTGATTTTTATTTTTTAATGGAGATTTTCTTTCTTTTGTTTTTGCTTACTTTGAAAGGAAAAGAGGAGTGAAAAGAAAAGGAAAGATGTTGAAAATTCTAAGTGTAGATGTATGTTTATCTACAAATTTTCGGCACTTCGCTTCATAGAATTTCGTTCGCGTATGAACCACAAATGACAAAAAAGATACGATCGCATACAAAATTGCGATCCAATCTCAAAAAAACAATAAAGTACACTGGTTATCTTATTCTGTGAAATTTCAAAAATACCACAGTTTGTCATAAAATATGTTAAACGGAAATTTAAATATTTTCCAAATTAAAAATTATGTAAAAATCCTATAAATTAAACTAAAAGTCTATAATAAAAATCGAGTCATTTTATTAATAATTGATTTCCTTATTATATAATATATTTGAATCAAATTTGCATATTTAAACAAATTAAATATTCTCATTCGTAACGTTAAATTTTTTGGATCGTTACATTCTTCCACCCCTAAAAGAATTTCGTCCCCGAAATTCCCAAAGGAAGAAAACTATCTTCACACCCTTAAGCTTTTAAAACCAATTAAGTAAAATGAGTTATTGAAATTTTAAGATATCATATGTTATGGAAAATTTTGGCAGCACCTCCTTTGCGCGGCTCGATTAGAAAAACTACCACTCGCCACAACTGGCCCAAATCAACAAAAGACAACAAAGCCCAAAAGTTGCCTCGCATATCTGGGGCATAAAATCATCAACAATAACATATGCTTATAATATTTTTTATAGAGTGTGTATGACACATAGCAAACACACCCGTTAAGTAATAAACACATAACAATTTATCGAACAATTAAACTCTACTCATGAAACCAAAAGCAACAAGCTAGCTTTTGCTTATATATGCCTAAATTTCACTTACAAATGCCATCAAACCATATAACTTCAATTCTAATGTCAAAAGCATATAATTACATTAAAGCCCGTATGATGTACATATGTCATCCGTATGCAATATCAATTCTAAGCACTCGCTCGATCACACAAATTTCACTTCCAAACTAGTATCGCTCACTCGACTTCCCTAGTGCAGACTCTGATCAGGTTCCTTGATTAGAAACCTCCGTTCTCCTTGCATAGCAAATACTATGATAGAAAACTTCAGAATTATATCAAAAATTTGTATCAAGTGTTCGCCATCAAGGATCGAGTGAAAAATCCTTGTTCAGACCGGTGTAAATCACCTTAAAATCGTGTACTCAAATCTGGATCAAGAATAGATATGCAAATAAAATAACCTATGTACAACTTACGTATTTATTCCATTGGTTTCTTAACTATACCAATTACTTTTTAATTCACACTTATTTCTTTTGTAGTATTTCATTTAATACTAAAATCATTTATGAACCATTTCATAAAATCATTACTTAAGTTTATAAACATCTTATAAAACACAACCTATGTTTACCAACACTTTAAAAATTAAGTTCATATTCGTATCATACTCTTCTACATCCTAAGAGTACATACGCAATATCAATCTGTTTTACCTAACCAGGATGTTCAACAAATTTAAAACTTGTTTAAATTCTTACCATCCTTTAATTTAAGAGTTATAAAATCTCAACTTTTATACCTTTAACAAAAACATCTGGCTTCAATTTTTATATCTATTCGGAAGTTTTTGACTATCCAAAATCATCGGAAATTCCATTTCCTTTTAACAAATGAAAACTGCCAAACAACATATCATAATGAGATGCACAAACCAAATTACCCTACTGCATAGGATACATTAGCCCATATAATAACTTAATTGAAAACTTTAGAATTAAACACCCAGTTTTATTTCAAGTCATTTTGATATAATAATAATATGCATATCTCCTTTTGTATATCAAATCATACTTTTAGAATTTTAAGGCAATTTTTTTTTACCTAAAACAACTCTATAGCAAATTACTATTATAGCAATTCCTCACTTAGAAACTCGAATATGAACGCCGATGACGCTGCAGTCATCACCAGAATTATTTTCCAATGACAGAAGTGAGTTTGGTGCTTTCTATCTCCTTTAAAATCCATTTAAAATATTTCTATTCATAAATACTTTCAAATAATTCTATTATTATTTCCTCCAAAATTTTGAAAAACAATTTTCAAAAGCACCAAGATTTAAGTTCTCAAATTATCAATTTAAATCCTTTTTGTTTATAAACTATACTTATATAATTTCACTTTCTTATATAGAAATCATTTCACAAATGTATATCCTTGTTTAGATTATAATTAGCAACTTTCAATAAAATTAATATTTTAACCCAACATTATCACCAAACGCCTTATATTCAAATCGTGAAACTGAATTCACAAAGTGTTTGTTTTTAATTTAAATCAAACAAATAAATGCCCATAAACTGGTCGAGCATAAATAGTCAAACAATAAACGATAATAATCGGATATTATCCTTTCTAAAAAACACATCATATATAACTATATCAAACTTTGAAAATTATCCATTTATATATAAAATGTAATCTAGGTAAAATTATTTCATTTAACAATTTCAAAAACAATACTGTGTCGGTTTGCCTTATACAAGTGTCTAAAAACTTCCAACGATACCATGGCATCCCACTTACCGACCAGAATTCATAAACCACTCAACAGATAAATCAACACAATATAAAACATTTTTATAACACTAACAAATACGCTCTCGTATATATATACACTCAAACTTATTCTAGGGTGTTACTAACCCTATCTCTAAGTAGTTTACCCCACCAAATCCAAGGTGTTCGCTTAACCTAAGCTCTGATACCAACTGTAACAACCCGCCTTTTCGATCCTCAAAAATCGACACTAATACATCCACGGTATTTACATGCCGAGCATCTAAGTGCCTAAAAGACAGATGGTTGTGGTGAAAGAAAGAAAAGATAGAACAAAATCTGATATCGTGATGAGTAATACATAATATATAGTAGATCTTTACAAAAGAAAACTATAATATACATACATTAATTAGAGTAAACTAACCGTTTATCATCCTGAACAGTTATAATAATTTATCCTCATAAATGCTGATAAATACAAACAAAAAATGCAGTGGAAATGAAATATACATGAATGTCTTGGAGGCATCCAGCTCATCTCCTGAAGCTCGAAAGCATCCATAACTAAATCTAAAAATATGTTCGGTCTGATTGGAGCACTAAAAGAAAATAACGCCTGGTTCAGTATGGTAAACCGGCATGAGAAACACAATCCAATGGATTTTTAATGTTATAAAATCTTTCAAAATAAATGTATCTAGTAAGACTATGTCTCACACAAATACGGACGAGTTTTTACCTTACAATAACCAAACCATTTTATATGAAATCTTGTGGTATTACAATAATGTCTAGGGTTTAAAATAAATATTTAATCATAGCTGAAATGGTTACATTAATTACATTCCATATTAGGTATACAACTAAGTCCGTAAAGGCACGTATTGGAGAATGGATTCCATACAATGACAAGGCTACTGGGGTACCGCATGCTACAGTACACCTCTAGAAAAATGTACCAAGGGCCTCACATGGACCGCTTGTAAATCAGGATTGTCCTACCCTTATTGGATAGTACCGAATATGTCACCACCTCGTTTGCTGGCCAAAAACTAACCCGAGTCACTAGCATACATAATCCATCAATAAATATCGATCTAGATCGGGTGATGATCATATCCTAATGGTAGCGAACCACATAGCCCTAAAGCATATTACTTGTTTTAGTCATTCTCGATTAGTGAGGCTCGAGGCTATGATTTACCTTCGTTTAGCCCCACTTGGAATGCTAACACTGCACTCCAAGCAACAATGCAATGCTAGCATTCATCCAAGTTATTCAGGATATGAGGAAACCGAAGGCACTACTTCTACTACATCCTTTTTGGAATCAGCCTAAGGATTAGTAATAAGCAGCCCTTGCATTTCAAAGAACTCGGCCTTCGATCATCTTCGAAATATCTCCGAATGGAATGCTTATGCCGATTCGAAGCGGTTTTCGGATAATATATCTGATCCGGGTCTTTCCAAACCCACAATGATATTTTTAAAAACTGGCCGACATATGAAAGTCGGTTATTTAACTATCAAATAAACAAACAATCAAATCAAAGATTTAACTAAGCATGGTTAAGCACAGAAGCAACTGCTAAGCCTCTTTAATTTATCTTTTCATTAATTAAAATCACCTTTGAAATACTTGTATCAAAATACTTTCACAAAGATATATTCACAAATTTTCCCTACTGTTTTCAATACTTGAAAAATATTGATATACCTATCTCAAATGTATAAATATACTAACAAAACATTTTACTTTCAATACTTAGAAATCTTTTCCATATACTTATCTGAACTGTATAAGTATATTCAAAAAACACAACATTTCCAATACTTAGAAAATATAATCATATACTTAACTCAACGATCTAAGTATATTCACAAAACACTACATTTCCAAACTTAGAAAATGTACCCATATACTTACCTCAACGGTATTAGTATATTAACAAATCTTAAGAAAGATTTCATTTTCCAAAACCATACTTATTTGAGGTTCAAAAAATGTAAATTTAAAACATTGATAATGATTAACCCAAAACATTTTTGGTGTTTGTAAATGGACCACATTAAAGTTAAACCAAATATACTTACCACTTCTCGATTCCAAACAGTACTATCCCTCGATTAACAATGAAATCGAACAAGCTAGAAATCTACACTTTCCTTGACACATATTTTTAATTCTAAAGATAGAGACGAGTTTCCATACGTCGAAAATTGGTGTTGATTATGAAAAGAATTATTTTCACACCACCATAATTTAAAAGGATCATTTATGGAAATCAAATCTCATTCCTTTTATAAAACTCATTTTATAAATCTCTTTTATATTTACAAATTCTATTAATAAATTCCTTTATAAACTTCATTTATAAATCTCCTTTATAAAATATTATTTATAGTTCTCCTTTTTAAATCCCAAATATAATTATAAAACTCCTTTTATAAATCTCCAAATATAATTATAAAACTCCTTATTATACTTAACACAAATCTTTATTTCCAAAATAGGACCAAATACTTTTCATAAAACGATCATTTCAGATATCACTTTAAATCCACAAAGGTGATTTATTATTCCAAATTATAAAAGTGATCTAATTCCCTTTTTATAAAAAACCATTTAAAAATATATTGTTTTATTTATAAAATATCGTTTATCAATCTCTCTTTTATTTATAAAATACCATTTATAAATTTAACCTTTTTATATAATATTTTATATAAAACATTTCATAAATATTTATGCTAAAATATTTCTATCTTATTTTAAAAATAAAATCACTTTATTATAAAATAGAATAATTACCCTTTATTTCATTTAAAATAAACACATTATTACATTAAGTTTTCAATAAAAATAAATACTTTTCGAAATACTTTTAAAACATTTCCAAAACGGTTAAAAAAATAGAAAAGTACAAAACTATTTTTGAATAAATTAGTCATAGAAAATTCCAAAAGTCATATTTAAAATCATTCTCTGGATCAAAACCATTTTCATATCCAAACGACAAATAATAGTATTTTCAAAATACTATAACGAGGCCAATAGTTACCATAGCACTTTACCAATGCTACTACTACCTTTATTACTAAAAAGGTTCAACTTTTAACATATATCAAATGTCACATCCAATCTAGCCAGACTACGAAGTTTTGACATTCAACAATATACCCAACGAGTATATAAATGGAATTAAAATCAAAGGGTATAGAACTAAAATTAAAAATTACAACGATGAGAAATCCAGTTTTTTCTATAAAATTCCCTGTATTTCATTTTAAATGTCATTCTCTTTTTAATGTGGAAATTCAACCAAACCAAGTCAATAAATCATTCAAGCACAAACATAATTATTTATATCTACCATATACCATATAATATTCAATCAGAGGTGAGATAACTCACCAAAATTTCAGTTGACGCTTAAGCATTTTGGTATAATGTAAAATCGAACAACGTTCGGTTTTATCTGAAAATTCCACTTGCTCTAAACTCGGTGAAACAAATTTGAGCACGTAGATATTGCTTCGACGAGTGCAATGCAAAAGACCGCGTCTCGATTGAACCTCATATGAAAGAGATATTTATTTTATAAGTTTTTGATTTTAAGAATGTGATTAAATAGACTAATTACTTTTTATTAAATTAATTACCCCATTAACAATCTTCCCTCCCATATCAACTTCTCATAAAATCCCTGATTCCTTGTGCATGTTCATGTGTGCACGCCGTGCATCTCCTCTCCTTGCTCCCTCCACGCTCGTCGAAACGATGCCACACCTCCTCCGCATAACTCCCCTTCCCGCGTGCTCCGCATAGCACCCATCAACGTTGAGCTCGGCTGCACCATTTAATTTTCGACCTGCTCTAACCCATGCCCTTGACTGAAATTTAATCGTCCCTCTACCACGCTATAGTCCACGAAAACTATCGCATCCACTTCCAATCAACCACACTTCATGAGCTCGTCCCAACAGACATGAAGACACCCAGCCCATAACCTCTCTGATAATCGCGACCTAACATATGCTATCAACTCAAAAATGTCACAAGCAATAATCCTTCACCGCACTTCACCATACTCCACCCAAAGATGCACCTCCATGGCACAAATTCCATGCCATACGATGATTCCACTCACTACACCTTCACCGACCTAAAACCTATACCCTCGCCAACTACCAAATTGCCGCACTCCACCACCCATCATCAAACGCCAGAATATGCACATGGATTTGAAGAACTTGGCCTCACGAGTTCAAAGAATCCAACTTTGTAATTTTTAGTTGAGTAAATGAACTTATTTTGATTTTTGAATGGAGATTTCCTTTCTTTTGTTTTAGCTTACTGTGAAAGGAAAAGAGGAGTGAAAAGAAAAGGAAAGAGGGAAAAGTCAAGATGTTGAAAATTCTAAGTGTAGAGGTATGTTTATCTATAAATTCCAACACTTCGCTACATAGAATTTCATTCGCGTATGAAATGCGAATAACAAAACATAAATATGATCGCATAGAATAATGCGATCTGATCTTAAAACAATAATAAAATACACCAGTTATCTTATTCTGTGAAATTTCAAAAATACCAATGTTTGCCATAAAACAAGTCAAATGAAAATTTAGATATTTTCCAAATTAAAAATTATGGAAAAATCCTATAAATTAAATTAAAAATACTACAATAAAAATCAAGTCTTTTTTATTATATATTATATTCGAATCAAATTTGAATATTCAGATAAATTAAATATTCACATTCAGAATGTTAAAATTTTTGGGTCATTACAGTTGAACTCGTCAGTGCCAAAGAGGAAATCACAGACCTCAAAGTAAAGGCTATTCAAAATGATGAGGAGTTGGAGGCTATTCTTCTACGATTTCTTTGCTAGTGTGATAGAAATGAAAAATCTAGGAGATATCTATCCAGAAGCACTCGTAGATGCTCAGGAGGAAATCCTACATAAGCCAAGAGTGGTGGCCATGACATTGATAAGGAGTATTTAAACTCAATGTTCTAAGAAGAAGACGATTTAGTGGCTATGGAAAAGTGAAAGAGGAACTTGGCTGCAAAAGATGCAGCTATGGGGTAGGCTACTGTTGAGGCTCATGCTGGTCCTAATACATTAGACCATATGGAAACTTCCACTCTAACTCTCATAGTGCCCTCAGAAGATATTGTTACATCTATGTTGACCACCTCTGAGGCTGCCACAAATAAGATGCCTATCCCTGCTGTATCTGGTGCTGATACTTCACCACTCACTCCTTTGGTTGTTCAACTGATCCAACCCATTCTCGAGGAGGAAAAGGTCATCAAGTCCCCGCCACTATATCTTTCCAAGCTATATCTCTAGTCTCCCCGATCTTCGAGAAACATCCGTTCTCATTGGAGGACATTACTAATCCATGCCTTTATCTCTGTCAAGTTACATGCCATCCATTGCTGCCTCCTCCACCACTAACTACTCAGCCCAGGCTAAAGTCCTGTCACAATGACATCCACCTCCATTACCGCAAAGTTCATTCCTCCAATTCCTCCCTCCAGCTTAGGCCCTGGTACAGACTCATAAGAAATAGGGGTGCTAGATGGCTGAAAGACATTGATGTATCTTTAGAAGAGGAGGTGAAAACTGTCAGCGCGAAGGACCCTGACACAACTTCAATGGTGGATAGGCAGAAGCTTGATTTCAACAGGATCAAAGCTGAGATGGAGCCGAGAACAGAGAAGCCCCCAACTAGTTCTAGAAAATTACATCTACTCCTAAGATCCGTCCCCTAAAAATCAATCTACCCCGAGGTCATTGTACTGGCATCTCAAAAGCCTTCGACCATTCCTCCGAAAAATCCAAAGACTATCTCTATTGGACGACTGAGGAGGAAGCTTATTCTGAAGAAAGAAGATGAGGAGGAGGAGACAAAGGCTACCTCTAGGAAACATTACGCCAAGCAGATCACCAGGGGTGGAAACTAAGGAAGAGGGATGTAGATGATCGCCGTAGCCTTTGAAGATATTTCTTTTCTGGCATCTCATGTATATAGGTCGTTTTTTTGTAGGAATGCCCTTGCAACTTTTATACAAAAGATATTTAAACAAAAGCCTGGTTTTTGTTCAATTTTTTCATATTTACATTACCGTATCTTTTGTTTTACTTGCTTGTATACCTACCTACATATATAACACATTCATCTGTAGTTCAATTGCATTTACATTATATATGCCGGTGTCTGTGCAGTATCATTATTTACTGTAATTCTGTATATATAAATAAATTTCTACAATCGCTCGGTATTATTTCATCACTTAGTTCTATTTATCATTGCCAATATACTTCTTTCTTGGTTAAACTAAACTATATTCATTTGGCTAACTCTGTGGCCAGTCTTCTTTATCTTCTATCAGACGTATTACGTTTGACCATAAACAAGGTCATATTTGTAAAAGCTTTTATCTTCACGCTATCTCCTACCTTTGGGAAATGGGATTATGGATGTCTATCTCTAGACATCCATTTTCGATCTAGACCATCTCTGAGCATCGATCAAAAAGATTCATTAACCATCTTTTTTATCTTCGGCAGGGCACATCCCGACGGTCGTAAGCGTGATCGTACCTGTAAAAATTCAATTATACTCTTATTCCTATCTTTGGGATCGGGTGCCCCATATGCCTATCTCTGTTTACTAATCCTTGACTGGGCCAATCTCTGGGCAAAAGTCAAAGCTTATTTGTGTAAGGGAAATCATCTGATCGACTCTAGTACGGTTATACTCATTTGACCCGATGATGGATCAAAGGAACTTCATCGGTACCTATCATTGGTTAACTAGACATCTGGTTTTTCAAAACATAGAATTTCCACTTCTACTGTGGATCATGTGGCACAAAGTTAGACTTTTAGGAATATGGTTGCATTGATTCCAAAAGCTTACTTTATTTTTAAATAAAGGAATGATAGACTCTTCCTTATTATACCTCATCTTGTCAATTGGGATGTCTTATTTGCATAAAATAAATAAATCTAAGTGAAATAGCATCATAGATTCTCGCTGTTCCATACCTATGGAATTGGGATATGTTTGTCGACGAATTTTCTATCGGATTAGAAAACCGCCAAAAATTTTCAAATTAAATTTACCGCAAGCGCACGACGTACAATTTTAGTACGTGGAGAGTACGGGTCGATCCGCAAGGAATTGTTTTAGATTTTAAAAATCGATTCAATCAAATTAGACCAAAGTGATAGGAAATTGTTAACTACAAACAAAATGAAGCTAAAACTAGAATTAAAATGAGATTTAAAAACTATGAGATTAGAGAACAATTTAGAGGCAAATCCACTCTTATAATTTTGTAAATCAACAAACAAATAATTTATGATATCTAGTTATGATATTAAGTGAAATAATTGTTGCATTGATCATTAGTATGGTTTATTTATGTTATTAATTAACATAACTCAAACCATCAAACTATAATACAATAATTATACCACTTATAAATTCTCATGAAAATGAAGTCAAAGCAAAAGCTATTTTAAGTATGATCTATTTACTATTGTAATTAGTAAGATAGGTCATCAAATTTTGTTTTTACTTTCTTTCCAAAATAAAAAATCAATTAGCAAATGATGATGTAAATTGTGTTTATGTTGAATAAGAATAGCTCATTTGCAAAAGCAACATAAGCTATCAAACCCACTTGTATAAACTTACATCAAAATTCACTTTCATGAAGCACAAACAAAAGAGACCATAAATCATAAAAATGTTGAAATTACATAAAGTTAGAGAGCTTCATTACCCCTAAATTGAAGGGGTTTAGCTACTCATTTGTGTTATCAAATCAACACTTGTAAATTTCAACATTAAAAAGCAAGGAAATGGAATCTAAGCAAAGGAAGAAAGAGAGATTAACTACTAACTACTTGCATAAAGAAAAAAGCTACACTACTTGCATGTATGTAAATCTATGCTATAAACATGAAATAAAAGAGAGAATAGAAATAAACATCAACATAAAAGTAAATATAAGCAAGTAGAAAAGAGAAGAGAAAGAGGCTTGGAAGCCATTTTTATTTCACTTTGATTTGTGTTTACAACTTGCTAATTTGCTAAGTAAAATAAGAGAGAGTAGAAGATCCTTTACATATACATAAGAGGGCTATTTATACATTCATAAAACCCTAATTCAATTTTTAGGGTGCTTTCTAAAATGCCCTTTAGGAAATGTGGCCACCAAGTAACCATTAACCACTAATTAATCTATCATTTAATTTGCATAAAGCTTTAACCTCCACTTAGTTGTCCATTAGCTTCTAATTGTAGATTTAGGTTAGTGGGTGGGGTCCTCCATGATCATGAACTTGAATTATTTCCACTGCATTCCTTTGTATTCCCTTGTGCATATATATATCTTCATGAAACCCTCTTCCATATGCATCAAAATTTCCTATAATAATCATAAAAAATGTCCAAGTAAAAATTCTTAAATTGAAACATGCACAAAAATGACCATTTTGCCCCTGAATGAAGATGAATATATGATGATTTGAAAATAATTGAATTTTGGTTTTAAACATGTTAAAATGCCCCAATATGACATTTATTTAAATAAAATATGGATGTAAATATATACACATTTACGTGCACATCAAATACCCCTACACTTATCCTTTTATTCGTCCTCGAATAAAGGAAAACTAAGATAAATTCGTTTACGTAGGGAGCACGATTGCGTTGAGCGTATGCAATAAGTTGTTAAACCTCTGGGTGTCCCCAGTAGGACGAGTGTTGTCTCGTGAGGGTTTGCAGCGAATACTACCCACAAAATCCAAACGCAGGATGAAAATATTTACAAATTGCAAGATATATTTACAGAAGAGATGGATGCAAGTTTTTGAAAATATATACAAATGAAGGGTTTACTTTTAAATTGACAAAAATAAGTTAAATATAGGTTTTGGTCATTATCTTGAAAATTTAAGTCATTTACTCGTCAAAATTTCCAATAAAAATGAAGTAATCGAAACAAATGGGCTATAGTTTAACTCGTTGTTTCGGTCGATAATACAGTGTAACTATGAAATAGATCCTTAGTTGATTATCAAAGTTTATCAAAGTGGTATTTTCATTTCTTTCCAATAACAAGTCAAATCGAACAAGTTAAAATGGTGCTTGGATTTTAATTGCTTACTCTCACTTATTTGAAAATTTTATTGATATTAACAGTATTTACATATGCCTAACTCAGGTAAACTGAGGCCAGATATATTGCCCATGCACTGCCTTGCGGACTGATGTGAGGGTAATAAAGAGCGTGGCGAGTGAACACACAAGTGTGAACACTTATCGATTGTAGGCGTTATTAAAAAGAATTTTTATATACATACATCTAACTCAGATAAACCGAGGCCAGATATACCGATCGTGCACTGTCTTTCGGGCTTACGTGAGAAGGGTACAGAGCCTGGTGAGTGAATACACGAGTGTGAACATATGACTCTAGGTGTTAAGAATATATATATATATATACAAATGTTTTTTTATTTTTCTTTTTTTTAGAAAGAGAGATTTTTGCAAAATCATCTTAGCACCATTTAACTTAGAAGATTAAAATGTTATATCCTTTACTTTAAATTTACCACTTTTTTAAACAAAGATTTTCAATTAGAATATAATTCATAATTAACACATATGAATCTTCCTATATACTAGTTAAACCATTGTTATTTGTAATCAAACTTCATTTTTATTTTTGTTAAGAAAAATAATTTTTCAAAAATTTCAATTTATTACCCAAAACTTATACTTATCCTATAGTGTTTCTTCAAAAATAAATCAAAATGCTAAAAAAAGAAAATGTTATTGAGGTTTAGAAATTTTTAGATTTTTTAGATAAAAGAAAATGAAAATTCAAAAATGCCATGAAACTTTTAAAAAAAATGAAAATGAGACTCCCTCCACACTTAATTTTTTACTGTGTCCCCACAGTAAATGCACGATATGATGAGTGTAACGGGGAAAAATATGTACATATTTACAAAAGAGGATTAACATTCTTACTAGACGTAGCTTGGCTCATGAAGAATCATGAGCTCCTCCTCTTGGTTACCGGGCAATTCTAAGTAAGGTTTCAAACGATGACTTTTGACTTTAAAAATCGATCCATCCTTGCGGTTTTCTATTTTTACGGTGCCATGTGGAAAAACAGTTCATACTACAAATGGTCCGGTCCATCCTAAAAGAACTTGGGACATGAATTTTATTTGTCCTGTTTGGACCAAGATGAGGGAGTTTCCTTAGTGACTAAGTAGTTCACTATATCATCGTACCATGGATCAATAGAAATTGATAGAAGTTGTTCATCGGGGAAGTTTTCATTGATTGGCAAAGAAGATGGTGCGTTCGAAAGACGAGATAAGTGATCGGCTATGACATTATCGGATCCTTTTTTGTCTTTGATTGTAAGGTCAAATACTTGAAGTAAAAGGATCCAATGAATCAAATGGGATTTAGCATCCTTTTTAGCAAAGAGATATCAAAGCGCAGAGTGGTTTGTGTACACAGTAATGTGTGAACCTATCAAGTAAGGTCGAAATTTTTCGAGCGCAAAAACGACAGCTAGAAGCTCTTTTTCGGTTGTTGTGTAGTTGAGTTGAGCGTCGTTCAAAGTCATACTCGCGTAGTAAATAACATGAAGGATCTTGTTGATGAGTTGTCCTAAGATAGCATCAACTGCAAAGTTCGAAGCATCACACATTATTTCAAATGGGAGATCCCAATTGGTCACGCAAATGATTGGAGCAAAAATGAGTTTGTTCTTAAGACGTTCAAAAGAAGAGATACACTCAAAGTTGAAATCGAATGGAACGTCTTTTCCGTGGAGAGTCGTTAAAGGACGAGCGATTTTGCTAAAGTCTTTCACAAAGCGTTAAAAGTCAGCGTGTCCTAGAAATGATCGTCCTTAACAGATTTGGAATGGGTAGGTTTGCAATTACGTCAACTTATCTACCTCAATGCCTTTATTTGAGATGATATGTCCAAGGACTATGCCTTGTTTGACCATAAAGTGGCATTTTTCCCAATTCAAATTTAAATGTTTTTCTTTACATCGATTTGAAGCTAACTCGAGATGATGTAAACATTCAGAAAAAGATCACCAAAGATAGAGAAATCGTCCATGAAAACTTCTAGAAAGCGTTCAATCATGTCAGAAAAGATTCCAACCATGCATCGTTGGAAAGTAGCAGGAGCGTTACAAAGTCCGAATGGCATACGTCGATAAGAAAAGGTACCGAATGGACACGTGAAAGTTGTTTTCTCTTGATCTTCGGGAGCGATTGGAATTTGGTTATAGTCGGAATAACCATCAAGGAAGCAGTAGAATTCATGGTCGGCTAAACGTTCCAGCATTTGGTCAATGAAAGGAAGAGGGAACTGATCTTTACGTGTTGCAGAATTTAGTTTTCGATAGTCAATGCAAACATGCCAACCCATCTGAGTACGAGTTAGAATAAGTTCGTTTGAATCATTCTTGACAACGGTTAGCCCAGACTTTTTCGGTAAAACGTGAATTGGGCTAACCCATGAACTATCAAAGATTGGGTAAATGATTCCGTTGTCGAGAAGTTTAAGAATTTCATCATGAACCTCATCTTTCATTTTTGGGTTAAGCCTCCGTTGCGCGTCACGAACAGGCTTGGCATCGTCGATTAAATGGATGTGATGTTGAACAAAAGCGGGATTAATTCCTTTTATATCGGAGATCGACCATCCAATTACTTCTCTGTTTTTTGAAAGAATAGAGAGTAAGGAGGTTTCTTGATCAAGAGAGAGAGAGAGTTGCGAAAATTATGACGGGCAACGTTTCGTTATCACCTAAGTGTGCGTACTTAAGGTGATCGGGAAGTGGTTTGAGGTCCAACTTCGGGAGTTTTTCGATCAAAGAATTGGGTTGAGATTCGGACCCAACTGGAAGCGATTCAAAGAGAAGATTGTAATCAATTTCGTTGGGAATTTCGTGAAACAATTTTTCGTACTCGACTTCGCGTTCTTCGTTAAGGTCAAGTGTCTTGTTTTCAAAGTTTTCCTGAATGGCACTAACTTCCAACGTTTGGTCACGAGGTTCGTTCGATTGGCTTTCAAGATTGAAAATATTAAGATCCAAAGTCATGTTTCCAAAAGTGATTTTCATCGAACCATTAGATTAAGGCATTTGACGTGGCTAAGAATGGTCGGCCTAAAATCAATGGAATTGGACTCGCAGGATTTGTCACGGGTTGTGTTTCGAGAACAACAAAATCAACGTGGAATATGAGTTGCCCTACTCGAATGAGCACGACCTCGATTTCTCCCACGGGCTTCTTAATGGAACAATCGGCGAATTGAAGCTTAACTTTTGTGGGTTTGAGCTCACATAAGCCTAATTGTTCGTACATGGAGTATGGAATCAAGTTGACACTCGTGCCTAAGTCTATCAAACATTTGTTAATCGTCTTGTCTCCAATTATACACGAAATCGTAGGGCAGCCAGGATCTTTGTATTTAACGGGCATGGATTGGAAAAAGATTTCACTCAAACTGATGGCTAAGAAGACTTTTTTGGGCACTTGAGTGTGTCGCTTTTGGGTAAACAAGTCCTTAAGAAATTTCGCGTATGTTGGGACTTGCTGAACGATGTCAAGAAGCGGAATGTTAACTTTGACTTGTTTAAAAATTTCCAACATCTTTTCCATTTGGTCCGAGTGTTTCTTTGGTCGAAGAAGATGTGGAAATGGAACACGATACTCGGTAGGCGGGTCTACTCGAGTAGAAGAAGAAGAATTTTGATTGGCATTCAATTCGACGATTGGCTCCCCGTTCTATTCCGATTCGTTCGTTGTTTTAGAAGTGTCGAGAGAGGTTTTCAGTAAATCGTTTGGGTTAACGACTTGATTATCGATTTGTTTACCATAATGTAAAGTTATGATAGCATTCAATTGGGTGACGTTGCTATCTTGAACAACATGGGCTTGATTTGAATTTGCGTTTTGATTTCTGGGATTTGGAAGGGGCTGGCTTGGGGATGTTCCTCGTTCGCATTCATTTACAGACGTGGCTAATTGACTCATTTGCATTTCAAGTTTTGCAATTGATTGGTTCGTGTTTTTCATATATGAGGTCAATAAATTTTGCAAATTGCTGTTTGATTGAAGGCTTTAAGTAGTTGCTTTAGCCAATGTTTCAAGAGTTTTTTCAAGTGAACTTAAACGTTTATCGTCTTGGGGAGGATGAGCAGAATTTGGTTGAAAATTTGATTGTTGCGGTTGATTATGAGACGGACCCGCAAAGTTTGGTTGAAAATTGTTGGGCTGAAAGGGAGGATTTGAAGCATTATTCGGGAATGCTTGAAAATTTCGAAGAACCGTATTCGTGTTGGAATTGTTTTGGTTCCAAGCAAAATTTGGATGATTTCTCCAACCAGGATTGTACGTTGGAGAAAACGGGTCATATTTGGCTTTGTTGAAAGCATTGATTTGTTTGACAGAATTAGGGCACTAATCGGCTATATGATTAGGATCTTTGCATTTATAACACATCGGTTGGGAAGCTTGATTCATTTGATTCGATGAGAAAACGTTATCGAATTTTTTAATCATTGCCTCGATCTTAGCTTCCAAAGCAAAAGAAGATCCTATCGAGTGTGCACTCGATCGTGAGTAAATTGATTTTTTGTTTGAACGTTCTCATTGGGATGATTATTCGGCGAGGTTTTCAAGAAATTGTCAAGCATCATCGTCATGTTGGGCAAGAAAGTTGCCTTGGCACATTGATTCGAGTATGGTTCGTGAGCTGTTTTCGAGTCCATCGTATATGATTTGGCAAATTGTCCATTTTTCGAAGTTATGGTGTGGACATTTTATCAAAAGCTCTTTGAATCTTTCAAAATATTTTCCGAATGGTTCTCCCTTGAATTGATGAAAATTTACAATTTCGTTTCGGATTCTATTCATTTTTTCCAAGGAGTAGAACTTTTTTAAGAAAGCTTTTACGATTTCTTCCCATATTTCAATTAAGTTCGATGGTAAGTTGTACAACCATTTTTCAGCGTAATCTATAAGAGCGAATGGGATTAATCGAAGTTTGATTCCATCATCAGAAAGTTGTTGGAGTTTAATGGTTGCGCAAACTTGTTCGAATTTAGTCAAGAAAATGTATGGGTCATCGTGTTCGAAATTGCCAAATTTTGGAAGCGTGGAAATGTGGTTAGAGTGAATTTCGAAATGGTTACCTGTAGGGGCGGGTAATGTGATGCAAGATGGAATAGAAACTCTATCGGGAAAGATTCTATCCATAAGAGTTCGAGGGGCGTTCTCGTTCGCCATTTCAGGAGGATCGTCTGTTCGAGTTAAACAATTAGTTGTTGAGTCGCGAGTCCAACGAATTGTTGTTGTGTCACGAGTCTAAGTACTCATGCACAAGTGAAATTCGAGAAGAGAAGGAAGTTAGAAACGAGTTTAGAGAATGAAACAAGATTTGGAAAAACGAAGTGAAAAATTGTTTTTGTTTTCTTTTTTTTTAAAAAGAAGAAAAATATTTACCAAGTGACATTTATTTTTAAAAGAGAAGTTTGATTTTTTTTGTTTTTTTGGCTTTTCAAATTTTTATATGTTTTTTTTGGTTTTTGTATTTTCAAATATTTACCAAAAGGATTTTTGTTTGTTTTTAGAAAATGGAAATTTGATTTTTGTTTTTGTTTTCGAATTTTCAATTTTTTTTTGTTTTTGAAAAGATTTTATATTTTTTTTTGAATTTTTGTTTTTGATTGCAAATTTTCAAAGGAATGGATTTAAAAGGATTTTTTTGGATAAAAAAATTAAGTAAAATTTATAATTTTTTTGGATTTTGAATTTTGGATTTTTTTGTTTTTTTATATATATGCATGAACTGATGCAACTAAATGAATGGAAAGGACTTAATTATAGTTTTCTGTCCTTAGTAGCTCCTAACCCAAAATTGTATAATCACACTTTGTCTTAAATCTACAAAAATATTTCTCAGCCAGGTAACGGGCAGGAGTTATCGGTGCACCACGAATCACCGTAGCAATGCAGCCGAAGGTTTAAGTACCTTCAGAGGAACAACCAGTATAATATTTACGAATCATTGTAATTTTTATAATTGGTTATTACTCTGCCGTAGCCTAGACACTAGGAAATAAAATTGTTTAAAGAAAACAATTGTGAAGATACAATTAAGCCCTATATGAGCTCGCGACACCCTTAAGTCGAATGTCTAACCTTTATTATTAGTCAAATTCTACGATGAAATGCGATTTGTGGGCTAAAGGGTGATGAATCCCTCACCTGATGTGAATTGGGATATTTCCCTTAGAAAATAAAACAAGATGAGATGAATGCAAAACAAAAATTAAACATGAATTACAATGCAACTAGAATGATATTTGTTTTTGTTTTTGGATTTTGAATTTTTTTTAATATAAATGCAAATGCAAGAAACCAACAATGCAATTCAAATTAAAATTAGAGATGAAAGCACGATACTAGAGCGTGCAGAATTATTAGAAATTTTTTATTTTATTTTTTAAGCGGCAATTTTTTTTATAAGCAAGCAAAGCAAGCACTTCTTTTATCTGCTTTGACAACCTGAAAAGAAGTTAAAAACAAACTATATACAATTTTTTATTATATATATATATATTTAATATGAAAGAAGTAAATAAACAAAGGAAAATCAGAACAAGTGAAATCAAAATAAAACAAAATCAAAGATATTTTTTTATAAAAAAATCAAAAGAAATAAAACAAAGGAAAATAAAAAAAACGAAATCAAAAGAAGTTAGAAACTTATTTGCTTTTTTATATATTTTTTTATATCAAGAGAAGGAACTTAAAACGGCTGAAAAACAAAATAAATTAAACTTAAACGATTTTTTTTTTAAAAAACCAACCTTGTTAAAACTTGCTATGAAAAAAAAATGTACTTAAAAATTCTCAAAATTAAAACAAAGAAAATTAAAACAAATGTAAACAACTAAAAAAAATGTACTCAGGCCTACAATTTAACCCGTCCCCAAATCAAATTCTCAATTCCCAAACTCAAAATACAATGCTCGTTCGCATTTTGCAGTTGTCACGAAATCAATTCCCAAAATTCGAAATCAATTCCTAAAACCGAAACTTGTTCTAAGGCGATGGTAATATGGTTGTCACGATTGGGTAGTGGGTGATTTGCTGGTCGTGAAGTTGATGCTCGATTTAGGTTGCAGTTGCATGTGTAATTCGGCGATTGCTAGTGTTGACGTCGATTTGGATTGGATGGTCGAATTAGGGATTAGCGAGGAGGGTTGCGGGTTGCGCTTGTAGTAGGGAGTGACAGTGGCTTGGAGTACGTATTCTATGATGTTGTTTGATGGTGGAAGAGGAAGTTGTTGTCGGCGTCGAAGTCGAGTCAGAGGTGGGTAGTAAGGTCGAGGCAGTAATGGAAGAGAGGTAGAGTTTAATGTTTGTTGATGTGGTATATGTACTGCAGTGAGAAGTTTAAGCAATATGAATGCAATATGAAGTGAAGTGATACTTAATAGTTAGGCGTGATGAATGCAGTTAGTTGCTGGTCAGGAGATTGGAGATGCGTGTTTTGCTGCTGGCAGTAGTAAGTAGCAGTGGATGTGGATGTGATGTATGGGGTTTCAGATTGCAGTGTGTATGATGGAGTTTCAGAAGTTGTTATAGGGTGAAATGAAGCAAGCAGAGGCAGTTGATAGTAGTAGAGCAGATGGTTTATGGGGATGAAAGGTGGTCTGTCAGCAACTGTGGTTTGGGGTTTGAAGTAGTTGTATGTGGAGAAGTTGTAGAACTTAATGGAATTGTGGATGGCACAGTGAAGTTTTTGTGAGTGGTTTGAGCAGGAAGGTGATATGAAACAGGCAGTGCAGTTTAGATAGACAAAGGAGTAGGAAGGTTATGTGTGGGGGTATGGTAGCAGGATGTAGCAGAGGTGATGGGATGAAGAAGTATGGACTGTTGAGTTGATGTGGAAGTTCGGGCACTGTTGTATTGTTTGGGTTGTTGTTTGCTTGCTGGTTGTTGGCTATCAAAGGGGGTATGTGGAGACAGTTCGGAGCAGGGGGATGATGCACAGAACTAGGTGGCGGCGACTGAGATATGTGATGAAAGTGAATGGTCGGTGAATGAAGTTCACCGTTGTTTGTGAATGTATGTGGCAGTGGGGAAGACTTGTAGATGACCGTTGTTTGTTTGCTGCTGGTGAATGAGTTAGATGTATGTATATAAAAATTCTTTTTAATAACGCATACAATCGATAAGTGTTCACACTTGAGTGTTCACTCGCCACGCTCTTTATTCCCCTCACATCAGTCCGCAAGGCAGTGTATGGCTGTGCCATGGTCAGGGGATTTGCAGCGATTGTTGAGGTGGGGTGATGGCTTGTAGATGACTGTTGATGCTCGATAGCAAGGGGTATGAAGTTTGTGCTGACAGCAGCTTAATGGTATGTGTGTGCTGTCAGGTTGATTGGGGAGGAAGTGGAGCTATGATGTGAATATGAAGTGGGATGTGAATAGGAAGTGGAACTGTGGTGGAGTGTTTGTTAGTTTATGTATGGAGATGATGCAAGTGAACTGTGGTGGAGTGGAGTTTGGGCGTAAGTGATGTTATGGGGGAGGTTCGACAGAGAAAAACTGTGCACAATGCAAAAATTCTTTTTTTTTTGTTTAAGAAGAAGAAAAATGTAAAAAGAAATTTTAATGTAAAATGCAAATGCAAATGAAAATGCAATGAAATATTTTTTTTTTGAAATGAACTTGTGATGTTGTTTTTAGAAATGAAAATGCAAGATGAAAAGCAACAAACACACAATGAAAATGCAAACAAAAATTATCAAAATCCACAACACAACATGTTTATTTTTTTATGCAATTCAACACGCACAAAACAAACACACAAGAAAATCAAACAAAAATAATTCGAAGAATAGAGAATTAAAATCAAAACTATCCCCGGCAACGGCGCCAAAAACTTGTTTATCGATGAATTTTTATCGGATTAGAAAACCGCCGAAAAATTTCAAACTAAATTTACCACAAGCGCACGGCGTATAATTTTAGTACGTGGCGAGTACGGGTCGATCTGCAGGGAATTGTTTTATATTTTAAAAATCAATTCAATCAAATTAGACCAAAGTGAGAGGAAATTGTTAACTACAAGCAAAATGAAGCTAAAACTAGAATTAAAATGAGATTTATACTATGAGATTAGAGAACAATTTAAAGGCAAATCCACTCTCATATTTTTGTAAATCAACAAACAAATAATTTATGATCTCTAGTTATGATATTAAGTGAAATAATTATTGTATTGATCATAAGTATGGTTTATTTATGTTATTAATTAACATAACTCAAACCATCAAACTATAATACAACAATTATACCACTTATAAATTCTCATGAAAATGAAGCCAAAGCAAAAGCTATTTTAAGTATGATCTATTTACTATTGTAATTATTAAGATAGATCATCAAATTTTGTTTTTACTTTCTTTCCAAAATCAAAAACCAATTAGCAAATGATGATGTAAATTGTGTTTATGTCGAATAAGAATAGCTCATTTGCAAAAGCAACATAAGCTATCAAACGAACTTGTATAAACTTACATCAAAATTTACTTTCATGAAGCACAAACAAAAGAGATCATAAATCATAAAAATGTTGAAATTACATAAAGTTAGAGAGCTTCATTACCCCTAATTTGAAGGGGTTTAGCTACTCATTTTTGTTATCAAATCAACACTTGTAAATTTCAACATTAAAAAGCAAGGAAATGGAATCTAAGCAAAGGAAGAAAGAGAGATTAACTACTAACTACTTGCGTAAAAAACAAAGCTACACTACTTACATGAATGTAAATCTAAGCTATAAACATGAAATAAAAGAGAGCATAGAAATAAACATCAACATAAAAGTAATTAAAAGCAAGTAGAAAAGAGAAGAGAAAGAGGCTTGGAAGCCATTTTTATTTCACTTTGATTTGTGTTTACAACTTGCTAATTTGCTAAGTAAAATAAGAGAGAGTAGAAGATCCTTTACATGTACATAAGATGGCTATTTATACATGCATGAAACCGTAATTCAATTTTTTGGGTGCTTCCTAAAATTCCCTTTAGGAAGTGTGACCACCAAGTAACCATTAGCCACTAATTAATCCATTATTTAATGTGCATGAAGCTTTAACCTCCACTTAGTTGTCCATTAGCTTCTAATTGTAGATTTAAGTAAGTGGGTGGGGTCCTCCATGATCATGAACTTGAATTATTTCCTCTTCATTCCTTTGTATTCCCTTGTGCATGCTTATATCTTCATGAAACCCTCTTCCACATGAATCAAAATTTCCTATAAAAATCATAAAAAATGTCCAAGTAAAAATTCTCAAATTGAAACATGCACAAAAATGACCATTTTGCCCCTGAATGAAGATGAATATATGATGATTTGAAAATAATTGAATTTTGGTTTTAAACATGTTAAAATGACCAAATATGACATTTATTTAAATAAAAATAGATAAAATATGGATGTAAATATATACACATTTACGTGCACATCAGGATCCCATCAACAGTTGATAGCTTGAAAGCTCCATCTCCAAGCTTCTGTTTAATCGCAGAGGGAGCTTCCTAATTCAAACCATGTGCCCCTATACCAGGAAAGAACCATTTCAAAACGAGGTCGCCTATCTCAGAGGTACGACTTTTGACCTTGGCGTTAAAAGGTCTTGCTACTCTTTTATAGTAAGCAGCTACCCTTAGTTCGAGATCTTCTCGTTTTTCATGAACCAAGTCGAGGGATTCAAACAAGAGTCCATTTTCATCTTAGGATTATAAGGTATTCCTTGGTGAGAAGAGACTTCCAATTCAATTGGAATCATAACCTAAGCACTATAGACCAAAGCGAATGGAGTATGCCCAGTAGTGGACTTGTGGGTCATTCTGTAAGCCCACAATGCTAGTGGTAACCCATCAACCCAGTTGCCTCTAGCATTTGTCCATCGTTTTCTGGCTGGATTTGATGACCTTATTTACTGCCTCCACCTTGTAGGATCGTTTTCACCCTAGAAGGGGGGGGGGGGGGGTGAATAGGGTGATACTAATAATAATAAAAATTAATACGGAAATATATAAAATGATGGCAGCACAAATAGTAGCAGAATAAAAAAACAGAAATAGAACAACACAGATTTACCCAGCTTCGGCAAAACCCTGCCTACGTGCTGCCCTCAAGGTTTCTACTAGAAATTAAGTAGTCAGACGCTTACACACGTAAACTTGCGACACCCGCTATCGACTAACCTAACTCTATGCTCAAAACCCTGCCACAACTTAGCCACCGAGTTGCGAATTCTCGAACTACACCACCGTAGTTCGTAACTTAGTTATAAAACTAGAACTTAACCAAATTTTAAATGTAAATTACAAATGAAATAAAAAGACTTAACAAAACCCTATTTTTTAACACTTAAGCGCAAATTATAATCAACTAGAACCGGCCCACTTAGTTTAATAAACTAGAGACTTCTCTTTTCTTTTATTTCGTGAAAATATTTTCTCTGAGCACAAAAGCTTCGGCCGATTTTGTTCTCCTCTTTCAAAATTAGGGCTTTGTTGTGTTGAAGCCGCCGCTTGATTTTCGAGCGATTGCTGATGCTTTGAATGCTTCTTTGATCGATTAACTTGTTCACGGCTGCTTCAATTAGGTCGAGATCGAATTGTTACTCTTAGTTGGTACGTGAATTTTGCCCCTTTTAATTCTCGACTTTGACTCGAGTTACAAATTTGTATATGATTTACAAGTATGCTCTAGATTTTTTTTTCTCGAACTCGAATCCGATGCCTTTTGCCGATGATGATTTTGTGGGTAATATAGGGAACAAATCCCTTAGTTTACGTTCGTATATTCAATTTGAATTCTTCAAATAATTTTGTTCGGCAATACATTTTTTCTTGAATGTTTGTGATGTGTTCTGACTATTTCAATTCGCATGTTGCTTGAATTTCTTTGAGTCGGTTCCATTATTTGTTCCTTTGATTTCGGCTATTTGAAAATTGCGACTGTAGTTTTCTGCTATGACTTTAGCATTGAGATAAACTTGACTTCGTTCCATTCTTTGATGACGTGTTCATCTGAAATCCCCTGCGACATTATTTTGTTTGAACTACTGCATATCATTTCTCTTTGAACCGTGTCTTGACTTTCTCTATCATTTGAATTTGTGATATTCTGGACTTTGAGATAAAAATTGACTTGATAAATTCTGACTTTTTTTCACTGTCTTCGTTCCATACTGCATATATGTATACATGTGTATTCATGCATGTATATATGTGCACTATGTGTTTTGTGTGCTTATGTACTTGATTGCCTTGATGTCCTATGGTTGTTCATTGACTTGTGCCTGCGACCTTCTTGTTGCCTTGATACTGCTTTGTTTGCATTGGGTTTAAGTCTGGTTGCAGTGTTGTTTTGCTTGAAACTTTCTTTTTGAAAGTGCTCCTGTTCATATTGATATAATGTTTGTATCTGTGTCTTTGGAGTCTGGTTGGTATAGTTGTCTTGTTCATGTAGTCTGCGTTGTAATCTGGTTCATTGATGATGATGATGTCTGGTTACATGTTGCACTTGAACATTTTGTATTCGTTCGAAGTTTTGTTGCCTTGTACATTTTGTAGTCTGGACTTGTGATGTGCATTGTATTCAACATGGAACTTTGTTGCTCCTGATATGTATACATGTGTGCATTTGAGCACTTTGAACATGTGATCTGGGTTTATTGATGACTTGTTGTATGTTTAAGTCTGACTATGTTTGGTCTTGCATATTTGTACATGTCTGAAATGATTCACTTGTATCAATTTGTGGTCATTCATATATAAGTCTCTGTTGTATATCTGGAGTTGGAGTCTCTTGCATTTGCCTTGTACTAGTTGTCATATGTGGTTTACCTGAACTTGTGCTAATATATATATATATATATATATATATATATATGTATATAATTTCATATATGCATACGTATAGATTTTGTAGCTCTGGCCAGTTAGTCCACTGCTGTGTTGTCTCTCTTTTATTCAACTGAGTTGTGTCTTTAGGCATACAATCTGCTTGTTTTATGATGAACTGAATTGCACTTAGTCCATCTGACTCATTTCATTGTTCACTTGGTGTGTTCCGTTTCATTGGTTTTTAGAGTTGCAGTCTCTGCACTTGAGTTTTGTCTAACCCATTGCCTTGGTTCTAAACCATTTCATTGGTTTTTGGTTGATTTGGTCGAGACTCTATGCACTTGAGTTGAATCGAGCTAATGACTCGGGTTTGACCTTGTGCTCACCTGTCCCTGCAATTTTATCAAGTGTATATCGGTGTGCCTGGCCTTGTGGAATGTACAGTGATACACTGTGCATGTCACAAGTTGTTCGTGTATGATGAATTCAAAATAAAAGATGACGAACAACCCAAATAATCGAGGCAAATAACATTTTCAAAACACACTTTAATTTGCACTACAAAATATTTTCTTTTTCAATTTTACCGCGTTAGTGTTTATTTTGTAGATAGTTCAGATGCTGGATATGGAATAGAGTTGAAGAACAAATACGAGTGAATGAGTGATATGTAGTGAGGTGAACATTGTAAAGTGAAATTTGTGATGTAATCGAAATTGTATTGTAATTGATAATGTATATATGTAGTGAGAGCTCAAATTTGTACTATTCAAAATTGTAATAAAATATTTGTTTGAATAAAATATTTGTTTGAATTTAAATTCTGTGTTATTATTTTATCCAATAAATATTTATTTAATTATGTGAAAAATAAAATAGTACAATAACAAATACATTTAAATGAATATATATATATATATATATATGTCTATTATCATCAAACAAAAATCATATACTTGCATATTCAACAATCTCCCCTTTTTAATGATAACAAACATATATTAAGATTTTGAATGTATTAAATGTATTTAGTCATTGATGAACTCTATTTGCTCTACCTATTTGAATGCTCCCTCTCTACAACAAAGCTCCCCCTTCATATATGTATGAAAATAAAGAAAAATATGCAAATGAACCTAGATGGGAATAAAAAAATATATGACCTTTATTTGCCAAAATCTTAACTTTTCTCTCCGCCTTTTGTTATCAGCAAAAGAGTAACAGTGTTAGAAAAATAGAGATCAAGTGATAGACATTAATACAACATTAATACCCAATCGAGTATAAATATTAAATTTCAATAAAAAATCAAACAAAAATCATAAATACTCTGTTAGGCGAATATTCCACTTTAGAGTGATGGGTGTGATGTCGGCATATAAAACCATATAGTTGTGTCTATTTGTGGTATATTTATATCAGGAATTTGAATATCTTCTAACCATGCATAAATGTTAGGACTTTTAAATGAGATTAGTAGCATTCACAATTAAAAAAAAAATGAATTTCAAGTATCTTCTAACCACGCATAACCGTGAGGACTTTTAAATGGGATTAGAATCAACTTGTCTATTTAATAACCAATTTTGATATGTGTTTTATACATGCATAACCGTGAGGACTTTTAAATGAGCATGAAAGCACATACACAAATATTCCATGTAATTCACCCATGCATAACCGTGAGGACTTTTAAATGAGAGTGAATACTTTGGATGTTTTTATTGTAAAAATAAAAATAAAATAAAAATGAATAATTTCTTGTTTAAAAATACCACATTTTAACATACTATATTAGATTTTAATGGTCGTTAGAAATATGATAAAAATAGAAATGGTCATGGAATTTTTACCAACAAAAGTTATTATAAATATTGTTTAAATTTTTAAGGAAAATTACTAAATATACTGTCTCAAGTCATAATATATGATTAATATCGACACTCATCACTATTTCAATTGCTATTTATATTTTCGATAATCAGTAGGGAGTCAGATTAGTTAATGTAGTTATTTAAGATCAAATCCAAGAACAAATATAAAATCAAATTTCTAAAAATGGCTAATCTGAAACGAAGTCAACAAAAACTATTTTCTAGAAGGGGTTTTGTGAAAAAAAATGTCTGCTAATTGATTATCAGTTAAAATGAAAATTATGCAGATATTTTCTGTGATGCAACTAATGAATGTCTCTACATAAAAGACATTCCACTAGTAATTTTTCTATCAACTAGATTACCAGCATAATACCGCTTTAACTCAAAGTTATTAGATCGATATCAAAGACCAAACCATGAGATGTGCAACAAATACCTTATAATCATTTTACAGCTTTTAAATGAAATTCTTTTGGATTTGAATTGAAACAATGTATACAAGCAAACACAAAATATAATGTCAGGTCAAATATATCCACGTGTATCTAGAATAATCATCAACCAATAAAACAACATCATTTGTCCAAAAAAATCTATATAAACTAGTTCAAAGACTTTAGAGGTACTTATAATGTTCTCGGTGTAAAAAGATAATTGGCCAAAAATTTTTCATAAATCAACATTCATTTCTTTATCACATAACTGGCTGAATTAAATCAGATTATGGTGCCGATTTTCACATTTAATAAATCGTTCAAGATAAATATACCGTTACCTATTTTACCTTTGCCGATAATTTTTCATTGTTACCCATTGTGATTCTGCCACCTTTGTACTAGGCTAAGGAACTTTGATTTGTCGCCCGTCGTGTGCCTGGAACAGCCAGAATCCAAGTATCACTCTTGTTGTTCCTTAGCCTGCCACCACACCTACACGAGAGAAGATTTTTGTGACCTATTTGTTTTTATAGGTCCATGATTGTTAGTGGCAAAAGATTTTGAAAAATATGTTTGTGTAGACCCAAGGCACCCAGATTTGTTCCTTTAGGCACCCAGATTTGTTTGACTTTAAGAGATTTTATATTCATTCCTTTTGGAACCCAAATTGGTATGATTTTCACGTGTTTGGGTCTATACCAGCAATTATTGTGATTGTTTTCAATTTTTCCACAATTCGTGCACTTGTAATTGACTTGACTAATTTTGCTTCTAACACGTTCTGATTGAGTATACCCAAGTCCTTATCTAACAGTATTGACAGTTTGTTTCCGTAATAACATATTTAGCGATCTTTCTCCTTTGGATAATTTCCCTAAAGTTGTAGACAATTGTTGGACTAGTGTTTTGAGAGATTCATTCTCATTCAATAACAAAGTGCACTTTTTGATAGAATTTTTACTTTCTTTCAAAATTAGAATTTCATTTTCAAGTGATTTGATTCTAATTTCTGATTTTTTAATTTCTTTTTTGAATGATGGACACTTGTCACACTTAGGGCTCTTGTTTCGATAGTTTTTAACCAATTGATCAAGCTGTTTATTTAATTCTATCAAACTATCTCTTTGTGATTCAATTTTAGCGTACTTCTCCCTAAGTGTTTCAAAACAGCCATTTACTTCATGAAAATATATAAGTAATTCCGAATGAGTAAGTTTTGATACCTCGCTTGGCTCATCATCATCATCACTATCAGTAGTTTCTCCTTGAAGACACAGATTTCCTTTTTCACTCTCACTGCCAGTGCTTTTATCATCTTCATCAGTTTCATCCCAAGTAGCTGCAAAACTTCTCCTTTTCGGTTTCTTTCCTTGGTTGAGTCGATTCTGAGGACAATTGGGCTTGATGTGACCAAGTTTATTGCACTTGTGACATATGACCTCTTGCTCTTCAGAGTTGTCTAGTACTTTGACTATTCTGCTTTTCAATTGTTGGTTTAGAGCTGGATTTCCATCCTTGTGATTCCACCTTTTGAATTTCTTTATTATCAGCGTCAGTTCTGCTGCACCATCATCATCATCATCATCATCATCATCTTCACTTTCAGTAGTTCCTTTGAGAGCTATTGTTTTCTTTCGCGTATCACCTCCTTCACGCTCTTCCTTGAATTTCATTTCTAGCTTATAAGCGGTGAGATTTCCAATGAGTTCTTCAACTTTAACTTGTTTCAAATCCTTTGATTCTTGAATGGCAGTAACTTTCGCTTCAAAATTTCATGAAAGGACTCTGAGGATTTTTGGACTATTTCCAATTCTGTGTATGGTTTTCCAAGAGCTTTTGATTTGTATATGAGATTAGAAAGTCGTCCATACATCTCTTTGACATTTTCATCCTTGGCCATTGTGAAGTTCTCGTATTCGCTACTAAGCATGGCAAGGCAAGATTCTTTGACTTGGGAAGTTCCTTTGTGAGTCACTTCAAGTGTGTGCCAAATTTCCTGTGCAGTTAGACAATGTGAGATAGGATTAAATTCAATTTGATCCAATGAACAAATAATAGAATTCATTGCTTTAGCATTGGCATTCTGTAGTTTATTTTCAAGATCTGTCCATTGATCCATCAGTTTTTCAATTTCTTGATTACCTACCACTATGGTTGGTGTCCTATATCTGGTCTCAACAATATTCCAAGCATCAATGGTTTTCGGAAAAAATTTCGTTCTATTTTTCCAATATGCATATTCACCATTGGACATGGGTGGTCTAACTATGGACCGACCCTCAGCAAAAGCATTATTAAAAGAAGCCATTTTAAAAATCAAAATTTTAAAACAATAATTTGTTTTTGAAAAAATAAAAATTTTAAAACAATAATTGGTTTTTGTTCCTAGCTCTGATACCACTTGTAGGATCGTTTTCACCCTAGAGAAGGGGGTGAATATGGTGATACTAATAATAATAAAAATTAATGCGGAAATATATAAAATGATTGCAGCACAGATAATAGCAGAATAATAAAAGCAGAAATAGAAAAACATAGATTTACCCAGCTTCGACAAAACCCTACCTACATGCTGCCCCAAAGGTTTCTACTAGAAATTAAGTAGTCCGGCGCTTACACACGTAAACTTGCGACACCCGCTACCGATTAACCTAACTCTACACTCAAAACCCTGCCACAACTCAGCCATTGAGTTGCGAATTCTCGGACTACACCACCGTAGTTCGTAACCTAGTTATAATACTATAACTTAACCAAATTTTAAATGTAAATTACAAATGAAATAAAAGACTTAACAAAACCCTATTTTTTAACACTTAAGCCCAAATTATAATCAACTAGAACCGGCCCACTTAGTTTAATAAAATAGAGACTTCTCTTTTCTTTTATTTCGTGAAAATATTTTCTTTGAGCACAAAAGCTTCGGCCGATCTTGTTCTCCTCTTTCAGAATTAGGACTTTGCTGTGTTGAAGCCGCCGCTTGGTTTTCAAGCGATTTTTGATGCTTTGAATGCTTCTTTGATCTATTAACTTGTTCACAGCTGCTTCAATTAAGTTGAGATCGAATTGTTGCTCTTAGTTGGTATGTGAATTTTGCCCCTTTTAATTCTCGACTTTGATTCGAGTTACAAATTTGTATATGATTTACAAGTATGCTCTAGATTTTTTTTTCTCGAACTCGAATCTAATGCCTTTTGCCGATGATGATTTTGTGGGTTATATAGGGAACGAATCCCTTAGTTTACGTTCGTATATTAAATTTGAATTCTTCAAATAATTTTGTTCGGCCATACGTTTTTGCTTGAATGCTTTTGATGTGTTCTGACTATTTCAATTCGTGTGTTGCTTGAATTTCTTTGAGTCGGTTCCATTATTTGTTCCTTTGATTTCGGCTATTTGAAAATTGTGACTGTAGTTTTCTGCTATGACTTTAGCATTAAGATAAACTTGACTTCGTTCCATTCTTTGATGACGTGTTCATCTGAAATCCCCTACGACATTATTTTGTTTGAACTGTTGCATATCATTTCTCTTTGAACCGTGACTTGACTCTCTCTGTCATTTGAATTTGTGATATTCTAGACTTTGAGATAAAAATTGACTTGATAAACTCTGACTTGTTTTCACTGTCTTCGTTCCATACTGCATTTATGTATACATGTGTATTCATGCATGTATATATGCGCGCTGTGTGTTTTGTGTGCTTATGTACTTGTTTTCCTTGATGTCCCATGGTTGTTCATTGACTTGTGCCTGCGACCTTCTTGTTGCCTTGATACTGGTTTGTTTTTATTGTGTTTAAGTCTGGTTGCAGTGTTGTTTTGCTTGACACTTTCTTTTTGAAAGTGCTCCTGTTCATATTGATATAATGCTTGTATCCATGTCTTTGGAGTCTGGTTGGTATAGTTATCTTGTTCATGTAGTCTGCATTGCAATCTGGTTCATTGATGATGATGATGTCTGGTTACATGTTGCACTTGAACATTTTGTATTCATTCGAAGTTTTTTTGCCTTGTACATTTTGCAGTCTGGACTTGTGATGTGCATTATTTTCAACATGGAACTTTGTTGCTCCTAATATGTATACATGTGTGCACTTGAGCACTTTGAACATGTGATCTGGGTTCATTGATGACTTGTTTTATGTTTAAGTCTGACTGTGTTTGGTCTTGCATATTTGTACATGTCTGAAATGATTCACTTGTATCAATTTGTGGTCATTCATATATAAGTCTTTGTTGCATATCTGGAGTTGGAGTCTCTTGCATTTGCCTTGTACTAGTTATCATATTTATTCTCTGGTTTACCTGAACTTGTGCTAATATATGTATGTATATAATTACATATATGCATACGTATAGATTTTGTAGCTCTAGCCAATTAGTCCACTGTTGTGTTGTCTCTCTTTTGTTCAACTAAGTTATGTCTTCATCCATACAGTCTGCTTGTTTTATGATGAACTGAATTGCACTTAGTCCATCTGACTCATTTCCTTGTTCACTTGGTGTGTTCTGTTTCATTGGTTTTCAGAGTTGCAGTCTCTGCACTTGAGTTCTGTCTGACCCATTGCCTTAGTTCTGAACCATTTCATTGGTTTTTGGTTGATTTCATCGAGACTCTATGCACTTGAGTTGAATCCAGCTAATGGCTCAGGTTTGACCTTGTGCTCACCTGTCCCTGCAATTTTATCAAGTGTATATCGGTGTGCACGGCCTTGTGGCATGTACAGTGATACACTGTGCATGTCACAAGTTGTTCATGTATGATGAATTCAAAATAAAAGATGACGAACAACCCAAATAACTGAGGAAAATAACATTTTCAAAACGCACACTTTAATTTGAACTGTAGAATATTTTCTTTTTCAATTTTACTACGTTAGTGTTTATTTTGCAGATAGTTTAGATGCTGGATATGGAACAGAGTTGAAGAACAAATACGAGTGAATGAGTGATATGTAGTGAGGTGAACATTGTAAAGTGAAATTTGTGATGTAATCAAAATTGTATTGTAATTGAAAATGTATATATATAGTGAGAGCTCAAATTTGTACTATTCAAAATTGTAATAAAATATTTGTTTGAATAAAATATTTGTTTGAATTTAAATTCTGTGTTATTATTTTATCCAACAAATATTTATTTAATTATGTGAAAAATAAAATAGTACAATAACAAATACATTTAAATGAATATATATATATGTTAATTATCATCAAACAAAAATCATATACTTGCATATTCAACACACCTATCCATTCACTAGTAGGTTTTCTGCTACTGAGAAGCTCTTCTCAATTAAATACCGGTTATAGAGGTCTTTGAACTTGGCACTCTTGAATTGAGTTCCATTATCTGTAATGGTCTTCTGTAGAACTGCAAATCTTTATAAGATATTCTTCACCACAAAGTTGATCACTTTTTTCATGTTGATCATAGCTGGTGGTTTCGCTCTAACCTAATTTGGGAATTAGTCCACAATTGTGTAGTTAAAGCGCTTAGCTGTTCTACGCAGATGCAAAAAGTTATAGCGGAGAAATATCGGAAAATAACATAGATGCAAAAAGCTTCATTGGATATAAAGTCAAATATTTAAAGTTAATTTATTCTCATTCTCACATCATTTGTGTATGAAAAAGAAACATTGTTTAATATTATATAAAAAACCGAAGAATATCATGATTTATACAAACTAGAATTGGTGACTAAAATAGTTTTCTAACTTATATTAAGCACTTATGCTTTCTTTACCCCAATTTTGTTGATTTGGTTTAATACAGAACTAGTCAAATTAACTTTTGTATATTAATGTTGCTAAAGTGGATGCTAAAAACCCTTGATTTAGTGGGTGTAGTCGAAATTAGCAGGGCTTAAAGTGGATCTACTATATAATAGCGCTATATTGAAATAACGTAGAAGTAGAACTGCACTATGCGCTATAGTAGGTCTTTAATAGCATAGGTCCATAGCTATAATAGCATACTTCGCTCTGAATTCGAAATTGGTAGCACATCGATTATATCAGTTCCCAAAATCACAAATGGCCATGGGATAACCATTTGCGTAAGCTCAGTAGATGGGGCTCTCGGTATCTTTGCAAACATTTGGCCTCTATCACATCGTCTGATATAATAGCTGCATTTGGGTAATTATTGGCCAATAGTATCTATAGCAAAGAACTTTCTTTGCCAATGCTCACCCCCCAATGTGATCACCGCAACTTTCTTCATGCACATCTAAAAGGATTTTCTTAGCTTCATCTTTGGTGACACTGTAGTAAGGGTGTCGAGAATCCTCTTCTATACAACACTCCTACCTAAATGATAAATCATGGTACTTTATGTAGAAGTTTGCGCCATTTATTTCTTCCAACAAGTAGAGTTCTCTTCAACAAATAGTATTTTATTGGAGTCATTCATGACTACTTTTCTTCATCGGCCACCAAGATCTAATCAACATCCATCCGATCGATGCTTGGATTCGAAAAAACCTCTAGTGGAACGATACCTATAAGCCGCGCATCCCTAGAACTGGCTAGTTTGGCTAACGAATCAGCTTTCATATTCTCTTTTCTAGGGATGTGTGCTATTATATAGTGCTCGATGTCATTTAGTAGGTCTAGAACTTTCATCAGGTAAGGGGCAAGTCTCACTCTCTTAACCTGAAATTCCTTCTTAACCCGACATACAACCAACCAAGACTCGCTAAACATATGCATTGTCTTGATTCCGAGTTCACTTACTGTCCTAAGTGTTGCAATCAACGCTTCATATTCGTCTTTGTTGTTTGTGATCGGGAACTCTTGCTTCCTTTTGTCCCTCCATGGTTATAAAAATCAGTATTGCCCTGGAACTACACTTGTTTGAGGTTCCATCTACATACAATTTGCATTGGGATAATTGGACCACATATTCTTCCACTTTCTCCTTCCGAATGGTAAACTTGGCAATGGAGTCAGCCAATGCATGTCCTCGTATCTCCCTTCTAGGATGGTAGGTTATATCATATTGACTCAGCTTGATATTCCATTTCAGCAATCTCCTTTAAGTCTTGGTTCAATGTAGAGCTTTCCTCAATGGCTGATCAATCATAGTTTATAACATGTGAACTAGGAAGTATGACCGCAACTTACTTGAAGCAATCAATAAGTAATATGCCAGCAGCTTTAGCATTGGATAATTCTTTTCTACTCTTGTGAACCGCTTGCTGATGTAATACTGGGCTTTTGGATTTTAGATTCCTCACGTACCAGGTTGCACTTGGTGCGTGAGTAGATACTACAAAATAAACAAATATATCTTCTCCTCCCAAAGGCTTTGACAAAAGTAATGGTCTCTCTATATAATCTAGTAAATTATAGAAAGCTTCTTGGAATTTCTTCATCTAGAAAAACCTTCCGTTTTCCCTTTGGAGGGCATTAAAGAGTCGTATAAATTTGTCCATCGCTTTCTAGATGAATCAAATCAGTTTAGCGACCTTCCTGTTAAAGATCTACATCTCCCTCTTGTCCTTGGGGGAGTAACCTCTTTCAATGCTCTAATCCACTCTGGTTAGCTTCATGCCCCTTGAATTCACAATAAAACCCAAAAACATGCTTGTAGTGACCTCGAAAGAACATTTCAGTGGATTAAGCCTCATTCTATTCTTTCTAAGCACATCGAATGTATTTGAGATTTCGTCCAATTGATTCATCGATTGTTATGGCTTCATATATAAATTGTCCACATAAACCTCCATTGTCCATCCATTTTCTTTTTGAATGTCGTAATTATCAATCGCCATTAAGTAGTTTCAGCATTCTTCAAACCGAACGACATCATTCAGTGATAATACATCCCCAAGTCAGTGATGAAACTTGTATGCTCTTGATCAGGAATGTGCATTGCTATCTGGTTGTAGCCAGAGTATGCATCCATAGAGGATAGTAGTTCATATCTGGCCATTGCATCTATAATTTAGTCAGACTTTGGTAATGGAAAACTGTCTTTCGGGCAAGCTTTTTTCAAGTATGAATAATCGATGCATGTCCTCCACTTTCTGTTTGGCTTCTTGACTAATAAAGGGTTTGATATCTTTCAGGGTATAGTGCATCATGGGTAAAGCTATTTACTTTTAGCTTATCCACCTATTATTTTAGTGCAACGAATCGTTCGGATCCAAGCTGCGTCTTTTCTGCTTCATAGGTGGGCATTTTGGGTCCACATTCAACGCATGACATGCTATCTCTGGTAAAACTCCACACATATCAGAATGCATCTAGGAAAACACATCCATGTTTACCTGGAGAAAACATACTAACTCCTTTTTCGTTTTTATGCTAGGCTAGGATCTGACCTTGAGAACCCAATGGGGTCATCATCATCGATCGGGATGATAATTATCAGCTCTACCGGTGCCTCCATCACTTCCTCTGGCTCTTCTTAAGGTCCAAGATTTGTAGAACCTACTATGGGACCTAAGTCAGTGCTTAAGCGGTGGTTACTATGCTTCAGCCGTCTTGATGTATAGAATTTTTTTACATCCTTTCCTTTCTCGTGCCACTTTGCCTCTCTAAGCCTTGCAACATAAAATTTTTGACTAGTACGTTGGTCGCCTTGAATAGCCCCTACTCCATTCTAAGTTGGGAACTTTATTATTAAATACCATGGAGCAAGAGTAATCTTGACATTAGGAAGGGCCGGTCGGCCAAAAAAGCGTTGTAAGTCGAAAACATCGACCACCACAAATGTCTTAACCCGCACCATCTTGCGGTCCCCTTTGCCTAATTCCACAGACAAATAAATATGACTAACAGGGTCTTTAGCCTCTCCAGTAAATCCATGAATCCAAGATTTACATGGATTCAGATCCTTCTCACCGATCTTTATCTGATCAAAAGTTACCATAAACGATTTTAACTAAGCTTCCACAATTAATCAAAACTCGGTGCACTATAGTTGGCCCTACATTGGTTCTAATCGACATAGGATCAAGTGTTGGTGCTTCAATCCCATTTGCATCTCTATTTCTGTTGAGCGAGATACTACCGGACCAGCTCCACCAAAGTCCCACTGCCGGACCAACTCCACTACCGGACCAGCCACCCTCCAAACTACAACAAGCCAACCTTATTTCCATGCCAGCCGAATCAAAGGCAAAGGAGGTACTGCCGAACCAAACACCCACTCACTCACCACTGGACCAGCCACCCTCCAAACTACAACAAGCCAACCTTATTTCCATGCCAGCCGAATCAAAGGCAAAGGAGGTACTGCTGAACCAAACACCCACTCACTCACCACCGGACCAAGCTACGCCCTCACCACCGAACCAAACACCCACTCACTCACTACCGGACTAAGCTACGCCCTCACCACCGAACCAAACACCCACTCACTCACCACCGGACCAACCTCCACCGAACCAATTTTACCAGGCCAAATTGCGTCAGCCCAGACCCACCAGTAGCTATATACATCCAAGACCCCTGCTCCCTACCTCACTCTATAAATAGAGGCGCAGGGGTACAACAATGGGGACAAGTTTGAGAGCTCAAGCACGGAGAGAACTTTCAAACAACTTTCTTTTACTTGTATCAAAGCTTTGTACTTGTAATCTAAACAAGAGAAGAGAAATAACATATAAAGTGGACGTAGGCACATTCTGGCTGAACCACTATAAATCTGCGTGTCTTTTTACAGTTTAGCCCCTGCTTTTCATATATTTGCATAAGACACCCAAATCACTAAGAGCAACATAAAATCTACTAAGTCATACAACTTTGAGGTGTTTGTCCATTTTTTGTGCAAACATTTTTGGTGCTTTCACTGAGAACTAGAAGCTCGAAGCTTCAGCTTCATCCACTTAACATTTTTCCTAACAGCATCGTTCGCCACTTGGAAAACATGCCTCCCAAACAGAGAAAAGATGTTAACAAAGGAAAAAACATCGCATCCAGCAGTCTTCCGGATCCAGCTGCCACGAATCAAGTAAATCGTCCTCCTCCAGTAGCAGTAACAAATGAAGGATAGACTAATCCGACCACTCCTGCCACAGAACAGCCCGCAGCAATTACTAGGGCAGATTTGGACAGGGTTGTGCTTGAAGTAACTAACCGCTTCACGTCCCAGCAGGAAGCCTTGGTGGACCATCTCATGTCACGCTTAAGGGATGTTGAAGAGTCCAATCGTAACACTGAATCATGGGGCGAGTCCCAGTCTGGAGGATCTCAGAGACAACAAAGATCTTCCTTCTTCGAAGAAGCTAACGGCAGAAGTAGCCATGGTAGGAGCCGAGATCGAGCACAGCCCGAAGTTAGGCCTGAGGAAACGTTTGGTACCGAACCCAACGGGGGAGGTATCGGGCGAAGGTCAACTATAGCTGAGCCTGTCATACTGCCTAACCACGGAAACGCCAGTGAACGGGGCCGAGCTAGAGTCCAGCCCGAAGTTGGACCTGAGGAAGCTCTTAGATCAGAACCCAGCAGGGGAAGATCAAGGCAAGGGCCAACTGTAGCTGACCCTAGCATGCTCCCAGAAGATCAAAGGCAGCCATTAGAAAATATGAGGAATGATAGACGATACCATCCCTACAGGTCATCTGGATGGAATCAATCCCACAGAACAGAACCAAACTCATTTCTATCTGCTCCAAATTCTGATGAAAGGATGGCACTCCCAATCTCCTCTCCAGCCTTAACCAGCCGGGCATGATGCCCCATCAGCTTCCTAGTCTCCTCCGCCACCCAATCAGTATTAGCCTTGGCCTCGTCTCCCATGGTAACTATCCGAGTAGTAAGTAAATTGAGATCTAAGGACTTGGCCTCATCAAGCACCCGTACCATGGGATTGCGGGGAAGAAGGTGCTCACCGGTAACCTCGTCAAAGGTAATATCATGGGAACTTGGATCCAGATCAGGATGACCCGCAAATGGATTACGAGCCAAGTCAGGACGATCAATCTGAGTAACGGTAGGATTTTCAGACGGGTGCGGAGAGAGTGCGAACTCAGTATCCTCCTCCGTGATATCATGAAGAGGCTGAACTGGGGGCTGAGGACCAAGTGAAGGTTCGGATAAGGGATGACTCCTCTTTCTCTTTTGAATACCCTCTTCAATAACCCCGAGAAGAGAACGGTAGCCGACTACATCCCCGGAACGGTGGGTCGAAGGCTTCGGCTTGGCGGAAGCTTTGGAGAGCTTTTATTGTTCAAGCATGTGCCGAAGATCTGAGGCCTTGGTCGTTTTACCTGCTCTTTATATGAAGAACAAGTGTCACAAGCTTACATTGATCCATAGTTCGAGAAACGTGGTAAATTAAAAGTTAAAAGAAGAAAGGAAACACATTAGTTATACAAACCCTAGGGAGGAGTAGGATACTGCAATGAGTCCTGGATTTCATTCCAGGACGGGAGCGGATCATAAAATATTCCTAAGTCCCTATCATAAATGGAGCCTGCAGGAGTCAAAAGTTCACCTTGAGTCGTCGGAGCCACCTTGGCTGGAATAGTCTGAGAAGACTCGCTTGCACCGGTCCCGGGCTTGTCAGCTTTCCTGGATTTCTCTACCAAAGCCGGTTCTCCGTCCAGCCCCTCGAAAGCTTGGTGGAATGCATCATCCGTCCACTCCTGAATCTCGCCTGCTTGCCTAGGAAGCAAGGCCCCGATGCCATCGCCACCATCACCACCTTCCCGGTCATCTCCACCCTCACCTCTCTCCTCCTCCACATCTTCCTTCCCCGGAGTAAGTGGACAAGTGCTGGGGGAAGGACCATCCGACTTCTTAAGCTTCTTACCTCCGACCATTGGAGATTTTGAGAAAGGTTTCCTCTTGCCACTCTCTACTGTGACACCTCCCTTAGCTTGAGCAGCCGCCCTCTCCTCCGCCGTTTCCCTCTGCTTGACTACTGACTGCTGTGGAAGGATCAAATTATACTCCAGAAGAGTCGCATTTCTGATCAGGTAAGCAGTCGATCTATCTCTCCCGGGGATAGCTTCTATCTCAGCCGCCATCTGAACCAGGCGATCAGTCTCCACAACCGCAAAGCCACCTGTCGCTAGCAAAAAATGAAAACGTATGAGAAGAAGCATCGCAACCAGAACGGAAATTATAAATAAAGCATCGACTTACATCCAGAGGTGAAACGCCGAATAGAAACAGAGTCATCCCTGACGAAGAACCACTCCTTCTTGAACATGCTGTACTTAGAATACAGATCCAAGACCGGCTTGAAGGTTACAGCTGACTCAAAGCTGATGTATGGGGACCCCTTCTTATAGCCCCTCAGATTATATAAGTACTGGATCTCCCGGTTGGAAGGAGCACGCCCATGCTTCCTCTGAAAGATGACAAAGAGGCTCACCAATATAGTATAAGAGTTGGGTTGAAGCTGGAATGGGGCCACCATTAGATATGTAAGAAAGCTGAGTACCCAAGCATTAAGAGGCGGGATGGAACCACACATACAGTGGTATCTGCTGTAGGCAAAGTACCCTTCGGGAGGGTCATATGGCATAACTTCTCTCCCTGGCAACAGCATGCGCGCCCTATCAATTCCAAAAGAACGGGAGATGACATCAAGCTGCTCTTCCTTAAGGGAGCTGGGAAAGCAATCGGGCGGGGAGTTCAGAAGCTCCTGAGGGCCGTACCCGTCCACTAGTGATCTCGGGGTAGATCCGTGACGTTCCGGTCCTGGCTGAGCAGGGGGCACTGCGGAAGATTCTCCTTTGCCCTGGGACTTCTTTTTATCTGATCGAGTTTCTGCTTTTCGAGACATTTATCTGCAGACACAAGAAAGCACATCGTTAAAGCATACGGACAGTGTAGTTTGGAATCTCACTTGTAATTCGAAATACGATTTTCATTTTGGTAATTCAAGTGCAAAATCTCCATTCGGCAATTCAAGTACGAAATCTCCATTCGGCATTTCTCAAATTTCATTCGGCATTTCTAGGTATCAGATTCATTCGGCTTCCTCAGGATAAGGTCCATTCGGTATTAAACTTTATGTTCATTCGGTAAAAAAAAAAGAGGCCATCCGGTAGTCACCTGATTCGGCAACGCGTCTGGTTCGACGATATGATTAACTTAGCAATAAGAGCTGATTCGGCTGTCTCGTTCGGTAGTAGATGAAGGAAGCCCTAGGCCCTTACTTATAGGCGAAGGTGAACCCCCGAACAACTGGTTCGGCACTAGGAGCCGGATGAGGATGACCAAATCAGATAACCCAAAACAAAGCAGGACACGTGCATGGACATGCCCTACTTTGGGGGGCAAGTGTTGAGCGAGATACTACCGGACCAGCTCCACCAAAGTCCCACTGCCGGACCAACTCCACTACCGGACCAGCCACCCTCCAAACTACAACAAGCCAACCTTATTTCCATGCCAGCCGAATCAAAGGTAAAGGAGGTACTGCCGAACCAAACACCCACTCACTCACCACCGGACCAGCCACCCTCCAAACTACAACAAGCCAACCTTATTTCCATGCCAGCCGAATCAAAGGCAAAGGAGGTACTGCCGAACCAAACACCCACTCACTCACCACCGGACCAAGCTACGCCCTAACCACCGAACCAAACACCCACTCACTCACCACCGGACCAAGCTACGCCCTCACCACCGAACCAAACACCCACTCACTCACCACCGCACCAAGCTACGCCCTCACCACCGAACCAAACACCCACTCACTCACCACCGGACCAACCTCCACCGAACCAATTTTACCAGGCCAGATTGCATCAGCCCAGGCCCACCAGCAGCTATATACATCCAAGACCCCTGCTCCCTACCTCACTCTATAAATAGAGGGGCAGGGGTACAACAATGGGGACAAGTTTGAGAGCTCAAGCACGGAGAGAACTTTCAAACAACTTTCTTTTACTTGTATCAAAGCTTTGTACTTGTAATCTAAACAAGAGAAGAGAAATAACATATAAAGTGGGCGTAGGCACATTCTGGCTGAACCACTATAAATCTGCGTGTCTTTTTACAGTTTAGCCCCTGCTTTTCATATATTTGCATAAGACACCCAAATCACTAAGAACAACATAAAATCTACTAAGTCATACAACTTTGAGGTGTTTGTCCATTTTTTGTGCAAACAATTTCTAAAAATGAAATCGTCATTCATCGACTTTTGTTGCTTTGTTAGAGTACTATCCTATCTGCCAAAGAACATTTCTTGAGGCACATGCCTTAACGGACTACCATATCTCTCCATCTCGTTCTATCTTTTTCTATTGGATAAGGTCTTATAAATATAGCGTTTATAACAATCCTTCTCTCAGGATGTCTTGGTCCTTCTCTACTGGACCTAGCTCGATCCTTTTGGGTATTCTACCCTTAAGATCTATCATCCATTTGTCCACCAGCCTATGGATTCCTCATTACTACTTCAGCTTTTTCTTCCTAATCAGATCTTTAATTGCATCCCACAAATGATGAAACTCATTTGTTTTATGCCCGTGGGTTTCATGAAAGTGATAATTCTTCACGGAGCGCCTTTCTTCCTCAGTTGTCTCCCTCCGAGGAAGCTTCTTACAATTTTTAGTTTCTTAGATAGCAATGTAGATTTTTTCAACATAATCAATCAAGGAAGTGTAATCTCTCGGTCTCATGTACCACATGGTCTTCTTGCCGTCCTGCTTCTTCCCACAAGCACCTATGTTTTTCCTCTTTTGTTATTATTCCCAACCTTCACAACAATATTTCCAAAATATTGCCGCTTTGTTTAATAGCAACATTACTACATCATTTGATAATCTACCAATAATAGGTCCTATGGCCATGTCTGCCTCTTCCAATTGCAAAAACTAGGATACCTTTCGATAAAACTTTTCCATGGTAGGTGGTTGCTTTCTTTCAAGCCATCGACCAAAGTCTGTATCAGCGTGTATTTGCGGCAAAAAGGGTCACAAACACCCAGTTGTATGTGAAAGCACCAATTTCCAAAAACAATATCCAAATAGAAAGATGAGCATGTAGATCATGGAATAAATAGTATAAAAAGTAAAGGAACACAAGAGTTTTATAGTGGTTCGAAAAACTCCGGCCTACATCCACTCCAATAATCTTTTATTTATACTATAAGATTACAAGTACAGTTGTTTTTACCTTAGAAAATTAGTGGAGGAAGAGATAAGAAGTGATGAAGGAGAGCCAACCGAAAAAAAGTCCCTTGCAATGAGCCAAGTCCGTTATATTTATAAGTGAAGACGTGTATGCATCGGGCTAAAATCTCGGCAGAAGAACCTCCAGGCCCATATGATCCGACCCACGAAATTTGGGATCGATCCGACACTAAAAAATAATTTAGCTATCATTCCATACTAACTCCAATAGGGCTATGATGGTTTTTATGGGGTCCACCATGCCTCTAGTCCATGCTCCCAAAGTTTCATGCCATTCCGACTTACCGTTTGTGAGATATCGATCTTCGTTGTTTTGACTAGAAATTGGATCATAGGAGATCATTCCATGCTTCATCCTTTTGAGCTGCGATCAATCGGTTGGGTTACCCATGATATTAGCTACTTGCTCTCTAAATTTTTTGCAATTCCTACGTACCGTTTGTGAGATATCATATTTTTCGTAAAACTATGGATCGTTATGCCGATTTGCACGATCGTTCCAATAACGATCGACAAAATTTCCAAGATTTCATCCTATTGAGTTGCGATAGAACATAGGGGTGCCCTATGATGTAAGAGACTTTCTCTTCAAATTTTGTGCAATTATGATGTACCGTTCGTGAGATATCGCGTTTTCCGTAGAGCATGGATCTTTATACCGATTTGTATAATTGTTCCAATAACGATCGGCCTAATTTCCAAGATTTCGTTCTTTCGAGCTGCGATTGATCATGGGGTTGCTCCATGATGTGATAGACTTTCCCTCCAAATTTCATGCAATTCCGACGTATCATTTGTGAGATATTGCGTTTTCCATAAAACTATAGATCATTATGCTAATTTGTTCGATCGTTCCAATAACGATCGGCCTAATTTCCAAGATTTCATTTTTTGAGCTGCGATTGATCATGGGGGTGCTCCATGATGTAAAAGACTTGCCCTCCAAATTTTATAAAATTCCGACGTACCGTTTGTGCATTTTCCGTAAAACCATGGATCGTTCTGCCGATTTGCACGATCATTCCAATAACGATCGACCTAATTTCCAAGATTTCATCCTTTTGAGCGACGATCGATCATGAGGGCCCCATGATGTAAAAGACTTTCTCTCCAAATTTCGTGCAATTTCGATGTACGTTTGTAAGATATCTCATTTTCCGTAAAATTATGGATCGTTATGGCTGATTTGTACGATCGTTCCATTAACGATCGACCTCTTTTCCAAGATTTGGGAGTTTTGTCATCCAATCTTCAATATAGTGATGGTTTGAAAGTTTCAAGTGCATTAACTTTGTAGATTTTGAGATATTGATAGATCTTCATCGATTTACGCTGTTTTATGGACCGTTCCCGATCGATCCATATAAATTCTTCATTTGCCCATAACTCGAGCATACGAACTCCGATTGACTTGAAATTTGAAATATGGCCTCATAGGGCCGTCCTTGTCACTTCGTATTGATTGCACCTTGATCAGGACATTGTTTGAATCTGGCCAACTATTTCCCATAGTTCTAATATAATCGATTTCTGAGCCTGATAACCACCTCTCCGGGCTTCCTGCCTTGATGATCACAAAAGCCATTTAGCCAACTTTTATGATATGTTGCCTGGTCAAAAGGCGGTATAACATTTGCCGCCCAAAACATGCCTTGCGGTAGGAAGGTTTGTTTTGAATTGCCTTAAGTCCAATGTTCGAAACCCGTTGATGACCTGTGAATAAATCTATGATCTTGCCTGATTGTTAATAACGACCGTTAATCAAATTCATAACCATCTCAGGCTGATGATGATCATTCGAGATCAAATGCCTGTTTGAGGCATAATGTGATCTTTCGAGATTGAGTGCCGTTCGAGGCAAAATGTGATCGTTCGAGATCGAGTGCCATTCGAGGAGAAATGTGACAGTTCGAGATTGAGTGCCATTCGATGCGAAATGTGACCGTTTGGGATCGAGTGCCGTTCGAGGCGAAATGTGATCGTTCGAGATCGAGTGCCGTTCGAGGCGAAATGTGATCGTTCGAGATCGAGTGCCAATATGTTACCCGGGTAGGAATCAAATTTATTAATGTCAGATTTCACGTTCGAGTGAGTTTTATAATCAAAATATTCAACTAATAAATTTAAGTATAAGTACTAAAAGAGAAACAAAAACAAAAACTAAACACTACAATGCATGCAACTCTGGGTGTAACGGTTCATCGTCATCTCAGAGCATCCCTAGGGACCATTCTCGATCCCATACATGTGCAAGTGACTTAGCCATTTTATTATGGAGTTTATTACTTATTCTTTTCCATTACAATTAATTGATGACAAGTTGATGCCTCGATCAATGGCAGTTCCCGTTCGATGCGGATGGTGGTTGCTCCTCTTCCACTACCCCTGCCCGAGTTCTTAAGTATTGTAACTGCCTGCCATTCTGGACATATTCCTCAATCTCATCCTTTAAGTTCCTGCAGTCGTTTGTACTATGCCCGTCTAGCTCATGGATCGGAGAGTATTTTTCTAATTTCTTTTAATTATTTGTATGCTCTCTCCTCATTGGCCTTCCATAGAGGATTTGCACCCTAGTATCCATATATCCATTCCAATGTCTTAGTCAATTTTGTGTAAGAGGTGAATCTCGGTTCTCTTCATGGTCGCTTCGATCTATCAGAGCCATCCTTTGCTTTCCGTTTTCCTTTATCCTTGTTTGAACCTTCCGCGGACGGACCTCCACCTTTAACCGCATAAACTTCCACTTCCTCTATTCCCTCTTTACCAGCTTTTGCATATTCCTATCACAAAAACCTTTCTGCTTCATGGTAAAATTCGCTGAGATCTACTGGTGGGTCCCGTTGCAACGATATCTAGAAATTCGAGTTATCCGTAATCCTTGACACTGTTGTCATTAAAACCATCGGTGGATCCAGTCGATCCACCAAAGCTACTACTGCATCGAACCTGGATAAGAAATCCCTGAGTGATCCTCCTTTCCACTGCTTCATTGATGTTAAAGTCATCACAATCTTGGGTCTCGTGATGTAGACTCGAAATTTCCTCATAAACCTTTCGATCAATTCCCTCCATATGCTAATAAGCCACTTTCCAACTGTCTGAACTATAGTGTAGCTATATCTGTTAAGTACAAGGGAAAGCACTATACCATGACTTCCTCTGATGCCCCCAATACTTCCATGTGTCTCATGTATCACATTAGATGAAAAATGGGATCCATTTTTCCATCATATGTCTCAAGCGTTGGTAGTTCGAACTCCGGTGGATTCCTAGCTTACCTGATATTAGAAGCAAAGAGACTCCTAGTTACATCTTCCAGATACCTATTTACCATCCTCCTCACATAGCCTGTCTAATCATTTCCACCAATCTGTCATTGTCATACAGTGGTAGTCTTCGATCATTATCTCCAACCTGCCCCCCGAGTCCATGGGGGAATCCTGAAGTCAGCTCTTCTGGACGAGCATACACATTTCGATCAATTCCAAACTGCATAGCATCGCCCGATATCCTGGCTAGGAACGATCCAATGTGACCAGGGGGCATGCCCCCAAATATGGATCGATCGGCACCGATCGTTCTTGAACGATCAACACCGACCAGTCTTAGTTGATCAGAGGCCGCTCTCGGATGTTCCACTCCATCCTGAATCCTGTTAGCTTTGTTTCCTTGGTCCTAATTCTTGTTTTCCTCAGCTCCTGCTGCTCCAGCTCCGTGATCCATATTTATAGCGTTTCCTGCTACTCCATTTCCTTGCTTTTGCGCTCCAGCTTATCCAATCTATCAGAGTAGATTCTGCATCATCTCCTCCTGTCTCTTTAGCATCCTTTCTTGCATAACATCCATCATTGTTCCCATTTCATCTCTAGTGATGTAGATATATGTCTGATTTTATCCAGCTCCAGAAGAAGCCTCCTAACTCCCTCTATGATGGCTCCTATCCGCTAATGTTCTCCTTGTTGATTGCCTAGCCATTGCTTCCTAGATCCAAGTATCCAAGCTTTCAAATCCACGGGTGCAAGTCCCTCTTAATGAAAGCACCAAAATGTTTGCGCCAAAAATGGTCACAAACACACAGTAGTATGTGAAACCACCAATTTTCAAAAACAATATCCAAATAGATAGATAAGCACGTAGATCACGGAATGAAAAGAAGAAAAAGTAAAGGAACACACAAGTTTTATAGTGGTTCGACAAACTTCGGCCTACGTCCACTCCAATAATCTTTTATTTGTACTATAAGATTACAAGTACAGTATTTTTTATCTTAGAAAATTAGTAGAGGAAGAGATAAGTAGTGATGAAGAAGATCCAAAAGAAAAAAGTCCCTTGCAATGAGCCAAGTCCGCTGTATTTATAGGTGAAGACGTGCATGGATCGGGCTGAAATTTCGGCAGAAGAACCTCCAGGCCCATATGACCCAACCTGCAAAAGCGATCGATCGGACACCAAAAAATAATTTAGCTGATCATTCTATACTAATTCGAATGGGGTTGCGGTCGTTTTTATGGGGTCCTCTGTGCCTCTACTTTATGCTCCCAAAGTTTCGCACCACCGTTTGTGAGATATCGATCGATCTCTATATTGACTAAAAATTGGATCATAGGAGATCATTCAATGCTTCATCCTTTTGAGCTTTGATCGACCATGTGGGTTCCCCATAATATTTGCTATTTGCTCTCCAAATTTCATGCAATTTCGACGTACCGTTTTTCAGATATCGCGTTTTCTATAAAACTATGGATCATTTTGCGGATTTGCACGATCGTTCCAATAATGATCGGCCTAATTTCCAAGATTTCATCCTTTGAGCTATGATCGATAATGGTGCGTTCCATGATGTAAGAGACTTTCCCTCTAAATTTCATGCAATTTCGACGTACCGTTTGTGAGATATCGCCTTTTCCGTAAATTATGGATTATTATGCTGATTTGTACGATCGTTCCAGTAATGATCGGCCTAATTTCCAAGATTTCATCTTCTTGAGCTGCAATCGATCAGGGGGTTGCTCCATGATGTAAGAGACTTGCCCTCCAAATTTCTTGCAATTCCGATGTACTGTTTATGAGATACCGCGTTTTCCGTAAAAGTATGGATCGCCATGCTGATTTGCACGATCGTTCCAATAACGATCGGCCTAATTTCCATGATTTCACCTTGTTGAGTTACGATCAATCATGGGGGTGTCCCATGATGCATGAGACTTGCTCTCCAAATTTTGTGCAATTTCGACGTACCGTTTGTGAGATATCGCATTTTCCATAAAACTATGGATCGTTATGGCTGATATGCACGATCGTTCCATTAACGATCGGCCTCCTTTACAAGATTTGAGAGTTTTGTCACACGATCATTTTTGTGGGCTCCACTCTTCAATATAGTGATGCTTTGAAAGTTTCAAGTGCATTAACTTTGTATATTTTGAGATATTGATCAATCTTTGTTTACGCTGTTTTATGGATAGTTCCCGATCGATATATATAAATTCTTCCTTTTGACCATAACTCGAGCATACGAACTCCGTTTGACTTGAAATTTGAAATGTAGCCTCACAGGGCCTTCCTTGTCATTTCATATTGATTGCACCTTGATTGGGACCCGGTCTGAATCCACCCAACTATTGCCCATAGTTCCTAATATAATCGGCTATGTCGGAACGTTTCAAAACAAAGTAATGGCAGAAGCAGCAACAACCTATCGACTACGTCGGAAGGCTTAAACTATTTCTTTTAAATAATTTGACCTGGTCGGAAGTGACCAAGTCGGAAGCTCAAATTCGAAAGCAAAGCAGGCGAAAGCTTTGCACTTATAAAACGATTATATTCCAACCTCTTAGGCCATCAACCTTTCGGCTATATTCAATTCATTACGTACCAATTACTTGATACCTTATGCATTGAACTTCGACCTTATCGAAAGCTAACCTTTCGACTGAGACGAAAGGTCTAGGGTGGAAGGTAAACTGCCGTATAGGCTGAAACATGGAAAAAGTGTGAATTTTGTTTTTTAAACTTAAAAAGGAAACTTTTCAACTAACCTGCCTTTATTTGTCAAATTTTTATTGGTTAATAAAATACTTTTCAGAAATGTGCTGCCGCTATTACTAAAACTTATAAATCATTTTATTTTGCAAAATGCCCCTTCTTCATAAAATATAAAAAACATCTAAGTTCCATACCTTAAATAATTTTATATATCCCTCAAATAACTTAGGAAAATTTTGGAAAAATCCCAGAAAATCTATTTTAATATATTGCCTAACATATTAAAATCTCAAACCCAAACAATTATATTTTTAGCCGAAAATAATTTATAACCCAATAAACAATTTTCTTTATTCGAAAATTCATATAAAATCCATACTAAATCGGAAAATTATGAAAATCAAAACCCATCTCTAATATATTATTCCAAACCTATATTTAAATTTCTAAGGTATTCGGATCTCATTAAATAGGGTTTTCATGTTAAACATATCATAAAACATGAATAAACATATATAATTTCACCAACTATAAATATATATATATATATATATATATATCTTTAAACATCAAAACATGGCAATAATATAGCAAAAACATTTCGGATCTAATCACAAAGCCGAAAACTAAAAGAATTAGGGATGTAGTAATTATTCACCTTAGCTTTTGAGGTTATAGATGAGATTTTTGATTGTTGAATTAGTTGATTACTTCTCTTCTCTTGAACCTTAGCTTTACTTCTTCTATTGAGAATGGGAAATGGTGGCCGGCCTTAGCAATTTAGTTTTTTTTAGTGAAATGAGAGTGAATGAACGTGAATTACCATCTCATAAGGGTTTAGGGTTTAAGGTTTTACTATTTCCCATAATGTCCTTCTCATTTCCTAACACATTATCTAGTGTTATTTCATTTTAGTTAACCCACTTAACATGGAACAACTACCTTTAACTAAACAAATCTCAACATATTAATTGTTTGTACCAAAAATGGGCACAACACTCTTCGGAAGTTTTTGAAGAGATAAAAGTGAAGAATGAAAATTAAAACTGGGGATTATCTAACAAAAACTCCAAATAACAGGAAGTAAATTGCAAAGACAAGCGATTTTAGAGTGGTTCGGCGTTTTGCCTACGTCCACTATGAAGTTTGATGATTTTATTGCTCGATACTTCAAGATTACAATTCTTTACACTGTTGTACAACTGAATTTAAATGCTAAGTGTCAATCTAAAGCAGCGGTGGTGTTCTGGAGTAAATCTGGCAGAATCTGGGCGCTCTTCAGTACTTAGAATTGTCCGACCCCTTTTCTGAATGACCAAGGGCTCTATTTATAGGTGTAGGAGGCTGATATTTCACCTAAATTGAGGGGAGACCAGTTCTGGCGCGTGAGGGGGCCCACATGCCCGCTCTTTGGAAATCCGGGCCCACTTTGGGATCGATTCGACCCTTGCTTCGAATCGATCAAGATTTGCTCCGATTGAGCTGAAATTTGGCATGGTCATTCCTTATGTTTCCAGTTAGCTCCTGTCCAAATTTCATAGCATTTGGAGTTGTAGATCTCGAGATATGATCGATTCAAGTTGGTCCATATCGATTCGACCCTTGGTTCGAATCGATCAAGAATTGTTCCGATCGAGCTGAAATTTGGCGTGGACATTCCTTATGTTGCCAGTAAGCTACTGTCCAAATTTGGTGGCATTTGGACTTGTAGATCTCGAGATATGATCGATGCAAGTTCGGATTTCTCAGCCGTGATCCATCAATATCTGGAGCATATGAACTCCGATTGATTTGAAATTCCGAATGTTGGCTCCCATAGCTTTGCTTGTCATGTCATATCAATTGTAGCCCGATGACTCGGAAAAAATTTGTCGATATCCATAGTGAGCCTGCGTATAACCGATCTCCAAGACGAACTGTCATTGGTTTGTAGTCAAGTTCTTGGTGTCACGGCCTTGCCAAAAGGCGGGATAACATTTGCCCCCCAAAGTATGTCTTGTGTGAACATGACGTGCTTTGAAATGCTGCATCCTTTATTCTGAAAAAGTTCTATCTGATTCGTTGAGTAGTTGCTATCTTTTCGTCAAAAGATGTAACCCTCGATTGATTTCCAGTAATATTAATGTTTATTGAACCACTGTCAGTGATTATGTAGTGCAATGTTGTAACTGAGTGTCGAGTGCTAGCGATTTGTTATTCGCTGTTGTAATTGTCACCAGGTGAGCATTCAATTCCTGTAAATTTTGAAAATTGAATGTTAGTCCGTCATACATGTACGTATGTTAACCTGGCTCCTGTTAACGTTTGCACGTTCACGAGTCGTTGTCAAGTTCTTTAGTTTTTGTTTGGATTGAGTTTCGTATCGATCCTCTCCTGGATCGAAGTGAAATTCAAGTTGTAACAACGTTCGATGGTTGTTTTGAGTCCTTCCTTTGTATCGATCCTCTCCTGGATCGATCTGAGATGTTGGAATGTATGCTTCGTATCGACGGATACGTCATAATGGGTCTCGGATTGGTGGATACAGGAGTAATGCTTTGTATCGATGGAGTCGAACGATCTTGACGTAATCATGCAGTGAGGCTTCACAGAGGATATTCCATTTCTCATTCCTTCATTCAAAAAGAATCCCCGATTGTGGATAATCTTTGATAGGAATCATCCATAACTCTTTTTCTAGATCCGTTTCCAAGATATAGTTGATCTTCATATGTCAATGCCTAGAATAATAAGTATTTCAACTGGGACAAAGTCTATTTGTCGTGCATCCCCAGAACTGGCTAGCTTGGCGATTGATTCAGCCTTTTCGTTTAGTTCTCTAAGGATTTGTGTAGTGGTGTAATAGTCGAAGCCGGCTAGTAGCTTTTGGTCCCGGTTGAGATAAGGAGCAAGACGATGCCCCCTAATCAGATAATCTTCCCTGACTTGGCGTACTATTAACCAATAATCACATAAAACATGTAAAGTTTCCACTCGTAGTTTTCTTGCAAGTTTGAGTGCCAAGGCGTCATACTTAGCTTCGTTATTTGTTGTAGGGAAGTTGAGTTTCAGGGCGTAGCAGATCGTTCATTCCTCAGGAGTCGTTAACGCAACTTCGATGTTAGAAAGCTGATTATTGGAAGTTCCATCGGTGTACGTTCTCCATCGGTTGGACGGTTCTCCACTGTTCTTCGGATAATTGTCTGATGTGGTGGATTCAGATATGAAGAATGCTAATGTTTAACCATGGAGAGCTCTCCGAGGGAGATAAGTATACATCTAAGGTTTCTATTGGACCTATCTTAACAGTTGGTCGATATGGATGTTAATGGGGTGAGCTTGCCAGTAGCCAGCCTTCACCATATACGGGTCTTTGGATTCATTTCTTTTCACATAGCATCGCGACGCTTATGGCGTGTGTTGACATGGCCCAATTGATGTATAAATCTTCGCGATCCAAAAGCTTAGGTAAAATGGGAGGTCTCTTTAAGCGATCTATTAGAGCTGCTTGGTTGTCCTCGGTACATGGGTGTCTCTAATTGTCGGAGTTTTCTAGAAATTAGTCTTGATTCCATAAGAATTGATGATGAAAACAAAGAATCTTTCTAATGTAATGATGAAAGAGCATTTCAAAGGATCGAGTTTCATCCTGCATTTTTTGGAGAGCACTGAATACCTCTGTCAAGTCATCGATATGGTCGTTTGATAGCCGTGATCTCACGAGCATATTAACCACATCTACTTTCATCGGTCGGTCGATCTAATTTTTGAATGATCTGCTAATCGTCCTTTTGTAAGTAGTACAAGTGTCCTTAAGTTTGAATCTATAGATTGCAGCATAGCACTATAGGCCCAGGTTAGTAGCGAAACAGTTGTATTCCTGGTTTTTGGACATGCTTCATTATCTGATTGTATCCGGAGTTTGCATCCATGGATGTGAGTAATTCATGTCTGATGGTCGGGTCCATCAGTTGGTTGATCATTGGAAGTGGAAAGCTGTGCTTTGTCATACCCCATGCAAATCTGAGTAGTTGACGTATGTCCTTCACTCCCTGTTTGTTTTTCTTATAAGTAAAGGATTGGATACTCGTTTTGGTTGGAGGGCATAACGGATCAACCCACTGGTTTTGAGCAGATTTGCCTCCTCTTTAAGTGCAACAGATCTCTCCGGATCCATGTCGCATCGCTTTTGTTTACCGAGACATGCCTCGGGTCGACATTTAATGTAGGGTTCTTCATGGCTGGCGAGAGTCCATATATATATATGAGATCGAGTCCAGGCGAACACATCAAGATTCACCTGAAGTAAAACAGTTGACTCTGTCTTCATCATTGCGCAGAGTTGTGATCTGATCTACAGTACTCGTGATGGGTTGTAGGCGCCTCATGTGTTTATTTGCAATGGTAAATGATCAGGCTTACAAGGATGTCGAATCAAAGGATTAGTAGAACTTAGCCTTGTATTGCACGCTGCTACATAGCTGGCTCCAGCTTTGAGATTGAATTGACTTATGTTTCTGAATGATGCGCTTTTCATTTAATGTACGTGCGATCCATTGCTCATTGGAAAGGTCAGAATGATGATCAGTCGCCCATAAGTCCTGGTATTGATCCGATGACTCTATCTCTAGGCATCCTTTCGGTCGCAACCTTATTTTCTTGTTCGTGCCCCTAAGTCTGGGGAATATCTCGATAAGTGGTAGGGTAGATAATGTCCCCTTCAATTTTGTATTCTATCCCATTGAACCATGGGATCGAGTTAATCAATGGAAGGCTGAGTCGTGCCTGTCCTGTATTATGTTCTAGTTCTTTTTTCTTAGCGGAATACATTGTTACTTTGCCAACATTCAGACATAAGCTAGATTCTGGACGGTCAATGACATTCACTTCGTTGCTTATGTCGCCGTACTTTGGGCAAAAACTGAAGAGTGAATCGTCCAATCAGATCTAATGCAGGATTGATGCTTCCCTTGTTGAATCCAGGGTAAGAATCAGTGTGCAGATGTTTAGGTTGCACTTGTTTTGAATCGTTCTTTTAGTCGGATCATGGTAAGAGTCAATGGATGAATGGTCGCGTTGCATTCATTTGGAGTTGGCTGATCAACCATGTCCATTTCGATTTACGTTCTCCCGTTAGATCTAGGGATAAAGTCAGCTCAAATGCAGTCATGTCATGCTCATCTGGTCTCATGTTCTTCCTAATGGATTGAAGGAAGGCGATGGAGGACGAATGGTAAAGTCACACTCATTTGTGATTTACACTTCTATTCATGCTATGCTGGTCAAAGATATTCGATGCATGCTCGGGTCACATTGATTTGTAGTTGAAGAAGATTGATATTGACCGTCGATTCGATGGCATGATGCAGAATGCTCAGACCTTATTTCCTGTCAATCCGATGGTATGATATGAAAGGCGCAGATCGACATTGCCCGTCGATCCGGCGGTATGATATGATCGGTTGCTTGTAACTTTGGGCGTCATTATGTTTGGTTGGCATCAGGCCTCCATGCAGTCATTGCCTTAAGTTTTAATGGACGCTAAGCCGGAGAGGCAGCGAGTCACCTTTCTCTTCTTTCAGTAATTTGTACTTCTGCCCCCAGTCTTGGGGATAAGCCGTAATAGGCGTTATGCAATACTGTTCACTGCTTAATTTTAACATCCACACTCTGGGGACTTGTATCTTTATGACAGCTGTTGATCACTCATTTTCATGTGTTGAGTCTGCGTCTATGCTCGGAGAATGAGTGATGTAACTTGGTTGAGATGCAGTCGAAGTTGTTAGGTGGACGGGTCCACCCTCCTCAAGGCCGTACTCGATGTAGATGCAGTCGAAGTCGTTAGGTGGACGGGTCCACCCTCCTCAAAGCTGCATTGAATGGAGATACGGTCGAAGTCGTTAGGTAGATGTATCTGCCCTCCTCGAAGCCGTATTTGATGGGGATGCAGTCGAAGTCGTTAGGTGGACGGGTCCACCCTCCTCGAAGCTGCATTGAATGGAGATACGGTCGAAGTCGTTAGGAAGATGGATCTACCCTCCTCGAAGCCGTATTTGATAGGGATGTAGTCGAAGTCGTTAGGTAGACGGGTCCACCCTCCTCGAAGCTGCATTGAATGGAGATACGGTCGAAGTCGTTAGGTAGATGGATCTACCCTCCTCGAAGCCGTAATTGGTTGTAGTTTATACTCCGGCTCGAGCTCTCGGAGTCCGGAGTTAGTTTAATGTTTATCCTCCAGTTCGCACTCTCGAAAGCTGGAGTTTGTTGATGTTTATACTCCGGTTCGCGCTCTCGGAATCCGGAGTTAGTTAATGTTTATACTCCAGTTCGCGCTCTCGGAAGCTGGAGTTTGTTGATGTTTGTACCCAGCTCGCGCTCTCGGAGTACTCTGGGGTTTGGTTAATGTTTATACTCCGTCTCGCACTCTGGGAGTACGGAGTTGGTTAAATGTTTATACTCCGTCTCGCACTCTGGGAGTACGGAGTTGATGTATGTTTATACTTCGTCTCGCACTCTGGGAGTACGGAGTTGGTTAAATGTTTATACTCCGTCTCGCACTCTGGGAGTACGGAGTTGGTTAAATGTTTATACTCCGTCTCGCACTCTGGGAGTACGGAGTTGGTTGAATGTTTATACTCCGTCTCGCACTATGGGAGTACGGAGTTGATGTATGTTTATACTCCGTCTCGCACTCTGGGAGTACGGAGTTGGTTAAATGTTTATACTCCGTCTCGCACTCTGGGAGTACGGAGTTGGTTAAATGTTTATACTCCGTCTCGCACTCTGGGAGTACGGAGTTGGTTGAATGTTTATACTCCGTCTCGCACTCTGGGAGTACGGAGTTGGTGTTGGGATTGTCGTGTATCGACCCATTTTTAGCCTTGAAGTGATGGCTTGCCCCTGAGCTCAGGGTTTCACTTAGCGAGTGATCGGTGGGATCCCGATTATCTTCCACTTATATGCCCTTCAACGAAGGGTGAGATTTAGTTTATGGATAGTTGGATCGCGTCCATGTTCATTTGGATTCCGCTTTTGCCAGGCCTAAGGAGTAAGATTAGTGTTCTGGCAAACTTTGTGCTTGAGCATAGGAAGGGATGGTCGAATTACATCCACTCTGAGTTGTGTATTTTTCCTTAAGTCGGGTGCAAGAATTGGAGAGCAGACAGTCGGGTCACGTCCAATTTATACTTTGCATTCTTTGGATCCATCTAAGGAAAAGAGTTGAAATGAAAGCTCATGACGGTTAGCGAGTAGGCAGTCAGTCGTTGATGACTTTAAATTGAGGGTTGGCCCCTGATGAAGTCGGTTTAAGGCATGATTGTTTTCCCGAATCACAGACGCAAACTGGGGAGTGAACGGTCAAATCATATCCACTTTAAACATGTGTTTTCAAATAACCCCAAGTGTCTAATGTAGGATTGGATGCATGGATGGTGACGTTGCATCCACCCTTGGTGTGATTCCGATTTTATCGGACATCAGAAGAAGCGTAAGTATGTTGGTGAGCTTCAAGTACGAGATGGAGAGTACATTGTTGGGATATATCACTCCAAGTCTTTCCCAGATCTCCAATTAAATTGCATAGGCGGCTGAGTGGATGGTCGGTTGCATCCACTCTGTACTAGAGTCCTGACCTTGTCGGTCTCTTCTGCTTTGATGCCTTGCCCCCAGTCAGGGGCGTATAGTAGCAGATGAGTGGTTGAATCATGATCGTCATGATGATGCCTCAATGATTTGATCATAGTCTGCGGAGGTTGTTTTGCACCCAATCTTGAGTACTCGGTTACCTGCATCATTTGCAAGTAGTTTAATTCAAGTAGGTCATATTTCGCAATGTAAATGAAATTGAATTGGAAATAATTCAAAAGAGATCGAATCAAATCTCGCTGATAAGTGAGGCAGCGTCGTATGCTTGCTATTGCACTTCATTCCAGCCCTTCTCAGTTGGAAGTCTAATGCAAATGGTTCAATTTGACCAAAGTCCTCGATTGATAGGGATGGGATGTTCACGGTCCTTCGTTTTATGGGGCTTGCACATATTGTCGGAGCTATCCTTCCCGGAGAACCCTTATGGCGTTGGCGTTCATGGTAGCCATTTAGAGAAGAGGAGTTTTCCAATTTAGAGTATGGAGCAGGTCCCCTCCTTATCTTGCTATGTTGATCCTTCATCTGATTCATCAACTCAAAATTTGCCTATACATGTTGGTGTAGTTGTCGGTGGCAGTCCACCAGTTCTCTTGTCAAAGTCTGGAAATAAGCGCTGGTGATGAATTCATTTATGGGTATCGGCAGCAACTGGCTGCGGGCTTTGGATAAATTCGTTGGCTGCCAGCTTCTTCATTCACTTCAACAATATAAGAAGTAGAACTGGTATGTCTAACCACGATTGACAATGTTCTTTGAGGAATGGGGGAAGACAGCTACATTTGATGGCAGTCATCGCTCTTGGTGTAAGCCATGCGCAATTCTCACTTCATGAGGTAGTGCCGGGGGTTATATATTTCCAAAGTGCACTGACATAGTCAGCGTGTTGAATTTTCATTGGAAGTTCTGCATTTAGGATGGTTTCAACGGATAGGTCTTGACTGGGAAAGATTCTCCAATCGACATTATGATCAGGTCTATTTTATTGCCAAGGGTTCTTGTAACCCTAGTGAATGATGTATGCACGATTGCCCAACGTTTGAGTGGTTGGTAATGCCGATTGGACGGCGGGTTGGTTAAAATGGGCTAATAGATTGGTGTTTATCCCAAACTTTCATCCAGATAGGAGACCTATATAGGGTATTAAGGAAGTCCTCTTGAGGTTGTATGTCATGCTTTTAGTCATGTGGACGTGGAATGATTAAGATGCGGGCATTTGAAGATGGTTCAGAAGCGACCAGCTATGTTTTGAGTTGGCATTGTAGGGCAGTCGTCATATTAGCCATCGTACCATAGTTGTCAATTCAGGAGTTTAAAAGCTGGTCAATTGGAGGAAGTAGCATTCCACCCATTCCTTGATTGCAACTCAACGTTTGCTGTTGTGATCTCCTATGTCTTGCTCAGTCATGGAACAATTAGAAGCACGGATGGAATGTTCCTTCATTAAATTGGTGATTGAATTCAGTATGCGGGTGCCCTGCGCTGCGGCTAGGGTTCGGGGGTTTCCCCCGAAAATTTTTTTTTTTTAGCCTCTTTTTAGGAAATTTGGGTCGTACCAGAAAATATTTTTTTTAAAAATTTTGTATCATTCTTGTTCGAATCCATCCTGTTCGTATCCATCCAGAGAATTAGCTCTACTAGCATCGATACGAAATGCGCATGGCTAGATCGATACGAAAGTGGTATCTATTGATCGACTCAAATAGGGCGCAGTTGGATCGATTCAAATTGCAGTTAAGTACCGATACGAATTGGGTGCAGTTGGATCGATTCGAACTGCAGTTGAGTATCGATACGAATTGGGTGCAAATGGATGGATACGAATTAGAGGCAGATTGATGGATACGAACTTCATGCGAGTATCGATACGAATTGGAGGCAGATGGATGGATACGAAGCAGCGCTTCCTGATGGATGCGAAGTAGCGCATCCTGATGGATACGAAGTAGCGCTTCCTGATGGATACGAAGTAGCGCTTCCTGATGGATACGAAGTAGCGCATCCTGATGGATACGAAGTAGCGCATCCTGATGGATACGAAGTAGCGCGACCTGATGGATACGAAGTAGCGCTTCCTGATGGATACGAAGTAGCGCGACCTGATGGATACGAAGTAGCGCTTCCTGATGGATACGAAGTAGCGCATCCTGATGGATACGAAGTAGCGCGACCTGATGGATACGAAGTAGCGCTTCCTGATGGATACGAAGTAGCGCTTCCTGATGGATACGAAGTAGCGCTTCCTGATGGATACGAAGTAGCGCTTCCTGATGGATACGAAGTAGCGCTTCCTGATGGATACGAAGTAGCGCGACCTGATGGATACGAAGTAGCGCGACCTGATGGATACGAAGTAGCGCACCCTGATGGATACGAAGTAGCGCACCCTGATGGATACGAAGTAGCGCATCCTGATGGATACGAAGTAGCGCGACCTGATGGATACGAAGTAGCGCTTCCTGATGGATACGAAGTAGCGCTTCCTGATGGATACGAAGTAGCGCATCCTGATGGATACGAAGTAGCACGACCTGATGGATACGAAGTAGCGCTTCCTGATGGATACGAAGTAGATGGATGCGAGGGTCTTGTGTCTCTGATCGATACGAAGACAATGGATTCGAAGTGAGGCTATGCTTATGGATACGAACGCTCGGTCCAGATGGGTTCGAAGACATGGATACGAAAATCACCATACTTTCATGGATTCGAAGACATGGATACGAAAATCACCATATTTTCATGGATTCGAAGACATGGATACGAAAATCACCATACTTTCTGGAAACAAATACATGGATACGAAAATCACCATATTTTCATGGATTCGAAGACATGGATACGAAAATCACCATATTTTCATGGATTCGAAGACATGGATACGAAAATCACCATATTTTCATGGATTCGAAGACATGGATACGAAAATCACCATATTTTCATGGATACGAAAAATTGCATTTTTTCTAAATTCGAAAATATGGGTATGGAATTCATGATGAATGTAGTTCCTCTTAGATCTGGAACAATCTGAATAGAATATAAGGAACCACTTATGAACAGATCTGGATCTTTTCCTTAGATTTTTGCAATCCAACGACGGTAGTAGATCCAACGAGCAGGAGAAAAAAAACTTGGGTTTCTCTCAGTGAAAGCACCAAAGTGTTTGTACCAAAAATGGGCACAACACTCCTCGGAAGTTTTTGAAGAGATAAAAGTGAAGAATGAAAATTAAAACTGGGGATTATCTAACAAAAACTCCAAATAACAGGAAGTAAATTGCAAAGACAAGCGATTTTAGAGTGGTTCGGCGTTTTGCCTACGTCCACTATGAAGTTTGATGATTTTATTGCTCGATACTTGAAGATTACAATTCTTTACACTGTTGTACAACTGAATTTAAATGCTAAGTGTCAATCTAAAGCAGCGGTGGTGTTCTGGAGTAAATCTGGCAGAATCTGGGCGCTCTTCAGTACTTAGAATTGTCCGACCCCTTTTCTGAATGACCAAGGGCTCTATTTATAGGTGTAGGAGGCTGATATTTCACCTAAATTGAGGGGAGACCAGTTCTGGCGCGTGAGAGGGCCCACATGCCCGCTCTTTGGAAATCCGGGCCCACTTTGGGATCGATTCGACCCTTGCTTCGAATCGATCAAGATTTGCTCCGATTGAGCTGAAATTTGGCATGGTCATTCCTTATGTTTCCAGTTAGCTCCTGTCCAAATTTCATAGCATTTGGAGTTGTAGATCTCGAGATATGATCGATTCAAGTTGGTCCATATCGATTCGACCCTTGGTTCGAATCGATCAAGAATTGTTCCGATCGAGCTGAAATTTGGCGTGGACATTCCTTATGTTGCCAGTAAGCTACTGTCCAAATTTGGTGGCATTTGGACTTGTAGATCTCGAGATATGATCGATGCAAGTTCGGATTTCTCAGCCGTGATCCATCAATATCTGGAGCATATGAACTCCGATTGATTTGAAATTCCGAATGTTGGCTCCCATAGCTTTGCTTGTCATGTCATATCAATTGTAGCCCGATGACTCGGAAAAAATTTGTCGATATCCATAGTGAGCCTGCGTATAACCGATCTCCAAGACGAACTGTCATTGGTTTGTAGTCAAGTTCTTGGTGTCACGGCCTTGCCAAAAGGCGGGATAACATTAATCTTCACATTATTTAATTTAATTGGACTAACTAAATGTCTTAAATAAGGTTAGAAAAATATGGGGTGTTACAGACTCCCCACCTTAAAGAATTTCATCCTCGAAATTACGATAAGGTACACAAAAAAACAATCAAAGGTAAAACATACCATCAAATAAATCAGGGTAAGAGTCTCTAATCTTGTTCTCCACTTCCCAAGTACAGTTTCTAGCATCATTACTCCATTGAACCTTTAATAACTTGACTGTCTTGTTCCTCAATTTCTTCTCATCTCTAGCCACAATCTGAATCGGCTTCCTAACTATAGTCAAATATGGTTCTACTACTAAGTCTTCTAATACTGTAGGTGCTATATTAGTCTCCCGTTCGCTAACACATTCCCTAAGATGAGAAACATGGAAAACATTATGGACTCCGGCCAAACTACTCGGTAACTCCACTTTATAAGCGAATTTCTTGATCCTCTCAATTATACAAAATGGACCAATGAACTTGGGTGCTAACTTCCCTAACTTCCCAAATCTAATTACACCTTTCATCGGTGAAACCTTAACAAACACATAATCTCCGATAGAAAATTCCAAATCCTTCCTTCTTTCATCTACATAACTACTCTGCCTAGATTGAGCCTCCTTTATCCTAGCTCGAATCAACTCAATCTTCTCCATAGCTTCCTTCACTAAATCCGGACCAAGAACTAATCTATCCCCGGTCTCCAACCAACATACGGGAGACTTGCAAGGTCTTCCATACAATGCTTCAAACGGTGCCATCCCAATACTAGTCTGATAACTATCGTTATACGAGAACTCGACTAGAGGAAGATGGTCTTCCCATGATCCCCTAAAATCCAATATACAAGCTCTTAACAAATCTTCCAAGGTTTTGTTAACTCTTTCCGTTTGCCCATCAGTCTATGGATGGTAAGCGGTACTCATGTTGAGCTTGGTTCCTACTGCTTCCTGTAGACTTTTCTAGAACTCACTAGTAAATAAAAAATCTTTATCACTAACAATACTACAAGGAATCCCGTGCAGCCTAACTATATTCTTTATAAATAACTTCGCCAAATCAGGTAACGTCCTAGTTGACTTTACCAGAATAAAATGGACACTCTTAGTTAGTCTATCTACTATGACCCATATGCTTTCGTTTCCTCTACAAGATCTCGGCAACCCATCGATAAAATCCATAGAGATTGAATCCTATTTCCATAACGGAACCTCTAACGGTTGAAGCAATCCACTCGGCTTCTGGTGTCCAGCCTTTGCCCATTGGCAATTCAAGCACTGCTTAACACACAATCCAATGTCATGTTTCATACCTTCCTAGAAGAAACTTCTCTTCATGTAACAACCCTGTTTTTGATGATTACCTGTGAAATAAAATTATAACGGTGGTTATAGTTTAATAATGGAGAAATAAAATAAATTGGAGATAGAAAATTTGTTAAAATTGTTTATTTTAGATAAACAATGGGTTTTGAATAAATAAAGTGGAATTAAGATGTTTTGGTTGGTAATAAATTGTGAAAGACGATATTTTATTAATTTTGGGATTAACTGAATTAATTAAGTGAGATAAGATAATTTAATTCAACATTAATTTGTTGAAATAAATGAAAATTGTTGAAAATAAAGTTTTAGAAACATTATTATGTTAGTTTGGAGGAAAAATGAACATTATATGGTTTTAATTTGATAAATTGCAATAATTTTGCAAATTATTGCCAAATGTTGAATTTTGTTAATTTTAATGAAATATTGTAAATAAAAAGGTGGAATTTTGTTTAAAAAGAATATTTGGATGTAAAAATGATGTTAATATGGTTTGTTAAATTTAATTTGACAAGAAAATGATTTTTGTGTAAATTTTGATGTTAAAATAGTGCTTTATGTAATTTATAGTGTAAATTGATGTATTTAATTAAAAATAAGGTTTTAATAATGGAAAATAATTTTCATGGCTAAAATAACCTTTTATATGTTGTAAAAATATTTTAGTAAATATAAACATTTGTTGTATAAATTTATTTGGTGGAAATATGTGTAAATAATGAGAATATGGAGGAAATATATAAATTAACTTAATTAATTTAAAATAAGTATTGCATATGGGCTAATGGATATTGGGTAACCCAAAGTCCATTTCTGGAATATTCAGGCGGAAAACCAGTACGTTTGTTTTCTTTCTTTCTCGTTTTTACTTCTCCTTCTCAAAAAAAAGCCATGACTTCCATCCAATCTCTCAAAATCTAGATTCATAAATTAGTAAATCAAAAGAGAATAATTGCAAATCAAAGTTAAATACAGGTTTCTAGCTCCAAATGTAACATCCCGCCCTTCTGACCGCCCTTAGTCGGTAATTAAACCAACTTGAAACGTTCAAAATGACGGATTGTTGTTTAGTTTATGTAATTTAAACAGAATCAGCCACAGAAACACCGAATAATAATAATATCTCACTACTATGAATCTTTTTACATACATCAGAGTTTATACAATTTGTTGAATTCATACAACGGAATATTTCATTAAGTACAAAATTCCTGAAACTAAAGTGAGCGTTTTACCCCCTCTCTCTAACTTCGCTGCTCGAAAATCTTCAAGCTGTAAAATACTCGGTCTGACCCGAGTATTACATTCAAAAGAAAATAATACATAGGTCAGTCTAATTCAAACTCAGTTATTAGTGCATACAAGCAATAATAATCAAATAGACGACAGTCATAATAATTCTCGTCTATCCGACCCTTTTTACAAAGAAATCGGATGACGGTAATTATAACACTTAACAGTGTTAAACAACAAATCAGTAGATTCAAATCATGAACTGAAATAAATAAACAGATTATCAATGAAGATAATTTAGAAAACAACAAAATCATCAAATCACCAAAATCAATTCAAACAGTTGAAATATCACTTTAAAACATCAGTTCTGATTGGCTGCAGTACACGCACGCGTGTACGGCCTCGCCAATATGGCATATGAAATACAAAAAGATCAATGAATCAAAAACAAAAGAAATATAAATTAAAATCAATACTGTGTGGCTGCAGTACATGCACGCGTGCACTGCCTCGCCACCAGAGTACAAAATAGGAATCAACACAAGGTCAAATCCGAGCTACTAGCTGGATTCAACTCAAATGATTTCGAAAAACAAATCCAATTTCATCAATGCGATGCAAGCCTAAAAAGAGCAACTGCATAATGAATACAAGGGCAAACTGCAACCAAAAACTGCAGCCACCACAAGATCCCACATGAAACCCCTTAAAACTGTCGAGCATAAATTCAAACACAACCGAACAGTGCAGTGATGGGTATGCCACCAAGTGAGTATGATAATACAACCCATCAATTGAAACAACAATTTTGAAATGAATATAACAAAATATATGCAACTGCACCAAGGAATGGCACACGTATGCTACAGGCCTGAACCAACAAGGGTAGTGATAACATAGAAAAATGACCAAACAGCATAAATTATGCAAACCGAACCAAGACCAGATTATAGTGCATATCAGACTCAACAATGAAGTCAAAGACATATGCATCACTGGCTACACAATATCAAAGTGCAGACGACTAAATATACTCCACAACATAGCAGCAACCAAGATTGACGCGACAGGGACAGATAGTGGCTCAACATCAAAGACAAAAATAACTCAACTGTATGCAACAGTAAAACAAAGTGGACAATGCACCAATACTAAACAGAAATATACATGAAGCCTAGTTGCTGAATTCCAAGTTACAACATGAATGAACAGTTCAACCAAAGAAATAATACCAGAGCTCATGTATTTAAACAGTGACAATGTAGATGCAAGTGAATGCAACATTTCTATAAGATATATATAAGTGTTTCAATTAAGTAGTGCAACCGTATGGAACAGTGTAAAGCAAGGCTACTATAGGGTGCAGCAGACACGAAAGTAGACTGTGCATGATGGCAGCAAAACATCAAGACAATAACCCAAGGAAAACAACAAAGTCAGGTATGGACAACATGGATAGATAAACACATGTATGCAACAGTGTAAAGCAAGGCTGCTACAGGGTGCAACTGAGGAACATACAACATGCAGACATATATCACAGTGAACATATATGGATATAAGCACTGAATCAAGGAAGCAACCTAAATCAAAGGCTTCATGAAGTCTACAAGCTACTGAACTCCAAGCATTTCAAACTTGAAGATAACATAAGACTGGACCAAACTGACTTCAACTAGTGGATATGCAAACATGAAACAATGACAATGTCCATAACAATTATGTGCAGTGAAAATTAACAGCGAGTGCAGACCCAACAACAGAGTGAAGTTCAGACAAAAAATGCAACTGGCAAAATGAAGACCAACTACACGCATACATGGAGCATTTTTACAGTAGTAGTTTCAAACAAATCAAGGCAAAACATGATGATCACAAACCAAAAAAAAATGTATACTAACACTGTATATATATATATATATATATTTATACAAGTTCAAGTGCAAGTTCAACATCACAGTCGAACAAAGTTCAACTGTCAAAGCAACATTAGCAATGCAACCCAAAGTCGAAACAGCAAAATGTACAAATTGAAACCAAGTCATAAGAAACTGATTCAAAGTCCAAGTTTCAAAATTATCAAGTGAAAACAATATAGCAATGAACTCGGCCAGTTTAAAATGAAACAATAGGAATAATTCCAAGAAAAGCAAAGCACAAAGATATATAAATAACAAGTATGCAAGTGAAGATAACAATGGTGCTAGCAGTTGCAAACAGGTTCAGAGACATCAGAGTGACCAAAGTCACATGTAAATCAGGCCATGGTGGCCACGAATTTTGACAGTGACGCGATAACCAAACATGGCCAAAGCTAATTATTCAAGGAATCAAACCAAATCACAGTTCAGAATCACTATATTGAATGGCTGAGATAAAGATTTAACAATTTCAAAAAAATCAACAACAAAAATCACAAGTTTGAACGAGATAGAAATCATCAACAAATATTGAATTTACACAAACCAAAAATCATTGAAACTAATTCGAATTAAATGTGAGTGGCAAACCACTCACCTTAGCATCGAATTGGAGCAGCCGCGAGTAGAGACGATCAAACTACTGAAGTCGAAGCCTTCGATTTATCCAGCCCTAGCTATCGAGATGAGGAACGAACGATTTTAGGCCGCCATTTTTTTTCTTTGTTTCGATTTTTAGGTTTTAGGTTTCGAATGAATGAAAAAGAAAGAGGGGCGGGTATAACTCGAGATATCACGGCACAAACCCCATGGGCCAACATTGCAATTAAAGCCCGTTTAACTCTTTAGCAATTTTTTTTATTTTTATTTTTTTTATGAATTAACTTTATTTGTTGCTTGCATTGTAAACGACTTTCCATAATTAATATGTTATCTGAATTTATAATTCCCAATTCAAATTTAAATTCAAATATATTTTTCATATTAAACTTGAAAAATCCAAACAACTTCACAATTTTAAATCAAAAATTAATTTAATTATTAATTTAAAATAGTTTAAAATTTTGGGATCGTTACAATCTCCCCTCCTTAAAACTTTTCGTCCCCGAAAAGGAAAGGTTGTTAAAATTTCACCAATATTTATACCCTTCACAATTTTTTTTACCTAGCTCGAAACTTATTAAAAATAAATAAATATAGGATTCATTCCTTTTTTTATCTCACTAGTTTTGTTCATTATCTCCTTTGTTCATTGATTTCTGTAATCAAAACGCAAAAGTCTTTTACCAAAATTTTCGATTTACAAAACTCAGATTTAAACTTAAAATTCTTCATGTTAGAGATTTGCATATTATATCTTTTCCAAAGCTGTGAACTTTCAAGACTTTTTTAAAGATCTTCTTCCTTAGTTCATTAAGTTGGAATTATGTAATTTAAATTTCAAACTATTGATTCGCTGTTTACAGTTTGAAAATACTTACTAACTCGAAGTTTAACAAGTCTATCGTCGTTCTCACAGACATTAGGCCTACGCTGGCCAGGCGCAGGACTAAAAATCTCCAAGTACTAAATATACTTGTTTCAACTCCCAGTGAAAATACTTAAAAATTCTTTTAAAAATGGATATGGAAAGCACGTTCCCCCATGGATCACAGTTACTCGGCGGTTACGCTACTGTCCCAGTAGAATCGCTTGTAATCTGTAGATTTCACATCTCTTGAATTTCGCCGTGGTTGTTGCCATAGATTATAGTTCACACGGCGGTTACGCCACTATCTCAGTGGAATCGCTTGTAACCGTAGGCATCTCTCCCATCAAATTTCGCTATGGCATTTATATCGCAGTTTACACGGCGGTTACGCCACTATCCCAGTGGAATCGCTTGTAACTGTAGGTATCACACCTCTCGAATTACGCTAACCTTCATCATGATCAATCAATCATGATCTCATTAACATGATCCCATTACGAGGGATTTCAATTCAAATAGTCACTCCAACTAATGGAAATTCTACGTAGCTACGAATTTCAAATGGACACTCATCACGAGTTCCAACACCTTCACAAATTTTAAATGGAAGGTACTTTTCCATATCCTCAGTTTAGAAAACATAATGTCATATACATATAGTACTTCATTTCACATTTCGTACATATCATACCTATGTAAACTTACATAATATTTCCATAACAATTACTTTCCAAACTGATGGTTTTCGAATTTACTACATTCTCATATATAAGTTCCGAAAACCTACATATTCCATACTCATAACAAATAGAGGATTCCTGAATTTTTCATTTTAAAATTTTCCTCTAAGTCGATTTGGAAATTTAAGGTTATCTCAAACCCAATTCATATTCATAATCCCATTTATTATTGACTTCACATTCGATTTGGATTACACGTTACCTTGTCAATTCACAACACATAATTGATGTCTACCGATATATAACCTCTGAGCTCGTACGTCTCAGAGAAGGGTGTTAAGCTAAGAGAATAAATTCTCCGCCACCAAACAGATATATATTTAATAGAGATCAATTGCTATGTCATCAATTCACAATGTTAGACATACAATCCAAACCAACCCTCCAAAATTCAAAACTCAACTTATATTATTTCGGTGTCGAAGTTAAACTCAATTTAACTTAAGATTCAATCTTTTTGAAAAATTTCTAGTTGAACCAATTGTTCAAATTTCTCATTTAACTTTTCAACTTCGACTTTGAAAATGAATTTCAAATCATTTATTACTCATGGGATATATTCACAACATTTCATTTCATATTGGAAAAACATTTCCATACTTATTTAAAAATAAGTAATTCACAAATCTTATTTATTATCAACATTTGAAAATATTTGATATACTTAAATCAAAATTAAGTATATATTTCATTCTTTAAGGAAATCATTCTTTTTCACACATTTATTTGAGTCAAAACGAATGTTACGTAAAACATCGTTACGACAACTCAAAAATCACTAGTATAGGGATTCGAAATTTAGATAGATGTATAAATTCCAATACTATACAAAACATTTCCTTTCGGAAATCATTTACTATAACAACCACCGTTATAGTCCATCATTTCCTTTTATTCGAAAACGTCTATTTCAACAATGAATGTTGAAATCTATGGTTTCGATATTTAATGCCTTTTAAAACATCTTTTAAAACAATTAACTTCGTTTTAAAATATCACTTTCCCAAACATGTCCATTTTATTCAATAATATATTCATTGCCAAAAATCGTTAATATACTTCATTTAACAAGCTATAAAGATTTACTTATCCAAAATAAGTCATTTTCGGATTTATCAACAACGTTTATAAATTCCATTCCTATTTATAAAGACTTCAATTTATAAAAATCACTTTATTAACCCATTCCTTTATAACTCAGTTTTATATCAAGAATTTAATTTATAAGTAAATTACTTATAATTCTTTTATTTCGCAACATCGATTCATTTTATAACTTCACAATTTTAATTCTGTAATTTTTTTTCACTCACTTATTAAATCCATTTATACTTCATTTTTAACACTTATACAAACTCGTTTTATAATTCCAATATTTTTAATTTATAAAATATCAACTTTTTCAAATCTTCTATATAAACCGTTTATAATAATTCAAAAATTCCAATTTAAACTATTGTATAAATTTATCAATTTTCTATTTCCAAAAATCACTTTTTATTTTCAAAAAATATTTTATGCTTCTTTAAATTTGAAAACGCTTTCTTTAAAGTGATTCTAGTAACTATTCATATTAAACACCATAAACTAAGCTTTGTATAAACCAAAGCTCTGATACCACTTTGTAACATCCCGCCCTTCTGACCGCCCTTAGTCGGTAATTAAACCAACTTGAAACGTTCAAAATGACGGATTGTTGTTTAGTTTATGTAATTTGAACAGAATCAGCCACAGAAACACCGAATAATAATAATATCTCACTACTATGAATCTTTTTACATACATCAGAGTTTATACAATTTGTTGAATTTATACAACGGAATATTTCATTAAGTACAAAATTCCTGAAACTAAAGTGAGCGTTTTACCCCCTCTCTCTAACTTCGCTGCTCGAAAATCTTCAAGCTGTAAAATACTCGGTCTGACCCGAGTATTACATTCAAAAGAAAATAATACACATGTCAGTCTAATTCAAACTCAGTTATTAGTGCATACAAGCAATAATAATCAAATAGACGACAGTCACAATAATTCTCGTCTATCCGACCCTTTTTACAAAGAAATCGGATGACGGTAATTATAACACTTAACAGTGTTAAACAACAAATCAGTAGATTCAAATCATGAACTGAAATAAATAAATAGATTATCAATGAAGATAATTTAGAAAACAACAAAATCATCAAATCACCAAAATCAATTCAAACAGTTGAAATATCACTTTAAAACATCAGTTCTGATTGGCTGCAGTACACGCACGCGTGTACGGCCTCGCCAATATGGCATATGAAATACAAAAAGATCAATGAATCAAAAACAAAAGAAATATAAATTAAAATCAATACTTTGTGGCTGTAGTACACACACGCGTGCACTGCCTCGCCACCATAGTACAAAATAGGAATCAACACAAGGTCAAATCCGAGCTACTAGCTGGATTCAAGTCAAATGATTTCGAAAAACAAATCCAATTTCATCAATGCGATGCAAGCCCAAAAAGAGCAACTGCTTAATGAATACAAGGGAAAACTGCAACAAAAAACTGCAGCCACCACAAGATCCCACATGAAACCCCTTAAAACCGTCGAGCATAAATTCAAACACAACCGAACAGTGCAGTGATGGGTATGCCACCAAGTGAGTATGATAATACAACCCATCAATTGAAACAGCAATTTTGAAATGAATATAACAAAATATATGCAACTGCACCAAGGAATGGCACACATATGCTACAGGCCTGAACCAACAAGGGTAGTGATAACATAGAAAAATGACCAGACAGCATAAATTATGCAAACCGAACCAAGACCAGATTATAGTATATCAGACTCAACAATGAAGTCAAAGACATATGCATCACTGGCTACACAATATCAAAGTGCAGACGACTAAATATACTCCACAACATAGCAGCAACCAAGATTGACGCGACAGGGACAGACAGTGGCTCAACATCAAAGACAAAAATAACTCAACTGTATGCAACAGTAAAACAAAGTGGACAATGAACCAATACTAAACAGAAATATACATGAAGCCTAGTTGCTGAATTCCAAGTTACAACATGAATGAACAGTTCAACCAAAGAAATAATACCATAGCTCATGTATTTAAACAGTGACATGTAGATGCAAGTGAATGCAACATTTCTATAAGATATATATAAGTGTTTCAATTAAGTAGTGCAACCGTATGAAATAGTGTAAAGCAAGGCTACTATAGGGTGCAGCAGGTACGAAAGTAGACTGTGCATGATAGCAGCAAAACATCAAGACAATAACCCAAGGAAAACAACAAAGTCAGGTATGGACAACATGAATAGATAAACACATGTATGCAACAGTGTAAAGCAAGGCTGCTACAGGGTGCAACTGAGGAACATACAACATGCAGACATATATCACAGTGAACATATATGGATATAAGCACTGAATCAAGGAAGCAACCTAAATCAAAGGCTTCATGAAGTCTACAAGCTACTGAACTCCAAGCATTTCAAACTTGAAGATAACATAAGACTGGACCAAACTGACTTCAACTAGTGGATATGCAAACATGAAACAATGACAATGTCCATAACAATTATGTGCAGTGAAAATTAACAGCGAGTGCAGACCCAACAACAGAGTGAAGTTCAGACAAAAAAATGCAACTGGCAAAATGAAGACCAACTACACGCATACAGGGAGCATTTTTACAGTAGTAGTTTCAAACAAATCAAGGCAAAACAGGATGATCACAAACCAAAAAAAAAGTATACTAACACTGTATATATATATATATATTTATACAAGTTCAAGTGCAAGTTCAACATCACAGTCGAACAAAGTTCAACTGTCAAAGCAACAATAGCAATGCAACCCAAAGTCGAAACAGCAAAATGTACAAATTGAAACCAAGTCATAAGAAACTAATTCAAAGTCCAAGTTTCAAAATTATCAAGTGAAAACAATATAGCAATGAACTCGGCCAGTTTAAAATGAAACAATAGGAATAATTCCAAGAAAAGCAAAGCACATAGATATATAAATAACAAGTATGCAAGTGAAGACAACAATGGTGCCAGCAGTTGCAAACAGGTTCAGAGACATCAGAGTGACCAAAGTCACATGTAAATCAGGCCGTGGTGGCCACGAATTTTGACAGTGACGCGATAACCAAACATGGCCAAAGCTAATTATTCAAGGAATCAAACCAAATCACAGTTCAGAATCACGTATATTGAATGGCTGAGATAAAGATTTAACAATTTCAAAAAAATCAACAACAAAAATCACAAGTTTGAACGAGATAGAAATCATCAACAAATATTGAATTTACACAAACCAAAAATCATTGAAACAAATTCGAATTAAATGTGAGTGGCAAACCACTCACCTTAGCATCGAATTGGAGCAGCCGCGAGTAGAGACGATCAAACTACTGAAGTCGAAGCCTTCGATTTATCCAGCCCTAGCTATCGAGATGAGGAACGAACGATTTTAGGCTGCCATTTTTTTTCTTTGTTTCGATTTTTAGGTTTTAGGTTTCGAATGAATGAAAGAGAAAGAGGGGCGGGTATAACTCGAGATATCACGGCACAAACCCCATGGGCCAACATTGCAATTAAAGCCCGTTTAACTCTTTAGCAATTTTTTTTTATGAATTAACTTTATTTGTTGCTTGCATTGTAAACGACTTTCCATAATTAATATGTTATCTGAATTTATAATTCCCAATTCAAATTTAAATTCAAATATATTTTTCATATTAAACTTGAAAAATCCAAACAACTTCAGAATTTTAAATCAAAAATTAATTTAATTATTAATTTTAAATAGTTTAAAATTTTGGGATCGTCACACCAAATCAAGGCCAAAGCTTCCAAATTGCTCTTTAATTTGCCGTAGATTTGCTGCAAATAATCTAAGGTGAGTTTAAAACTCACATTTTCCAGCTTAGATTAAGATTTCAAGGTAAGAAATCTCAATTTTGTTTGTTGCATGTTCATTTGTAAACCGCTGTCAGTAAATTAAAGATATCTCTTTCGTTTTAAATCAGAATTTGATTTTCTTTGAAGTTCTGGAAAGCATGAAAAGAGTGTGATAACTTTCATGTTAAACAATTTCGAAAATTTTGAGCATAGAGGGTCGAAAAAACCTATTCAAACTCGCTGCCCTGTCATTGTAAAACTGTGACTTTCTACGCTAAATGTTGTTGGTAATTTGAGCATATCTTTTCCGTTTGATGTCCGAATTTGACGATTCTTGATGTTCCTGAAAGTTTTGATTATCTAATACAACTTTCATGTTTTAGGTTTTGTTAAATTTTGATGTTTACATGGTCGAAAGTTTATTCTAGTGTCGCTGTCCCGAAACAAAAACGACAGCGGTAGTGAACTTCAGATCAGAAATTTATTTTAGTCATAACTTTTCCATTTCTTATCAAAATTAGATAATTTTTAATGTGTTATAAAGCTTAGACTATTTTATAAAACTTTCTTGTTTTGAGTTTTGCAAAATTTTGAGGTTAAGATAGTCAAAACCTTATTTCTTTTCTGCTGCCCTGAGAATAAACGACAGCGATATTGAATTTAAAATCTGAGAATTATATTGGCCATATCTTTCACGTTTCTTATTCAAATTCGATAATTTTAGATGTTCCGAAAAGCCTAGACTTTGTACTAAAAGTTTCATGTTTTGAGTTTTCTGAAATTTCGAAGTTAGCTGGGTCAAAACTGTGTTTGTTTTTTGCTATCCCGAGAGCAAAACGACAACAATAACAATCATTGACCTGAGAATTGTATTTGCTTGGTCAAGTTATCAGTCTCAAGTTATCTTTCTTGTTTTTCATTATTTTCGAGCACGGTTTTCATTAAACCATTTTGAAGTGATTTTTGAAATAAATGGACATTTCAAATTATTATTATATAGTATTTTACAATTATTTTTCTAATATAAAATCTATTTATTTCCTATAATAAAGGAATTTCAAATATTGGTTTTATTAATCTTTTCGGGAAAAAGTTTTAAAAGCTTGTTTTCTCTAGTAAACTATTTTAAATATAAAACACACACTTTTGCACTATTCAAACATATGAGAAAGAGAATTAAACGATTTAGTAAAACACGTGGTATGGGACATGTGCGTTTACTATTTCGGTTAATTTCGGACTTGTACGATCGAAGCTATTTGAGATTATTGATTCTGAGATGTTTTGCCATTTTATGGCGTATTTTGAGTTTTATAATTCCTATTTATTGGAGTTATTTAAGATGGCCAGTATTTGGCAAGTATTATGGTTTGAGATCTCCTATGTAGGAGTATGGTCGATGAGAACCATCACGATGTTTTATTTACTGGCCAATGATATAAGGCAGGTCTTGAGTATATAATTTCATATTTTGAGATTTATGGTTTATCTGGAACCATCACAATGTTCTCACTTGTCGATAAGATGAGATAAGTCACGATGCCATTTAATACCTGTCGATGAGATGAGACGAGTATGGTGTCTCTTTATCACTCGCCAATGAGACAAGGCGAGATATGATTTTCTGAGTTTTATGATGTTCCTAGTGTGGCATCGACTAGCGGCTAGTAAACCACTAAGTGCGAACGCATGGTATGGGACACACGTTAACACTTTTCGGGATCCTATCCGTGAGTTTGTGACACATTCACGATGTTTACCTAACAGAACTGCTTTGAGAGGTGTTAGCGACCTAGTCATGAGGACGAACTGCTTTGAGAGGTATTAGCGACCTTGTCATGAGGACGAACTGCTTTGGGAGGTGTTAGCAACCTTGTTAAGGCTGACAAAATGGCTTGGAGAGGTGTCAGCGACCTTGTCATGAGGAAGAACTGCTTTGGGAGGTGTTGGCGACCTTATAAGAGGCTTCGGCCATTTGAGTTTAGCACGTGCAGCATTGCTTCGGCATTGCAATCGGGGATTTGGCCAATTCGGATTTTCTGAGTTTTTTGAGTTTTCTGCTTTGTTGTGATTTCACCATTTTACGATGTTTTATTACATCGATAACCTAGCGCTATATGAGGTGTTATACATATGGTGATTTCATTTATGATGTTTTGAACTCTTATTGGGTTCTTTGAAATATGAGTTGATGCTTTTGTGATTTTATAGAATATTCTAAGTTTGCCATTTTTGGAAAGATAGATTTAAGATGTATATACATTTATACCGATGAGATGAGGTATAAAATAGTTTGAAGATTCTTTTTCTTTGAGATTTATGTTTCCATTTCATGGTACTTTGAGATTTCGGGTTATGCCGATGAGATGAGGCATATTTGAAATTTGAGACTTATCCTAATTAAGGATTTTTTTGTGTTGCTATTTGACGAGATGCTTGTATTGACGAATTCTCCTAGTAGGAGATATGGTTCATTTGGAACCGTTATTGTTATCATTTGGATTCCGCCGATGATATGAGGCGAATTTGATATTTAGATGGATTTTATCTTTAGAATCTCATTCTCGATAGCTCATATACTTAAGTGTTATTATGTCACTTAAAGTTATAGCTATACTCTTGTTACCTCTTCTTCCTACTAAGAGGAGTAATCATCCTTTCCTTATGATGGTAATATAATGCTTATGGGTATGGTATCTCTTGTATTAGAGGATACCCTATCTTTCCTATGCTTTACCTTATCTATTATTGTTATTCACTGATTTGTTTAGCTAGACTGATCCGTGTGTTTTACACTCGGGTCAGACCGAGTATGTTTCAGGTTAAGCATTTCTTTTGGATATAGCTATTACATGATGCTTCCGCATGGATGTTGGGTTATCTTATTTAGTTGGTATTGCCCTTATGAGTTGTATTGTATATTCTTTTGACTCATGTATATAGTGTGGTCGTCATACCACTTTGATGTATCATTGGTATTGTATTAAGATGTATCATTGTATATGTCAGTGTGTGTGTGTATCTGTTGTTGTTCTGTGATGAGTTATTCATTTAGTTATGGTATTTTGTTCTGATAGATCCGTTAGCCACCTATAGTTTTGTATTAAGTATTTATTGGATATGTCGATCCACTTGAGTAGAAGAAATAGATAGCAATTATCGACGTATTCTATAGATATTTAAGACAAGGCTATAGATGGTCACCCTTAACCAGCCCTATTCTCTGCATTAGCAGACATGATTGCTATGTAATTGTCTTTGTTATTGTGGGTCTCGGGGGGGGGGGGGGGGGCGTCACACTTCATGTCCTGATATATTTTCGTTCCTCCTGGATGGATAGTGAACTTCGAACGATGGCACTCATCCAAAACCTCCTTCCTCATGTTTCCTACATTCGTAACACATAACCTTCCTTTCTTTCTCAACCACCCATTTAGTCAAGATTGAAATCCTTTAGGTCATCACTCTTTGTTCCTTCCTTCAACCTTCTGATCCGCTCAGTCAATACAGGATCCTCCTCTTGCTTAAAAGCTATCTTCTCAATCATTACCGGTCGGACTTCTAAACAAGAAAATACAGTACTTCCTTCACTCGATGCTACCTCGGACCTAAACCGCACACTACAAGCCGATAATGCCTCCAAGTCTTTCCACTCGGTGATCATAGCCAATACTGCATTCTGATGTTTCCGACTGAGTGCATCTGCTTCCTTGTTTCCTTTTTTGGCTGTGTATTCAATTCCAAAATCATAGGCAACAATAAACTCCAATCATCTCTGTTGTCTCATATTCAGCTCCTTCCAAGAGAACAAATACTTCAACGACTTATGATCAGTATATAGCTCAAATCGCTCTCCCAAAAGGCAATGCCTACACACCTTTAAAGCAAATATAACGACAGCAAACTCCAAGACATGTGTTGGATACCTAACCTCATGTGCTCTGAGCTGTCTAGAAGCAAAAGCAATTACTTTACCCATTTGCATCAACACAGTTCCCAATCTTGTTCCACACGCATTTGTATAAACCACTAAATCATGATTCCCCTCTCGAACCACTAACACCGGTGCATGGGTCAATAAGTGTTTCAAGCTCTAGAATGCTTCTTCACACTTATCAGTCCACACGAACTTCACATCCTTTCGCGTCAGCTTATTCATCAGTGCCGCTATCCGCGAAAAATCTTTTATAAATCTCCGATGATACCCAGCCAATCCAAGGAAACTCTTTATCTCGGTCACCATCTCGGGTCTATTCCAATTGTTCACCGCTTCAATCTTAGTCGGATCTTTAGACAACCCTTTCTTAGAGACGACATGACCAAGGAACTTCACTTCCTTATTCAAAAAATGGCATTTTGTAAACTTAGCCTTCAAATGATGCTCCCTCAACGTTTCGAGCACGACTCTGAGATGAACTTCATGCTCCTTCTCATCCTTAGAGTATATAAAAATGTCATCAATGAAAACCAAAACAAACCTATCCAAATGCTCTTGAAAAATTCGATTCATCAGATCCATAAAGAATGTCGGCGCATTAGTTAGTCCGAACGACATAACTAACCATTTGTACGATCCATATCTCGTTCTAAACGCCATCAAAGGAATGCTATCCTCTGCCACTCTAAGCTGATGAAAACCCATCACCAAATCTAGCTGAGAGAATGCCTTTGCTCCACTTAACTGATCGAACAAATCATCAATTCTCGACAATGGATATTGGTTCTTTATCGTTTTCTCATTCAACGTACGATAATCGATACATAGCCTTAATGATCCGTCCGGCTTCTTAGCAAATACAGCAGCAGCTCCCCATGGCGAACTACTCGGCCTAATAAAACTCTTGCCTTCCAAATCTACCAGCTACACCTTTAACTCTTTCATCTCTATAGGTTTCATCCTACTTGGCGGTCTACTCACCGGTTAAGCTCCAGGCACCAAATCAATCCGAAACTCAATTGCTCGTTTCAGTCGTAGTCCAACGACTGGCTCAAACACATTGGAAAATTCTCTGACTACAAAAACTCTATGCAACTCATCCTCCAACTCCATAATACTCAATAAAGCATTCACCTCACAACTAGGGTTCTCTATGGCATAGATTATCTGATCACTACAATCTGGATGACTAAGTGATATTTTCCTATCTTGGCAAAATATCCTAGCATCATCGCTACTCAACCAATCCATCCCAAGGATAATCCCAAATCCCACAAAGTCAAACACAAGGAAACAACAATCAAAGGTATGGCCTAGCAAATCAAATTCTAGATGGTCACACCTCAACTCAAGTGTTGCATAACCTCCTATTGGATTAGCAATCCTTAAGGAAGTAACTAAGTAAGAGGGTTCTAGGTTAAGTCTATCTACCAGACATCGAGAAATAAAAGAATGGGATGCCCCAGTATCAAATAGGACGCTAACAGACATACCGTGGATCTGCAGTGAGCCTCCTAAAACAGATTTTCCCTTTTCCTGAGCAACTAGTTTTGCGGTTTTGGGCTCCAAAGCATAAACTTGCCCCTTTCCTTCCTTTGCTAGCTCTGGGCACTTGTTCTTGTAATGACGCACTTGATCGCAATTAAAGCATCTGACATTCTTCTTTCCACCAGCCTCTTTTCCTTTTCCCTTGCTGGCTAGACACTCATTGCCATAGTGTCCTTTCTTGTTGCAGTTGTAGCAAACCACTTAAGCCTTACTTTTCTTTTGTGCTCCTTTTCATGAGCAACCTTTTTCTGGAAAAATTTCCTCTTCCGGGCCTGTCCTGTCTGAGTCTCTTTCACTTTCTTCCTTAAGCAAGCTAATGCCTCTTCTTGCCTCAATGCCATCTCAACAACTACATCACCGGGGTCTCTCAAGTGCGGTAAAGTAGCACTTATCAGTTCTGGCCTTAATCCACTGATGTACCTTTCATTTCCGCTGATAACAGTATCAACCAAGGCATACCTGTATCAGGCCAATTCCTCAAACTTCCTTGTGTACTCCAACATGGTCATATCTCCTTACTCCAGTTCTACAAACCTCCTCACCATTGCAGCCTGCGCCATTACGGACATAAATCTCTCTGAAAACCTTCTCCTGAATTCCTCCCAAGTAATAGTCTCTTCATCAACTCCGGCAGTTACGGTGTTCCACCAAAATAGTGCAGCACCCTACAGCTACCTTGAGGCCAACCTCATTTTCTGTGCATCATTTAGGCTTAAATCAACAAAGATTCTTTCACAATGCAGTAGCCAGTTTTCCACTTCAATCACATCCTCGGTTCTAATGAATGGCTTCCCTCCAAGCCTGATGCAATCCCTACTCAAGTTGGCATACTGATTGACCGCAGAAACTTCTTGAGCTCTTCCTCCCACATCAATACCTCTAACCACACCTACTACTACTCCAGCTTGCACCATATTTACAAAGAACTGATACATTGCCCCCATATCCACTTGGGGAACTCCTGCACCAGCATTTTCAGCTTGTTCCTGACCGGGACCTCTCCTTGTGTTTGGTCGGGCATTTCCATTGGTGGTGCTGCTATCTCCTCCAATATTTACTATGATCCTTCTTTCCTCCATATATGTATTCAAGCCTCATGAGATATAGATGAATAACCTAACTAAAATAGGAGTCTAAAGATATAACGTATACTTATATATATATAATACAAGTACGTTATTATAGCGTTATCCCATACCCCGATCTTAACTCTAATACCTATGGATCATGTTTTCAAAAATCATTTTTAGTTAAAGTATTTCATAAACCATGCTCGAATACTAAGCTGTAACATCCCCTGTCTAGAGGCCCAAAACTAAGCGCTACAGATGTTGTAGTCATCAATAGTATTAGCTTCCGGCGACTAAATACAGCTATGTTAATGGTATCAATAATATCAGAAGCACTTGAATATGAAACAAAACACAGATTTCAAAACCACAAATTACTTCATTACATTTCCAAAATAAATTGTTTCACATTCAAGTCACATAACCCAAATCGTTTCCAGGCACAGATTAAATATAATTATTACAAATTACGCCGAGAGTGGTATATGAAGATACCCCCTCGGTTGATCAGAGTTATATGGTCATGTTAGACCTAATACATAACAACACAGTAGAAAATCCATCATAACATAAATAAAAGTAGAAAATCCTAAGTAGCTATATGTTGCCTCCTGCATCCCTCGGTAGCTTATTCGTCAACATTCTAAAACCTGAAAAGGCCTTAATCTCTCAACTTACTCAAATTAATTTTGAGCACCCGAGAGTTTAAGGGGAAAACATAAACTTCGAGTCAGACATAAAGCCTGGTATGAATAATACTATACATCCCGGTTTAATTTTGTTAAGTGAGACCATGCCGCTTAGCGGAACGGGTTTTCTCTCACTAACATCCTTTTTTTAAAACATATCTTTGCAAATCCTTTCATATAACCATATACTATGCTCATGCATCCACAATGGTTAAACATTAGAAAATAAACATTATGTAAACATATATAAATATCAGGTAATAATGAACTATCTGTTCAAACACAAAAGTTTTGTTTGGATAACTTTTAACCTTTGGATGATTCGACCAACCAGAAAATATAATCAAAATTAACCTAACACCAGTTAGATATTCATATTCAGGATTATCCATCCTTATCTATCCGTTTAGTATTTCCCATCAGGACGGTCTGTCCTAAACTATCTATTAAATATCTCACTTCTGGATGGTTTGTCCTTAACTTAATCATCTCCTAGGTTTTCCCGATCCTAATGGTTTTTCGAGCTCACCAATAACCTATCTGTATACAACATGTATTCCTTTCGGTCTGTAATCAAAATTTTAGTCTACCCGCGACCAATCCTTACACACTGGAATTTTGGACAACAATTAGCTGAGGCTACTAGCTAATGTATAGGGTGCGACCCCATACTAGTCTCATTTGGTTTTATAATAACTGAGTCATTTATACTTAAGGATATCCTCCCATAATTTTCCTTGAAAACAATTTCAAAATGATTTAAACCTTTAAATCAAACTTTAAACAAGGAAAAGAATATAATATTTATACTTTACTCAAATCATACTACCATGTCAGATATATATATATATATATATATTACTCAAAATTTAGTTGAGGAAAACACTTAACCATTTGAAAGAACCTCTTTCCATACTTTGAAATTATCTCCTTAAAAATCAACGTTTAAACCTTTGGAACTCATTCAAAGCAGCCCTTACAGAAGCTATAAACTTTAGACATCCTTCTTTAAAATCTCTTTAAGTCATTGCCTTAGAAAAACCTTTGGAAAACCTTCCTCTGTAAACCTTTCGAAAACATCTAATAAACCTTTCGAAATAGATCAATGAACAAACCCTTTGAATACATAAAACCTTTTAAAATATAAACCCTTCGAAGGCATACTAGGTTCAACTTAAAATAATCTGGAAACCTTCTTTTAAAACCATTCGTCTTTATTAGAACAACCTTTCGAAAGCCTTGGTTTTATTTGATAAACAAGGATAAACCACCTAAGTCGGAAGCTTCCTTCCGAAACCATCGGAGAAACGGCTAGTTTAAAAACAGGTGAACAATTCGACTGGGTCGGAAGGTTCAAAGCAAAAACCTTTATAAAAGCGGTAGAAACCCTTCGGCTATGTCGAAAGGTTTCAAAACAAAGTAATGGTGGAAGCAACAACAACCCATCGACTATGTTGGAAGGTTCAAAAGTCTTTCTTTTAAATAATTTGACCTGGTCGGGAGTGAACAAGTCGGAAGCTCATATTCGAAAGCAAAGCAAGCGAAAGCTTTTCACTTATAAAACGATTATATTCCAACCTCTTAGGCCCTCAACCTTTCGGCTTAGAACCTTTCGGCTATATTCAATTCATTACGTACCAATTACTTGATACCTTATGCATTGAACTTTGACCTTATCGAAAGCTAACCTTTCGACTGAGACGAAAGGTCCGGGGTGGAAGGTAAACTGCCGTATAGGCTGAAACATGGAAAAGCGTTATTTTTGTTTTTTAAACTTAAAAAGGAAACTTTTCAACTAACGTTCCTTTGTTTGTCAAATTTTCATTAGTCAATAAAATACTTTTCAGAAATGTGCTACCGCTATTACTAAAACTTATAAATCATTTTATTTTACAAAATGCCCCATCTCCTTAAAATATATAAAACATATAAGTCCCATACCTTAAATAATTTTATATATCCCTCAAATGACTTAGGAAAATTCTGGATAAATCCTAGAAAATCTATTTTAATATATTGCCAAACATATTAAAATCTCAAACCCAAAAAATTATTATTTTAGCCGAAAATAATTTATAACCCAATAAACAATTTTCTTTATTTGAAAATTCATATAAAATCCATACTAAATTGGAAAATTACGAAAATCAAAACCCATATCTAAAATATTATTCCAGACCTATATTTAAATTTCTGAGGTATTCGGATGTCATTAAATAGGATTTTCATGTTAAACATATCATAAAACGCGAATAAACATATATAATTTCACCAACTATAAATATATATATATCTTTAAACATCAAACATGGCAATAATATAGCAAAAACATTTCGGATCTAATCACAAAGCCGAAAACTAAAAGAATTAGGGATGTAGTAATTATTCACCTTAGCTTTTGAGGTTATATATGAGATTTTTGATTGTTGAATTAGTTGATTACTTCTCTTCTCTTGAACCTTAGCTTTACTTCTTCTCTTGAGAATGGGAAATGGTGGCCGACCTTAGCAATTTAGTTTTTTTTAGTGAAATGAGAGTGAATGAACGTGAATTACCATCTCATAAGGGTTTAGGGTGTAAGGTTTTACTATTTCTCATAATGCCCTTCTCATTTCCTAACACATTATTTAGTGTTATTTCATTTTAGTTAACCCACTTAACATGGCATGGCTATCTTTAACTAATCAAATCTCAACCTATTAATCTTCACATTATTTAATTTAATCGGACTAATTAAATGTCCTAAATAAGGTTAGAAAAATATGGGTGTTGCATACTACTATGAGAAATGCGGATTACGGATCTTAAGGTTGGAATAACACTAGATGGGGGGGGGTGAATAGTGTTTTGTGGATTTTCTAAATCTTTTTGAAACCTATGTAAATTTAATCACCAACAAATGCAATTCATAGACACAGATATAATCACAGAATCAAACAAAGATGCAATAATAAATAAAAGCAATAAAGGAAAGAACACACCAGGATTTTATACTGGTTCGGAGTTACCCTACATCCAGTCCCGCACATATGTACAGATTTCTTATCAAAAATAATCTCCTAGATTACACCCTCGATTTCAAGGCCACGAGGTACACCCTCTTGTATTCGAGTCCGGGGAAACTCTCTTGATTTACCAGGCCACAAGATCACCTAATCGATTTCCGGGGCAACAATCCCACCCAATTGATTTCAAGGCTCAACCGCACCTTTTACTCAACAGTTTGATTTACAAATAATCCTATAACTCTGAATAGCACTGAGATCTTATGGAGAGAGTGGCAGAGAATCAAATAAGAGATAATCAAGTTTGATTCACTTGGTATTTCGACAGAGTATAGTTTGGGATTCTTTAGGATAAATGTGGAAGATGAAGAGAAGAGAAAACAAGTGAAATCTGATGATAAATTCGTTCAGAACTACTAGTATTTATAGGAAATCAACAGCCATATCTATTCATGAAAGGATACGACGAATAGACACTTCTTTTAAAAATTTGAATTTTGAATTTAACGGGCACCATGTCGACATAGGGGATTGAGGGATGTCAACATGCTCTAGGAAAAATTGGTGATTTTGATTTTCTTATTAAAATTGGTTTCTATAATTTGTCAAAACGATTTCTAAACTTTGTAAATATATTTGAATATAGTTTAAACATATAAAAGAGTTTAGAAAGTAATTTTTAATATATATAATCTTAATCTATAAAGTGATTTAAAATTTGAGTAAATAAATATTTTAAAGCTAAATATTTAAAACAAGAGATAATTTAAAATCAATGACAATTTTGAAATCAAAATGTTAAAAATGATAAAGATAGTTTTGAGGCTAAAATATTTCAAATAAGAGAGATGTCTTTTTGAAAAGAAGGTTTTGTAAACATTTAAAATAAGAGATATATTTTTGAAAAACATTTTTATAAAATTAGTGGATATCAAAATAGGACCACTATATGTTCCACCAGATATTGTCGTGGGTTCCATCCCACTAGGGTTCCATCCCTTTAACAGGCTAGAAGTGGATTCCATTCCACGAATAAATTTCGAATAAAGATGTAAGTGCTTTCAAGAAGTTTTAACATAACTCTAGACTCAATACTTATCTTGTACTATTAAAATCTTGAACTCTTGATAACTTGATTTCTTGATACTCATGAGTCTTCAATCTTGATATCTTTGATCTTTAAATTCATCAATCTTGTATCTCTATACTGTACAATCTTCATTCTTGGTACTTGCATGTTTATATCCTGCATATACATATATATCTAAACTATAATGTTAGTATTTATATTTTGTAACAAGTCCTAAGGTTGTTGTCATCAAAACCATCCTTCTCAAGGACTAACAATCTCCCCATTTTTGATGATGACAACCTATGTTTATAAAATATACTTCTCCTTCACAATAACTCCTCCTAAAACTAATAACTCCCCCTAAAACTAATAACTCCCCCTTAATCTAAGCTTAGCTACTCTAACTACTCTATTTTATATTTCTCCTCCTTTGTCATCAACAAAAACTAATCATAAACTCCCCTTTAATCTAATACTATTTAAATTAAATACTAATAAGGAAGTATAATAAGAGAAACAAATATTTTATTATATATGATGTTATATTTACATGTATATATGAAACATAAACATACAAATATATTTTAGTACATAAATTATAGAATAACAATACTAACGAGAGTTTTTGACAATCAAAGATTTGTGAATCGAACAATTTGGATAATGAAAACAAAAGTTTCCACGTTGTTCAACCAAATTCCCATCTTTGTCAAAACAGACTTCGCCTACACAGACCACGTTGTCGTCTTCTTCCATAGGTGCTTCTTCCTCTTCTTCTTCTTCTTCTTCCTCTTCGCTATGCTCTAAAGGATTATGCACGTGAATGTTGGGAGAATCTTCTTCAATCACAATAGGATTTGCGTGATTATCCCTTAGGAATTTTTGTAAATTTCGAAGAATTTTTCCTTGCTTTTCTTGTTCTTTTGCCATCCTTAGTTGCACAACTTGAAATTCAGTCAACATTTGCATGGCATCTGTAACGAACCAGAATTTCTATCATTTGAAATTCGTATATTTAATTGATTTTAAATATTCACAAGTAAATTTTAATAAGCTAAATAAATTATATTTCGAATATATAGATTTAATTAGATAGTTAAATGATTAATTTAATATTTGAAATTGTAGAAATAGTTGGAAATTGAATTTAATCTTATTTGAATTAGAATGATGTTAGAGAACTTTTGAAATTGATTTAAAGTTAAATTACTGAAATTGAATATTTTAATATTTAATTGACGAGTGAAAATGGTCATTTTTCATATAGTCTCGGATTTCGACGAAACTAATTTCATTGGATCTGTATTGTAATATTATTATAAGATTTCAAATTTCATGTCAATCGGATTTACGGTTTGTCCGGGGCAAGCTAAAACGCGTAGAAATCCGTTTAAGTGAATTTTTAATTTAAATAGTCGATTCGAAAACTTATCTTCCAAATACGATCGAATTGGCTCTCGATATATATTCCATTGCATTCGGAATAGGGGTAAAACATTATAAACGCCAGGCAGCACGCTTCGTTTGGAGTTCGGAAAATTTTCGGATGAATAGTGTTTTGAAATTTTCTATAAAAGGACAACATTATTCACTTTTTCACTAAACCCTAATTGAAACTAAGGTAGGCCGCCATTTTTATTTCGATGGTCGGGAAACATCGAAACTTCCTCCTCCTTTTTCTTCCAATCCACCAACAATCATCGAAAACATTCAACTACAAAAATGGAGAGCACTACGAGATCTTGCGATCCAACGGCTGTGATCTAATTTGAGTGCATGGATCAACGGAAAATTGGCCACAAACGCCAGTGTTTCACGCACGAATTTCAAGGCCTATGGATGGCCGAGCTGCACGTCATTCACGTCGAAGGGGGAGCTTGTGATGGTGCATCGAGTGGTAGCCTACGATCGTCTTCAAGTCGTTCGAGTTGGCCACGGAAATTCAAGAGAAGCGGTGGCTACATGGGTTTGTTCGATCGTGAGGAACGATGGGGGAGAAGATACAGGCAACGGCCAGATCGCACGACCGTGATTGATTAGGTTAAAATAAAATAAAAGATGAAATTTATATATATTTAATTTGTACAATCTTTAAAACGTTATAACTTCTTCATACGAGGTCAAAAATTGACGAAACGAATTGCATTGAGTTCGTACTGACGAGCACTACATTTTAGAGCTGTTTTGGAGTTGATTGTAGCTAGTGTGAATTTTAGGTAAAATTAAACGCTCGTTTAATTTTATTCGGAATAAAACACTACAACCGCTACTGGAATCAATGTGAGTACAACTCACTCTTTCTGACTCACTGATATTTTTATATAAGTGAGAATAAATGCTATTTATGATGATTGATGATTGTTTGGATGATATATGATATATTGTATATACATTGATTGGTATTTGGATATATACCTGCCTAGTGGAGCAGATGAACCTATACGTTCCCGTGTATGAGCAGATGACCCTTTGTACGCGCGTCTGCCTTGAAGCGGACATTGTACACATATTCTAATATGTATATTTGTTGCAGGTGACAGGTTGGAGAGATCCAACTGGATTCCTCACCAGTATTGATTTATTTATAGATATTGTGATATATGTTGTATTCATCTGATATATGATGTTTTGGTTGCCGTGATTGATGTATTTGGTGTTGTTGCACCATTGGGCCTATTTTTTGGAATTTTTAAAATTGTTAAAGTGATGATTTCAATTTAAAAAGGATTTTTAAGTGATTTGGAAATATATGTTTTAAATTGTTAAGGAATTGATTTATTTTTAATAAAGGAAAGAGATAATTTTTATGTTATAAAAATTATGGTTTTTGTGAAATAATACTTAAGTATGATTTTTGGAGTTATATAAGCTTCAATAACGATTTGTAAGCTATTAAAATAATTGGTTTATTTAAATTGGAATTTTGTAATTATTGTAAATGGTTTATACAGAAGATTTATAAAATTGAATTTTTATAAATCGAAATGAAGGAATTATAAATGAGTTTTGTGAATGTTAAAATGAGGTTATAAATGGATTTTATAAGTGAATAAGATTTATTATTGATGAAGTTATAAAAAGAATGATTTTGGAAATAAAGAGAATTATAAGTAATTTGCTTTTAATTTGGATTTTCGCATGTAATTAAGTTATTAAATGGAATTGATTTATAAAAGGATTTTTATATATTGAAGTTTTTATAATATATAAATGTGAATTTATAAACACTGTTTTATAAATCCGAAACCAATTGATCTTGATAAATTAAATATAGAAGATTATTAAAGGTAGTATATCCACAATTTTGGACAGTGGATTATCCTTTAATAAATATTTAGAAATATTGGATTTGGTAAATGATTTATATCCACGATTTTGGACAGTGGATAATCCTTTAATAAATAATGTGTAGAAGTATTGAATTTGGTAAATGAATTATATTCATGATTTTGGACAGTGAATGTAACGACCCCAGATTTTATATAAATTTAAATTGATAATTAATTTAGTTTTTGGATAAAAATTGTAAATTTAATTGATAAATTGATTCGAGTTTCCTCGAATTCAAATAAAGTTGTGTTAAATCATTTAAATTTAAATATTGTACATATATGTGAATATATATGTATACGTGATATATGAGTAAATTTGAAATTATATATATATATATATATATTGAATTTGAGTTTAAAATCTCAAATAAATGGTTTGAGGAAAATAAATATAAAAATATAAAAATAAATGATTTTAAATTAAATTTGTATTAAATTTGAATTTGGAATTGAAAGTTTAAGCTAGAAATAAAAATAGAAATTTATTTAGCAATATTACTAAAGAAAAAGAAAAGAAAGAAATACATTCAAATATGAAAAAGAAAGTAAAAATAAATTAAAATAGAATGTCATTTATATTACAAAGCAAAAGAAAAGAAGACAATACAATATATTCAAGTGTGAATAATAAAGAGGTAAGTATGTGAAAGCAAATCAATTTGGATAAGTATGAACAAAAGCAAGAAACATGTTCATGTATGTAGGCTTGCAAAGGAAGCCATATTTAAACTATTTCATTTTTTTTACAGCCGAGATGGAAGAAGGAAAATTATATAAATATAAATATGGTACAACTAATTAATGTTTGGCCACTACAACAAATCTATCAGCCACCAAAACAAAGTAAATATCACTGATTATTGTACAAACCCGTATATCACCCTGTACAAAATATCATCACCCGGTAAATTAAAATTCTTATATCAAACTCTTTAACTCATTTTCGTCCATCAAAGCTGAGAGTAATCTAGAGTAAACATTATCTCAAAACTTAAACAACAATACAATTCAAGACAAACCAGAGATTAAAAGATTTCAGCTGGCAATTTCAAAAGCTTGTTTCAAAGCCAGTGTCAAAGAAAGCTCTGTTCTTCTTCTCTAGAAACAACACTATGAGTAAACATTTCTTTTTAAAAGCTAGATTTTTTTGATAGCCTGATACATATGAAGTTATGATGTGATATATGCTTGCATGGTTGTGTAAATATGATTGCATGCCTGAATATATGAAGATTTTGAGTATGCATGTCTATGTACAGGCAAATATACCCTGTTCTAATCTACAGACTTAGATTAGGTTCAAAATTCAAATTCTCTTCTTCTAATCAGTTATTGTTGATGATGTATAAACAAAATATGTTTGAATAATCAAGATCTAAATTTTAAAAATATCTATAAGTTTAATCAGTAAGTTATTTCACTGGAAGGGAAGAAATACAGTGAAAACTCTAAACCATGTCAAAATTCGAATACCATGATTCCTTGATTCATTTATATAATCTTAATCATTTTCGAAATCCATGAATTTTAAAGGCAAAATCAAGAATTTTAGTTTAGTATTGATTGAGAATTCGTGGGTTGAACGGGAACGTTGTTTTGGGGTTTTTTTGGTGATCGGAGCAAGGTGGGTGGTCAGGATCGCTACTGGAGGTAGCAGGGAGGTTGACGAACTTGGGAAAAATGATCAAGGAATTTCCTGATCACCGTGGCGGAGGCACAACGTCGAAGTAGGGTTTAAACCCAAGACTTGGTCGATGTTGGAATTTGGGCTGCTGCATCGTCATCGATGCATCGGAATGGATCGGCATGGGGGGAATCGTAGCATAGTTAAACGACAAAGGTTTGGTCAGAGCATCGGATTTTTCTGATGACCGGAGGTGGCGAAACGAAGAGGTTCTTGGGTGTTGGGTTGGTTCCAGGTGATAGTCGATATGCTCGAATTCGATTTCAAGTTTGCTTTGAGGCTCTGGTGGTCGGAGTCGAAGGAGGAGGTCGAAGGAGATTTGCTGGCGTTTGAATCGATGGCCGGAGTAACGGCGATGGTTTGTGCAGGTGCGCGAGTATCTATGTATCAGTGATTGGGTAGTTGCTGTTGGGTTTGGAGAAGAAGAGTAGCCTCAGGGAAGAGCTCAGGAAATTTTTTTGATGGCTCGAGTGTTGTATCGGGGTGTTCGTGTGGGATTTTAACATGTTATAACTATTTTAAAATTTTAAACAAAAGAAAGGAAGTGGCTCGGGTTTGGGCTCGGGACAGATAGGAGTTTGACTCGGGTATAAGAAGTTGCAGTTTTAAAACTTTAAAAAAATCAAGTTTAAAACAATTTCTTTACAATTTCTTTTAAATAATAACTGTTTTATTTAAGTTTGGATTAGTCAAAGATTATAAAATAAATTATTTTAAATTAATCAAGTTTTAAAGCATTTTATTATGTGTCCATTATTTATAGTTAATTCTTAAGTTTATTTTAAACAAATTTAAATGGTGTAATTAAGTAGTAATTAAGAAGGGTAAATGTTTAATCATTAATTAAACTTAAAGGTCTTAATTTAATTCATAGGTTAATGATAAATTAATCCAAAGGTTTATTAAATATGATTTAAATGATAATTAAGTAATTAATTCATTTTGAGTTAATTAAATTAACTATAATTATAGGATTAATTAATCCTGCTTATAAATGATTATTGAATGTTTGACCTTTCTTATGAATGATTGTATTGTATGAGATGCCTTGAATTGATTGTCCTATCTGATCTATGATATTTTTTTCTGTGGATTGAGCTGTGTATAATTTATTCATTTATTTATGATACATTTTTTTATTATCTGTGAATCTGTAAATAAAAGATAAGCGTTATAGTTATACCGCTTATCAACTATATTTCTGTATTTTGATCTGATTGATGATGATGTTGCACTATTGTGTTAAACCCCTGGACCACACTTTTACACACACAAATATGGATTTCACGTGGAAATCGATTAAGTCACAGATAATCTGAATTTAATGTTTTTGAGATTGAAATTTTAATTTCAATTGATTTTGAAATTTGAAAAATTGGGGTTTAATATGAAAAGCTTTTGAAAGGAGTTTTAAAGATATTTTGAATATCTTGAAATTTAAAATAATTCAATTTGAATTTGAATTCAAAAATAAGGAATTGAATTCTATGTTGAAAATTATGGTAAGAGTATTATACAAGTTATAAATGTGTTATATGGGCTTGAACCATTTTAAAATATTGTTTGGGAAATTTGAATTTAACCCAAAGACTTTAACTTGTATTAATGAATCAGATTTTCTGAAATGAAAACTATTTGTTTTCAAATGATAAAAGCTTTCATATAAGAAATGAAATTCCAATTTAAGTTAAAGGAATTTCAAATTTGAATTGAAAATGGTTTCCAAGTTACGAATAAATCTTTGGAATTGTTTTGTAAGCTATCAGTTAAATCTTTGTTTAAAAGATTTAATGAGTTAATCCAATTGAAATGGAAATCGATTTGAAAATCTATGAATGAATCTTTGTGAAACTGGGTGAATCTTTGTGAATGAATCTTTTTATGTAAAAGATTAAAATGGTAATGTGTTTAAACCATTTGAAAGAAAAGTTTTGGGTAATAAGTTGTGACTTAACTGAAATCCCCATATCCATATGTTTTAAAATATTACGCTCATTATTCGGTTTAGCCGGGAGAGGACTTTGTGTCATATAACCCATTCCGAATAAGTGATACGCCGTATATGGATAGCAATTGAAGACCGATGTTGAAGACCGGGTATTTGTGAAAACGATAGGATAACCTATCGATTGTCTCTGCACTGGGTAGCTCCTGGTATAGAGATTCCCTAAGTGATGGGAAGTCCGATCGGGATTGTGAATACCCGGATTGCAAGGGCTTCTTTGGGAGTGCCTTCGGTTCTGTTCGAACCCGGAACAGACTTGTATGGTTGTATGTCTGACATTACACTTTGAGATATAAAGCTGATTTTTTTCAAATACATTTCTGTTGGTGGCGGAGAATTTATTCTCTTAGCTTAACACCCTTCTCTGAGACATACGAGCTCAGAGGTTATGTAGTTGAAGGTTATCAGTGATATATTCCCAATTTGGTAGTGTGACATGCTGAGTGCTGTTGTGTGTTGATCATTTATTGATCAATTGTGATCAAAGCATGGCTTTGTGAAAAAGCGTAGCTTTGTGGACGAGACCTCATCGAACCTCACAAACCGGAAATGGTCGAAACAGGAATGATGCGGCAAGGTTATGAGGGTCGCGCCCTTTAGGGTATGTCATTTCCTTCTGGAAAAGGTTGGTATCATGGTATGGAGCCCAGATACTTACTCATGTGGACACACTATATTTATTACTGTGTGATGTTGGTTATCGAGCGCTCGAATAAAGGTCCCAAAGGACCGAGGGGTGGCATATTCGTGTAGTAGTTACCTAGTGTAAGGGGTAACCCGGCCTTGTGTTGGCAGAGAGCTAGTTAGTTCTCGGGGCGTCCCGCCAGAGGCGTTCCCATGTGGAATAGGAAGTTCCTTAGCCTGACCATTTGTTGGAAATCCAATTTCCAATACGAACCCAGTACGGTTTTAGTTGTAGAACCTGCCATTTACTTATGGTGGTCACCACTGTTTAGATGGTAGCTATAGTAGGCATACAATAATGGTTGTATGTTGGCTAAGATTAATATTGTATTTTCGAAATGTTTTCCACTATGCACTAATAATAATAATCCAATGATTTTGCGTAGTAAGCATGTTTGACTATCATAAGAAGAAATCTCCTCCAATTCTGCGTTTGCATTGTGTGTGCGGCGGGAGGTCTTATGGTAGTTTCATTTTCCAAAAAGCATTGTGTATTTCAATGTTTAAAATTCTTTTGTTGGTTGTTTTAAAGATAAACTGTTTTTGTTACTCACAACAGTCCCACGACTGACTCAGAGTTTATTGTTCCCTTCCTAAACTCTGGGTGCCCACAATTTTTCACACGGGCAGTCTAGAGTTGGGTTTTTCAGATAGTCAGGTTTAGTAGATTATCTGGAGCTAGTTCAGTTTTGGAGATCAAGACTGACATTGCTTATATTGGTGCAACGTGATGGTGGTTCAAGCTTGATATTGGACTCATTCTATTTTGAGGATCATAGGGAGTTATCACTTCTGTTTTCCGATGTATCATTATTTATCTCTGATATTGTTGTATCATATTGATAGCATTGTTGTATATCATATTCTGGATATTGTATCCATTGGAGTTGTATATGATATCATTCATTTCTTTCTTCCGCTGTGTTGTTATACTTACTGTGTTATAAGCTCCGGGAAGCCAGATTCGGCATTTGAATCTACGGCATTTGAGTACAAGTGAAGTACGGGTGCCGATTTTCGAAGGTCGAGTTTTTGGACTCTTACAGTGAATAATATTTTAATTTAAATAAAATGTAAATGTTTTGGTAAGTGATATTTTAAATGGAGTGAAATGTTTTAAAGATGTTTTAAAATATGTTGAATATCGAAACCATAGATTTCAACATTCATTGTTGAAATTGACGTTTTCGAGAAGTAAGGAAATGATGGACTATAACACTGTTGTTATAGTAAATGATTTTCGAAAAGGAAATATTTGTATAGTATTTGGGATTTATCTATCTATCTTATCTTCGAATCCCTATACTAGTGATTTCGGGTTGTCGTAACGATGTTTTACGCAACATTCGTTTTGACCCAAATAAATGCGTTTAAAAGAATGTTTTCCTTTAAAGAATGAAATATATACTTAATCCTGATTTAAGTATATGTAATATTTTCTAAGTGTTGAAAATAAAGAGAATTGTGAATTACTTATTTTTACATAAGTATACGAAAATGTTTTCCAAAGTTGAAATGGTTTTGAGATTATATCTTTTTAAAGGATTCTTGTATTCAAAGTGAATATTTGGCAAGTGATTTAATTAATAAAAGATTAATTAAAGGGCCTAGTGATTGTATATGGTGCTAAATATTTGTTTGTTTGCTTTGATAGTTAAATAATCGACTATCAAGTATTGGCCATATTTTAGTTCCTCGACTTGATGTGGGAACTATTTTGTCGTACACTTAGTACGTAGCCTTCTATGTAGGCTTGATTATCGTTTGTGTTGAGGATGTTGATTCGTGTAGTGCGGAGTGTTACTCCAATCTATCGAGCTTCCTTCTTGGCCCAAAGGATAGCAAGTTGAAAGTTGGAAACGTGATAAGTCTATGAGACTTAGTTTCTGTGTAAGGTTGAGAAACGCTTTTGCGTTGTTGGTGCTAAGAGACCGGGATCAGATTTATCTGAAAACCACTTCGGACCAACTTTTATGCGACGATTGTGCAGGTTGCTTGTGATGATATTGATACTCTGGATTTTCATAGTAGGGGACTGCTTGTTGATCGTTTGGGGTTAAAATCCCAATGTACATCCAGTAGAAGTAGTCTCTTTATTATGAAATATCCAATGCAAGGACTATTCCATACTAATCCTAGGGATTTCCCGACAAGATGTGGTAGGAAAGTACCTTTGGTTTGTCCTATTCCTGGACAACTTGTATGGATGTTTGTCTTACATTGCATTTCTTAAGATTACGTATATTGGTTTTTACAAACGTACATCAGTTGGTGGCGGAGAAGGCAACTTCTCTTAGCTTAACACCCTCCTTAAGACGTATGAGCTTAAGGGTTGTATTTTTGTGGAAGGCAATTAGTAGTCAACGGAAGTGGCCGTGTGGCATTCAAAGTGATGTGATGTGATTGTGATTGTGAAAGGTAATCGTTACCTCAGGCCTCATCAACAGGAAATGACCAAAACAGGGTTAGATGCGGCAAGGCTAAGTGGGTCGCTCTCAAGTAGGATATGATCATCCTCTTCTAGATATATCTTTACACGCTATGACGTCATGTATCTGATTATTGTGGTTTGTACGCTAGAGGGCCCTCGGTAAAGGTCGGGAACGACCGGAGGATGATATATTCGGTACCATCTAGTTATAGAGGTGGGCCGATCTTGTGTTGGTAGAGGATCCATGTGTGATCCTCGGTACATCCCTCTAGAGGTGTATCCTTCGGAAGGCAGTCCCTTCACCTGGTCATTTGTATGGAAATCCAAACTCCGCTACGTACCTGCCATTTTGATTGTATTACCCAATTGGGCTATATGCTGGAATTTAATCAATGTAACAATTTTGACTATGATTAATATTATTTGTATATACTAGACACTAGTATAATATAAGAGGATTTGATATGTAATGTTTTAGTTATCGTAAGGTAAAAACATGTCTGTGTTTATGTGTGGACTTGTCTTACGAGATACTTTTGTTTTGATAAAGGAAAAGTTTGGTAATTTAATAAATTTAGTTGAGTGTGTTTCTCATGCTGGTTTACCAGACTGATCCGGGCGTTCTTCCCTTTCAATGCTCGGGTCAGACCAAGTATATTTACAGGTTTAGATTGGTGCTTTTGGAGCTTCAGCCGGAGAGCTGGAGATCTTCATTTCATATACACGTATCTGTCTTGCTTGATTATCTGCTTTGCTTAGTTGTTGTATATTGTCAGCAATTGTGAGGACAGGTTATTATGACTGTCCAGGATGATAACTATTGATTGATTGTTGACTCTGATTGATGTATGTATATATAGTTTCTGTTTTGTAAAGATCATTGATATGATTTTATATGTTTTCCACTGCGATGTGAGATTCTGTATTGTTCTATTTTGTTCTATCTTCTCTCTTTCTTCTCTTCTCTTCTTCTCTCTTCTTTTCTTTCTCTTGACTTTCCGTCAGTCTGTGCTTTTTGGGTCGGACATGTGTGGATTATTGTCGATTCAAAGGGTACGGATTTGCGGGTCGTCACATATTGTATCAGAGCTTAGATTTTGTATATTCCTAAGCTTTGATGTGTAGATAGGGATAGTAGCACCTTAGATTGAGTTTGAGTGTATTATATATGAGCGCGTATTTGTTAGTGATATAAAATGTTTTATATTGTGTTTGCTTATCCGTTGAGCTGTTTGTGAATTCTGGTCGGTATGTGGGACGCCATATTATCGATAGGGATTTCTAAACACTTAAACGAGGCAAGTCGACATAGTATTATTTTAAATTGGGTAAATGAAATAATTTTACCTCTATTATATTTTATATATAAAGGAAATAATTTTCCGGAAATTATTAAAGTGTATACAAATTAATTGTTTGGTTGTTGAAAATGTAAATGTATATAAGTTAATAAAAGATGTTTGAATAATTTAATAAAAAATAAAAACAACAATTGTAAAAGAATAAATTGAATAAGCAAATGAATTATAAAGTATGGCATTATAATTAATATGATTTATAATTGTGAAATAATCTTATATATAAGAAATGAAACTAAATGAATATATATGTAAATATGAGTTGTAAATGAAAATGAATTTAAACCAATTATTTGAGAATTTGAATCCCGTTAATTTTGAAAGTTGTTTTTCAAAGTTAAAGAGATTATATTGTTATAAATCTAACTAAGAAAAATGAAATTTGGAATAAATCTTACATAAGTAAGGTAATATAGTGAAATTATATAAGTAAAAGATTCTCAAATGTGTTTTGTAAATAATAAAAGAAATTTTTGAAAGAATATAAAGCACTGAATTTACTACTGTTACTGGGAAATAATAAGGGTGATGATTGCAGCATCATCAGTATCATTTTCGAGTTTCTATGTGATAGATTTGCTACCAATAGTAAATTGAAAGTTAAGTTTTGTTGTGATAAACAAATTTGAATTTAAAATCCAAGTTGAAATTGATAAATATAAGTGAAATGAGTTTTGGACTTATAATATGAAATAATAAATTTAACTTTGGTAAAGTTGAAATAAATTTGAGTTAGCATAATAAATATATGATTTGAAATTTAGCTAAAGGAAAGTTAAATTAATTGAATTAGATTTGAACTGGATTAGATAAGTTATTGAAATGGAATTTAAACTTAAAAGATAAGTGACTATAACATGAATTTGAAAGTTTAAATTAATAAGTTCTATAACTTATAAAATGAGAAAATGTAAGTAAAACCAATTGTTAAAATGGTTAAACAATTTTGTTAAGAAAAACAAAATCTGAATTTGGATAGTGATATGAAATATAACTTAAGTAATGATGAATGAAGTTTATTTTGATATCAAAATGAAGTAATAAAGTAAAGTGATGATATGAATATAAATTTGAGTTATATAAGAAAAATTCAACTTGAAATGTAAAATGAATTAGCAATTGAATTAGCAATTGAATTAATGAATGAATTGAACTAATGAAGTAGATTAGTAAATGAAATATGGAATAGTGGGTGTAGGTGTTAATTCATTAAAAGCTAATGAAATTGAGAATTGAATAATTGAATGAAAATCAATTAGATATTAAACCAATTGGAATTAAATGTGTTAAACCAAAATGGATGTTAGTTGATTGTATAGAAGTTCATATGGAATTGAATTAATGAAATTGAAAGCTAAATAAGTTGAATTAATCAAATTGGAAGTGAAGTAAATCTAAATAGAATCGAATTTGATTTAATTTGAAAGTGAACCAACTTGAATATAAATTAGTGAATGCAAACTAATAGAATTTTAATAAATGAATGTTAGTAAAATCCAATGTTAATAAATCAAATGTCATTAAATTGAAAACCAATTCAATGAATATTAATGAGAAGTGAATTTATATTGATTTGGTTATGGATTGGTTGGATAGTTGTTGGATGTTAGTTGGATGATAGTTGTTTGATAGCTGGATTGGTTGTTTTGTTGCATTTGCTATAATGGCATATATATATTTGTTGTATTGGTATATGTTGTATATTGATATTACTTTCATGTATACATGTTTCTCATTGTTTTTTGAGTGTTTAGTAGGTGCGGATGGCGCTTGCTTCACATTTGGAGCTCGCTTTCGTGCTATATTAGCCGTATATGCTCGCTAATAATATATAAGGTACATATCTCGGATTACATATCGTACGTTTATACTTTTTCCCTACGGGATGCCTCATCCTTGGAGATGAGATGTATATTTGTGATATATATATATATATATATATATATATATATATATGTTGTGATCCTACTACGATCGAACTGCGCAAAGGAGACGCTGGCGATCTTTTTTGAAAATTTAAAGCGTTAGAATTTTTTTGGAAAAATTGGAAAAGGATAAAAGGTTTAAATAGATTTGATATCTAGTATTAAAGATTTGTTTTGAAAAGTGAATAGATTTTATGACTTTTTCTTACTTGGTAATTTCGAGGACAAAATTCTTTTAAGTAGGGGAGAATGTAACAACCCAAAATTTCTGTCATTTGAAATTCGTATATTTAATTGATTTTAAATATTCACAAGTAAATTTTAATAAGCTAAATAAATTATATTTCGAATATATAGATTTAATTGGATAATTAAATGATTAATTTAATATTTGAAATTGTAGAAATAGTTGGAAATTGAATTTAATCTTATTTGAATTAGAATGATGTTAGAGAACTTTTGAAATTGATTTAAAAGTTAAATTACTGAAATTGAATGTTTTAATATTTAATTGACGAGTGAAAATGGTCATTTTTCATACAGTCTCGGATTTTGATGAAACCAGATTCATTGGATTCGTATTGTTATATTATTGCAAGATTTCAAATTTCGTGTCAATCGGATTTACAGTTTGTCCGGAGCAAGCTAAAACGCGTAGAAATCTGTTTAAGTGAATTTTTAATTTAAATAATCGATTCGAAAACTTATCTTCCAAATACGATCGAATTGGCTCTCGATATATATTCCATTGTGTTCGGAATAGAGGTAAAAAATTATAAATGCCAGGCGGCACGCTTTGTGTGGAGTTCAAAATTTTTTCGGATGAATAGTGTTTTGAAATTTTCTATAAAAGGACAACATTATTCACTTTTTCACTAAACCCTAATTGAAACTAGGGTAGGCCGCCATTTTTTTTGGATGGCCGAGAAACATCGAAACTTCCTCCTCCTTTTTCTTCCAATCCACCAACAATCATCGAAAACTTTCAACTACAAAAATGGAGAGCACAACGAGATCTTGCGATCCAACAGTTGTGATCGAATTTGAGTGCATGGATCAACGGCAAATTGGCCACAAACGCCAGTGTTTCACGCACAAATTTCGAGGCCTATGGATGGCCGAGCTGCACGTCATTCACGTCGAAGGGGGAGCTCGTGATGGCACATCGAGTGGTAGCCTCCGATCGTCTTCAAGTCGTTCGAGTTGGCCACGGAAATTCAGGATAAGAGGTGGCTACATGGGTTTGTTCGATCATGAGGAACGATGAGGGAGAAGATACAGGCAACATCCAGATTTGATGAGGCCAGATCGCACGGCCGTGATTGATTAGGTTAAAATAAAATAAAAGCTGAAATTTATATATATTTAATTTGTACAATCTTTAAAACATTGTAACTTCTTCATACGAGGTTGAAAATTGACGAAATGAATTGCGTTGAGTCCGTATTCACGAGCACTACATTTTAGAGCTAGTTTGGAGTTGATTGGAGATAGTGTGAATTTTGGGTAAAATTAAATGCTCGTTTAATTCTATTCGGAATAAAACACTACAACCGCTATTGGAATCAATGTGAGTACAACTCACTCTTTCTGACTCACTGATATTTTTATATAAGTGAGAATAAATGTTATTTATGATGATTGATGATTGTTTGGATGATATATGATATATTGTATATACATTGATTGGTATTTCGATATATACTTGCCTAGTGGAGCAGATGACCCTATATGTTCCCGTGTATGAGCGGATGACCCTTTGTATGCGCGTCTGCCTTGAAGCAGACATTGTACACATATTCTAATATGTATATTTGTTGCAGGTGACAGGTTGGAGGGATCCAACTGGATTCCTCACCAGTATTGATTTATTTACAGATATTGTGATATATGCTGTATTCATCTGATATATGATGTTTTGGTTGCCGTGATTGATGTATTTAGTACTGTTGCACCATTGGGCCTATTTTTGGAATTTTTAAAATTGTTAAAGTGATGATTTCAAATTAAAAAGGATTTTTAAGTGAATTGGAAATATATGTTTTAAATTGTTAAGGAATTGATTTATTTTAAATAAAGGAAAGAGATAATTTTTATGTTATAAAAATTATGGTTTTTGTGAAATAATACTTAAGTATGATTTTTGGAGTTATATAAGCTTCAATAACGATTTGTAAGCTATTAAAAGAATTGGTTTATTTAAATTGGAATTTTGTAATTATTCTAAATGGTTTATAAAGAAGATTTATAAAATTGAATTTTTATAAATCGAAATGAAGGAATTATAAATGAGTTTTGTGAATGTTAAAATGAGGTTATAAATGGATTTTATAAGTGAATAAGATTTATAATTGATGAAGTTATAAAAAGAATGATTTTGGAAATAAAGAGAATTATAAGTAATTTACTTATAATTTGGATTTTCGCATGTAATTAAGTTATTAAATGGAATTGATTTATAAAGGGATTTTTATATATTGAAGTTTTTATAATATATAAATGTGAATTTATAAACACTGTTTTATAAATCCGAAACCAATTGACCTTGATAAATTAAATATAGAAGATTATTAAAGGTAGTATATCCACGATTTTGGACAGTGGATAATCCTTTAATAAATAATGCGTAGAAGTATTGAATTTGGTAAATGAATTATATTCACGATTTTGGACAGTGAATAATATTTTAATTTAAATAAAATGTAAATGTTTTGGTAAGTGATATTTTAAATGGAGTGAAATGTTTTAAAGATGTTTTAAAATATGTTGAATATCGAAACCATAGGTTTCAACATTCATTGTTGAAATAGACGTTTTCGAGAAGTAAAGAAATGATGGACTATAACACTGTTGTTATAGTAAATGATTTTCGAAAAGGAAATATTTGTATAGTATTTGGGATTTATCTATCTATCTTATCTTCGAATCCCTATACTAGTGATTTCGGGTTGTCGTAACGATGTTTTACGCAACATTCGTTTTGACCCAAATAAATGCGTTTAAAAGAATGTTTTCCTTAAATGAATGAAATATATACTTAATCCTGATTTAAGTATATGTAATATTTTCTAAGTGTTGAAAATAAAAAGAATTGTGAATTACTTATTTTTACATAAGTATACGAAAATGTTTTCCAAAGTTGAAATGAGCTTAACACCCTCCTTAAGACGTATGAGCTTAAGGGTTGTATTTTTGTGGAAGGCAATTAGTAGTCAACGAAAATGGTCGTGTGGCACTCAAAGTGATGTGATTGTGATTGTGAAAGGTAATCGTTACTTCAGGCCTCATCAACCAGAAATGACCAAAACAGGGTTAGATGCGGCAAGGCTAAGTGGGTCGCTCCCAAGTAGGATATGATCATCCTCTTCTAGATATATCTTTACACGCTATGACGTCGTGTATCTGATTATTGTGGTTTGTATGCTAGAGGGCCCTCGGTAAAGGTCGGTAACGAACAGAGGATGATATATTCGGTACCATCTAGTTATAGAGGTGGGCCGGTCTTGTGTTGGTAGAGGATCCATGTGTGGTCCTCGGTACATCCCTCTATAGGTGTATCCTTCGGAAGGTAGTCCCTTCACCTAGTCATTTGTATGGAAATCCAAACTCCGCTACGTACCTGCCATTTTGATTGTATTACCCAATTGGGCTATATGCTGGAATTTAATCAATGTAACAATTTCGACTATGATTAATATTATTTGTATATACTAGACACTAGTATAATATAAGAGGATTTGATATGAAATGTTTTAGTTATCGTAAGGTAAAAACATGTCCGTGTTTATGTGTGGACTTATCTTACGAGATACTTTTGTTTTGATAAAGGAAAAGTTTGGTAATTTAATAAATTCAGTTGAGTGTGTTTCTCACACTGGTTTACCAGACTGATCCGGGCGTTCTTCCTTTTCAATGCTTGGATCAGACCGAAAATATTTACAGGTTTAGATTGGTGCTTTTGGAGCTTTAGCAGGAGAGCTGGAGATCTTCATTTCGTATATACGTATCTGTCTTGCTTGATTATCTGCTTTGCTTAGTTGTTGTATATTGTCAGCAATTGTGAGGACAGGTTATTATGACTGTCCAGGCTGATAACTATTGATTGATTGTTGAATCTGATTGATGTATGTATATACAGTTTCTGTTTTGTAAAGATCATTGATATGATATTATATGTTTTCAGCTGCGATGTGAGATTATGTATTGTTCTATTTTGTTCTATCTTCTCTCTTTCTTCTCTTCTCTTCTTCTCTCTTCTTTTCTTTCTCTTGACTTTCCGTCAGTCTGTGCTTTTTCGGTCGGACATGTGTGGATTATTGTCGATTCAAAGGGTATGGATTTGCGGGTCATCACAGCATCCTACATAGATACTTTAATCTTTATCACACGTGCCAGTGTAGTGCGTTGGAATGGACCAGAATGAGGAGAAGGGAAAGAAATGATGTCAATTTGGTTTGATTTAGTGGAAGAGGCCATTAATTTTAATTTACAGAAGTTTTATTTCAGAGAAAGAAATGTGAGAAGACATAAAACTTCGAAATACATAGGTTTATATAACTACTAAACTGATTTTAGTGGGAAAATCAAATTTTAAAATTTTTGCCGTTGTATGTCGACATGGGTGGTAGGGGTATGTCGACATCCTTATGAAATTTTTTATTTTCTTGTATATATATGTTACTATATCTATATTCTATATCTCAGTTATTGAACAAATGCCTAGTTCTCTTCTTAATTTAGTAAATATAGGTTGATTTAAGGGTTTGGTGAAAATATCAGCAATTTGATTCTCGAAGTTGATATATTCAAGAGAAATAATCTCTTTACTTATATTATCTCTGAGAAAATGATGTTTGATATCAATATGTTTAGTCATAGCATGATGAGTAGTATTTTCAGACAAATTTATTGCACTAGAATTATCACAATAAATTGGTGATTTTGAAATTGTTAATCCAAAATCTTTTAGAGTTTGTTGCATATAAATAATGACTTGGGAGCAAGCTAAAGCAGCAGAGGTATATTCTGCTTCAGTTGTTGATAAAGAAACAATATTTTGCTTTTTGCTAAACCATGAAACCAAAGAATGCCCCAAAAAGTGACAAGTTCCACTTGTACTTTTTCGGTTAGATTTGCAATCAGCATAGTCAGCATCACAATAAGAAATTAAATCAAATGAATCGTTTTTAGGGTAAAATAAACCATAGTCAAAAGTATGTTTAACATATCTTATGATACATTTCATAGCTTTTAAGTGAGTTTCTTTGGGTTGAGATTGGTATCTTGCACAGAGACAAACACTATGCATGATATCTGGTACACTCATAGTGATATAGAGTAGTGATCCAATTATTCCCCTATATAGTTTTTGATTTACATCTTTTGAATGATCTTCTTTATTTAAAGCTTCAATGGTTGCCATGGGAGTGGGTTTTCCACTCGCAGTAGTCATACCAAATTTACTCACTAGATCCCTAGCATATTTTTCTTGACTAATAAAGATACCATTATCTAATTGCTTTATTTGTAAACCTAAGAAGAAAGTAAGTTTACCCATATGACTCATCTCAAACTCTTTTGTCATTATTTCAGAAAATTCTTTATCCATTTCATGATTAGTTGAACCAAAAATAATATCATCTACATAAACTTGTACTAGTTGAATATCGTTTTTATTTCTTTTAATGAAAAGAGTATTATTTATTTTACCAATTTCAAATTTTGATTGTAAAAAAAAGATCTTAGTCTGTCATACCATGCTCTAGGAGCTTGTTTCAGACCATATAGAGCTTTCTTAAGTTTGAAAACATGGTTTGGAAATCTTTCATCTTCAAAGAGTGGAGGTTGTTCAACATAAACTTCCTCTTTAACAAATCCATTTAGAAAAGCACTTTTAACATCCATTTGAAATTATTATAATTTGCGAAAGCAAGTATAATTCTAATGGCTTTTAATCTTGCTACGGGTGCAAAGGTTTCATCAAAATCTATTCCTTCTTCTTGATAATAACCTTGTGCGACTAATCGAGCTTTATTTCTCACGACCCCACCAAGTTCATTCATTTTATTTTTATAAACCCATTTTGTTCCAATTATACTTTTATCCTCAGGTCTAGGAACAAGTTCTCAAATATCATTTCTGGTGAATTGATTCAATTCTTCTTGCATAGCAAGAATCCATGAATCATCAGATGATGCTTCCTTTGGATTTTTAGGTTCAATAGTTGATATAAAAGCTACATTACTCATGTTATTTAGCTGATTTCTAGTTCTAACAACAGATTCAATATTTCCTAGTATATTTTCTATAGGATGATCTTTTAATAGCCTAATTCTTTCATTAGGTTGAATGATTTCACAATTAGTTTCATTAGGTTCATTATTTATAGTTACAAAATCTTCTTCATGTTCTATTTGTACAGTATCTTTAAAATTTTCATCAAAAGGTACATGCATTGTTTCTTCAATAATGTTAGTTCTTAAATTATAAACTCTAAATGCTTTACTTCTATTAGAATATCCGATGAAAATACCTTTATCGGATTTAGGTTCAAATTTATCTAAATTATCTTTTGTATTAAGAATAAAACACTTACTACCAAAAACTTTAAAATAAGCTACTATGGGTTTCTTATTGTAAAGTAATTCATATGGTGTTTTATCAGTTAATGGTCTAATTAAAATCCTATTTAATATATAACAAGCTGTAGCGACTGCTTCAGCCCAAAAGTTTTTAGGTAAGTTATTATCAGAAAGCATTGTTCTAGCACACTCTTGAATCGTTCTATTCTTATGTTCTACCACTCCGTTTTGTTGTGGAGTTCTTGGAAAAGAGAAATTATGAGTTATTCCTTTTTTATTGCAGAATCTCTCAAAATTTCATTTTCAAATTCCCCACCGTGATCACTACGAATAGTTATACTTTTTAAAGAAAGTTGGTTTTGAAGTCATTTTGTAAAATTTTTAAATGAATCAAAATTATCACTTTTATGTTTCATAAAAATTGTCCATGTAAACCTAGAATAATCATCTACAATTACAAAGACAAATTTATTATGATTTATTGACTGAATTTGAGATGGACCAAATAAATCTAGATGAAGTAACCCAAGAGGTTATGAAGTTGAAATCGTATCTTTTAATTTGAAAGAACTCTTCCTAAGTTTTTCTAATTGGCAAGCATCACATATACTATCTACTTTAAAGTTTAACTTGGGAAGACCTCTAACTAAGTCAAGTTTTGATAACCTAGATAACAATTTGAAATTTAAATGACCAAATATTTTATGCCAAATCCAAGGGTCACTTGTATTAGCCAAAAGACATAAGTTATCATTTGAAATTTTCATACTAAGGATGTAAATATTTTTCTTCCTAATTCCTTCAAATATAATATTTGAATTATTATCTTCGATGTGACACTTATCTTTTTCAAATTTAATCTTGTATTCTTTATCGCAAAGTTGACTAATGCTAAGCAGATTGTGTTTCAGATTCTTAATTAATAAAACATTAGAAATAGTAGGAGTTTTAGAGTTACCGACATTGCCGATGCCAATCACATATCCTTTTGAGTTGTCTCCAAAATTAACCAATCCTCCATTTTTATAGATAATATCATTCAGCATATCTGGATTACCAATCATGTGTCTTGAACATCCATTATCAAGTATCCACTTATTCTTCTTGATTTGCACAATTTGTCCATTGAGTGTTGATTCTTCAAAGGCCATATAACATTTTTCTTTCTGCACAGAATAAAAACTTGGTAGATAACTTGGTTTTCTATAATAACTATATGCAGGCTTATGAGACAATGATGATTTGAACAGTTTTAAACTAGTGTTAACAAAATCCCCAAAAATAACCATTTTAAAAACTTTTCAAAATTCAGATTATGAAAACTTTGAAAACCTTGCTCTGATACCAAATGTGAGAAATGTGGATTACGGATCTTAAGGCTGGAATAACACTAGAGTAGGGGGGTGAATAGTGTTTTGTGGATTTTCTAAATCTTTTTGAAACTTATGTAAATTTAATCACCAACAAATGCAATTCACAGACACAGATATAATCACAGAATCAGACACAGATGCAAATAATAAATAAAAGCAGTAAAGGAAAGAACACACCAGGATTTTATACTGGTTCGAAGTTACCCTACATCCAGTCCCACACAAACATACGGATTTCTTATCAAAAATAATCTCCCAGATTACACCCTCGATTTCAAGGCCACGAGGTACACCCTCCTGTATTCGAGTCCGGGGCAAACTCTCTTGATTTACCAGGCCACAAGATCACCTAATCAATTTATGGGGCAACAATCACACCCAATTGATTTCAAGGCTCAACCGCACCTTTTACTCAATAGTTTGATTTACAAATAATTCTATAACTCTGAATAGCACTGAGATCTTATAGAGAGAGTGGCAGAGAATCAAACAAGAAATAATCAAGTTTGATTCACTTGGTATTTCGACAGAGTATAGTTTGGGATTCTTTAGGATAAATGTGGAAGACGAAGAGAAGAGAAAACAAGTGAAATCTGATGATAAATTCGTTTAGAACTACTGGTATTTATAGGAAATCAACAGCCATGTCTATTCATGAAAGGATACGATGAATAGACACTTCTTTTGAAAATTTGAATTTTGAATTTAACGGGCACCATGTCGATGTGGGAGGTTGAGGGATGTCGACATGCTCTAGTAAAAATTGGTGATTTTGATTTTCTTATTAAAATTGGTTTCTATAATTTGTCAAAACGATTTCTAAACTTTGTAAATATATTTGAATATAGTTTAAACATATAAAAGAGTTTAGAAAGTAATTTTTAATATATATAATCTTAATCTATAAAGTGATTTAAATCCGAGTAAGTAAATATTTTAAAGCTAAATATTTAAAACAAGAGATAGTTTAAAATCAATGACAATTTTGAAATCAAAATATTAAATATGATAAAGATAGTTTTGAGGCTAAAATATTTCAAACAAGAGAGATGTCTTTTTGAAAAGAAGGTTTTGAAAACATTTAAAATAAGAGATATATTTTTGAAAACATTTTTATAAAATTAGTGGATATCAAAATAGGACCACTATATGTTCCACTAGATATTGTCGTAGGTTCCATCCCACTAGGGTTCTATCCCTTTAACAGGCTCGAAGTGGATTCCATTCCACGAATAAATTTCTAATAAAGATGTAAGTGCTTTCAAGAAGTTTTAACATAATTCTGGACTCAATATTTATCTTGTACTATTAAAATCTTGAACTCTTGATAACTTGATTTCTTGATACTCATGAGTCTTCAATCTTGATATCTTTGATCTTTAAATTCATCAGTCTTGTATCTCTATATTGTACAGTCTTCATTCTTGGTACCTGCATATTTATATCCTGCATATACATATATATCTAAACTATAATGTTAGTATTTATATTTTATAACAAGTCCTAAGGATGTTATCATCAAAACCATCCTTCTCAAGGACTAACAACTACCTGGTCAAAAGGTGGTATAACAGCGTGAACCCCTCAGATCAATGACATCAAGACAAACTCTTCCCTCAAGTTGCTAACTTCAGTAAATGCAGTATCGAATCATTTCAAGAAATTCTTCCATCTCTGTAGAACCCTGATGGACATTCGACAAGGACCTCACATCCTTTGGTCGAGCAGTATGGAGTCTAAATTGCTCTTTAATCTTTTTCGCTTATTGACCAAAGGACGATGTAGACCTCAACGTGAGCCGAGTGATCCATGTTGTGGCAACTCCCTCTAAGAATATAGAAAAGCACCTACATCTTACTACATAGGTAATGCGAGCATGAATCATCTGCCATCCATACTTTAAAGATGTTATCTTAGATCAGTCATTCTATCATAAGACAACATAGTTGGGATTACGAACTATTTGGGATAACTCTCCTACGGAATGTTATCAGTAATGGGGTCTAGCTAGGCGATGAACCCAACTCATCATTACTCCTATATTGATTTTAATTCATCAATCTCTTTACCATATTTGTGATATACTCTTTGCCGGTTTGGGCAGTTGGATGATGATCGTCAAGAACAACGACAAATGTTTGATTTGCAAATGCTCTCAATTAGTTGTGTGATGTCCAGGCTCCCCTGTCTATTATAGAGCCATTTGTTGGGCCCTCTATCACGCCTTATTGGCTCTGTGCCATTCATCTAAACACCATCATTGTATGCACAAGTATCATGTATTACATCGGTGCCAATATCCTACAAATGTCTCTCATTGTCAGATAAATTCCACTATGTCACGTGGTTGCTCGATGTGCACACTTTGAAACAACTCAATACCTACTTGATTATGGTCGGTACAAATCATATTGGCTATGGCCAGAGTCGCACCATCTCCTTTACTCTACTTCTTTGATGCTCCAGCAGCCTTCCTCTTTATTTTTTGATTTCCATCTCTTCTGTATTGATTTGGCGAAGATGAACTTTCCTCATCAAAACTTGAAGTTGATGAATCCTTGTGGTTCTTCTTATGCCTTTGAGGCTGTTAGGACAACATAGCCAGGTCTTTTTTGTTTTTTCAAAGATGGCATTTTGGATATCCAATATCTTCTTGTCCACATCAACAATCATTATTTCTAATTTAGTCTTTGTCACCATCTCCTACGGAGAAGAAGGTCCTAGCAAAGCATTCATAGGCAGATTAGTCTCTTCATTATGTTGGGAAGCATCATCTTCTCCAATAGCAACTCCTGATCTCATGACAGCTTTCCTAAGGGTCATATCCTTTAGATCTGATATAGATTCTTCATCAAATTTAGTAACTTTGGATCTACTGCAATCTACTTTTAGATCTAACTTCTAGATACTTGAAATTTAAAGTTTTAAGCTAGGTCACTTTAGAATCTCACTCTCAATGAAAGCATAAAAAATATTGGTTCAAAAAGTGGCACAAAAATTGTTGGTTCAAAAGGTGGCACAACAAGAACACATGAATTTTTATAGTGGTTCGGCCTCAAATCAATTCCTACATCCAATTGATTATTTTAAGAGATTTAACATGAATATGAACAAATTACAAGGTTTCAGATCTTGAAAATAATGAAATTTCGAAGTTAACTGCAAATCGTGGAAAAGGTTGAGCGGTCAAGAAGAGAGTGAAGAAAAACAACCCAAAAGGTCCTTTTCCAATTGCTCTAACACTTGTATTTATAGGAAAAATCATCCAGCAGATTCCACATGTATGGCACAATGGAAAAGGGGTGCCTAGATCTGGTAATAAATCCAAGTTCGAGCCTTGCCTTGCACAAATTTCTCGCAAAAAAGTACCCTGGATGTTATAGGTACCAAGAGTTAAAACAGACATGCATAACTTAATCCCCCTCTTGGAGTTGGTCGGTCAGCCATCCCTTTCGAAGAACCTATTTATCGGGGAGTTTCTAAAAAAATCATCCAGCAGCGTTGCTTCACCGTGGAGGACCAGGTAAGAAATTAGATCCAGCGATAAGGAAGGAATGACGATTGTTTCCCACAATCAAGATCATGTTAGTGTCGACCATAATCATGTTGGTACCAACATAATTTGCTTGGTGATAGATCACTTTTTCTTTACACTTGTTCATATCTTCAAGTTTCCAAACTTCATATCCAAAAATTGCTCCATCAAATCATGTTGATACCGACATGATTTGTCCAATGCGAGACTTGTCTTTATCTGCAAAGTACAAGAGTGTTCGCCTACTTGCTTAGGAGTGTGTAACCCCTACCTCTATATCCATACTATCCAAGAATATTAATGGGTAATACTATCAGATAAAATGGAGAAAGGCTGTAAAGCGTACACATGTGAATATTCCCATGGGCTAACATCGATAAGTATCTCAAAAATCATAAACAACTCACATATACATACACGGTGATATAACAATGCACAATATAAAATATATCACGGAGACACAGAGTCAATAACACAGCGAAATTATTTAATATAAAGTATACACAAGTCTAAGTGGGTCTACAAAATAGTCTAACGCCCACTATCATCAATAATATACATATCGTGTCCAACAATACATCTAAAAAACACATGAAAACATGAAGATACAAATAGACAAACTATATGCATATACTCTATCCTCCATCTATACCCAACATCCACAAACTGGTCAACCTGTCCATGAACCTAAAATGTTTTGGACTGACCCGGGTATTATATAAATAACACACGGGTCAGACTATGTCTGGAATGCAGGTGTTAATGTATCTCAATAATTGTAAGATGCATTGAAGGTAACATAAAGTGATGTAAGGGTACTTAATACAGAAACATGTTATAAAACAAGTATAAGTAGTATCACCCAGATCGAAAGTCAAGTCATGTATTAGTGAATAGTGTCAAATAGGTGGAATAATCCATGCATCCAAATATGAGTAATATAAATAATCGCAATGATATAGGACATGCTCTCAGCAATGCCCTTGATTTTCCCTCAGATAATCATAAAGTAGACATACTTGGGATCTATCATAATCATCACATATAAAACATACATGCAAGAAATACAAATATGGCATAACCTCAGTAGCCAAGGTCATCTCTTAGATAACCATAAAAGATAGGAAAGGGTCAACTCAATACTCTCAAAATCTCTAGTTATCCCTGATAGCAATATGACCATTGTGTGTGGGGTACTCAACTAAAAGGACTCTCAGTCCAAAGAATAATCAAGGAGACCGATGACCACATAATAATCATCTAGACATTAGCCTCAAAAGTAATTCGTCTTAGCGCTCTGCCAAAGAAATAATCAATTGGTCTCTCAGACCTCTAATGATCTACTTAACTCTCAGTATCGTAGGTAGTCACCTTAGACTCTCTATTCAAATAGGCTCTCAGCACCATATATAACTATAACGACACCGAGCTCGATAAATGATCTAGATGGATCTTAGCCATATCTATAACGAACTGATAAAGGTGAATAAGTAGTGTCTATATCACAATAACCAAACGGGAGACTGGCAGCTCTCAGCCTGCTCCAGGAGCCTTCTTCACATGCTCTCAACGCTACTGTTACAGTCATCGGTTAACTCGAGGGCCATCATGACCCAATATCTAATGGTCATGACCATGCAAGTGCCCCAATGGAAACTAACTGTTGGCCTAATTGACATGGGGCAGTGGCTCTCATCCATATATACAAAAAGATATGTCATGGATTTGGGAAGCGACCTTGTAAGCAGGCCACTATGATGGATACTAGCCAATCTAGTTTACTACCGACTGCATAATAGGAGTATACGCACAAGATAAACAATCTTATGGATCTAATCCTGCTCACTCTCAGCTCGCATCACCATAACTAATACCCCGTAGACATGACCCTATCGAATGACATCTACTTATAGAGAGTAATCGAACAAGTATCAGCTCAAGTGTTCCAAACCACCCAGTGTTACTCGAACGTTTGCTCAATGTTCGTAAACTACACTCGCCTATTATTCTATATAACAAGTCTAAAGAATAACCAGAGAAATATTACCAAGAGTTTTGGTTCTGTAACCCCGCCTATATTAATTCCTCGTTACACAGAAATATATATAGCTATCAAAACATACCTTTTATTATTTATTGACTCCAAAGGGTTTTAAAATCCACTTCATTTTTCCCAGATCTTCAAAGCAAATTTCAGTTATAAATTTTCAATAGAAATAAAATTAATCTACAAAATTCCCTATCTTTCCTAAAAATCCATTTTCTGTTTCAAAACTGATGGTCGCAAATCTATTATTTAGTTACCAGAAAATATATAAATTACAATTCCATTCCAAATCACATGAAAACTCTTTCAAAAATTATTCATACAATTTTTATAGTTCTTCTTTAATAATTAGAAATAATAATATTAAATAAGTTTTATAATTCAAAATTTTCTTTAAACAACGAATTCAAGTAATTCTACTTTTCCAATCAGCATTTCCAATTAAAAATAATCTCCCAAAGCCATAAAATAAAATTCCTTAAACAAAAATTTCCATCCAATAAATAAATTTGAATTCATCATACTATTACTTCAAAATATTATTTACAACTTCCAAATTTATTACATTCAAATAAAATTAGCAACTCGCTTTAAAATATAGAATTTTAAATACTATTTTGTAAAATCATTTGAACATCTTTATAATCAATGATCAATGAATACTAATATAAATATTTGAAAATTCACTTATTTTATCAAATCCCTCATATCTTCATTTTCCAAATAATTTTTATTTGTATAATACTCAAACAATTCACTTAAATAATCCTCCACACTAATATTATTTCCAAATTTAAATAAAACACATTCCAAAATTCGTTATTTATTTTCAAAAATATTTTATTTCTCAAAGCCTTCCAGTTTAATCAATTAATTACCTTCCCATCAATTACTAATATGATCTCATCACAACAACAATCGATTAAAATATGTGATCTCATCATAACAACAATGATTATAAAATATGCAATTCAATTTCTTCCAATCAAATTTTATCAAACAAAAATCCATCATCCAATCAATCAATGAATTCTAAGATAGTAGAGTATATGTCATATTGATGAGTTATATAGAATAACTTACATAAACAAAACTAATAACCCAATCAAACAATCAAATAACATACAATACCAAAATAATCAATCAACCATTCCAAACAAGTATTTCAAGCAAGCAATTTAATCGATAATAGGATAAATATATGTATATAAAGCAAGTGATAATTTAGACATGGTTGCGAGCGATAAAAACTCTCCGAAATGATGCAAATATGACCAAATCAACGACTTTACCACTGCCATTCACCTTTTCTTTCATCGAACTACAACTGACATTCACCCAAATACACCACCATGCTTGAAATATGTGATGTCTACATCATCATCACCTCCAATTTGCCTACACACATCAGCCACCACTACACCAGGTCACATGCACTCATCCTTACATTCACGCCATCGACAACAGCCTCGACCGCACATCCACACTCAAGTTTGCCTCAGTTTCATGCATTCCAAGTCATAGCCTTAAGTCGTGACTTCCACCTTAAATGCGAGCTCCTTCATCGCGTCGCAAGTCGTTGTCAATCCTAAGTCGCGGTTCTACCCGTCATCAGCTCCTACTCCTCCGTTGTGCCTCTTAGTCGAACGCGATTACTTTACTTTTTTTATGGAAGTGCAATTTTATAATTAGGGGACTAGGGCCGAGGAATGGACAGATATGGGTTTGACTTAGGCTAAAGTAAAGAAGCGAGAGTATTCCAAAAGAATGAAGAGAAGGGAAATGGTCATGGATTGACTTTTGGGCTTTTATTGAATACAATTTATTCTCCTTTATTTTATTTTATACACCTCTTTTAATTTAATTGCAAATAAATTTCAATTTGGTTTAAATTAATTTACACTTCATTATACTGAATATATTTCGATAACCATCTAATTTCATTCAATTTAGTGTCCGCTTATTAATTTTCCACCATTTTAATCACAAACAATTATTTACACTTATAAAAATATTTCGTATTCAATTAAAATAATTTTTTCAAGTTTAATTTATTACTTGAAATTTTTTTATTAATTTAATTCAACTTATTAAAACCAAATCTTTTATTAAATAGACTTTAAATAAGTAAGAATATTATTTCAAAAATAATTAATAATTACTAAAAAAACAAATTCAAATATTTTTATTTCAATTTAATTTTATTTAATTTATGACGTAGAAATCAGGGTTGTTACAAACTTCGCCCCTTAAGAATATTACGTCCTCGCAATTTCTTATAGGAAAGTCAATATACACAACTCATGCCCCAACTTTCTTTCTAATCAACGCTCTTCTATCAAACTCAATTACTCAATCCTCTATGTGGCTTTACACTTCAACTCATCTTATCGTATGCTACTATTTTAAATAGATTCAATTAACGACTTTTTATTTTTTGCATACAACAAATTTTGTGAAAATTATCCTAAGTGTAGGATTTTTCAAAAAATTTCGACAGAATCTCCTTTGTACGGAGAGAATTTCAAAAAATCAAAAGACAATATAATTACATAATATACATCTTCAAAGAGGCATCCCAACACGGGGTATCACGAAACATGGTAAAACAAGATAATATCGCAGTATAAACAATTACTGCTTAAAGATGTATCTTTCAATTGGCATTTTTAAGCAACTTACTTGTTATTTAGCACGCAAAAGCGAGCTAAAGTTTCCAGCATTCCTTATATGCTCTAAATAAATCTACACTCAACTCGATATAAACATTACTCATATAGGAAAAGTTGCAAGAAATATACATTCATTAAAGTAGAAGCAACATCTCTTCCATATTTAAGCCACTTTCTAACAATATTTTAATGGTCAAAATGACTAAATTAATTCATGGTTTCAAAGAGTAATTTGTTACATAACGTGTTAACTTTCCAAAAACATCTTTCGGATTACAAAAATATGGAATCTAACTAGAGTTATGGAAGAAATAACAAGCGTATGTAACTTAGATTTTTGATAATATACGCGCAGATCTACCATAAGTTGCATGTTTTTAATCTTGTAAGCTTCATAATTTTGTAGAACACTTAAAACAAAAGTTTTAGCTTACACTCTTAGCTTTTCGGAAAGCATAAAACCGGTAAAATCGAAGAAGCCGTTTGAAAGTTATGCCTATGTGAACACAACAAAATTTCCAGGCCAGTTTTTTTCTTCAAACCACTTATCTTATAATTGATTGCATAGTAGACATGCTTAAATGATTATACACCGTTGACAAAAATATTAATTACGTGCCATTGAAAAAAAATTAATTACATATCACCTACCTACTAATTGATGATTGCATACTTAAGAAGAAGTAAATTGTTGAAAGGTATTATAGACCAAAACATGTTAAGATTGAATGATAAGCGATACAATCAACTACTATAATGTGTACATGCTAGGAAAGTTGAAATATTAAAATCTTAAAGCACATCCATTACATGTTAGCACCCAAATAAGCATAGGGCATCTATTTTAAATCACTTAGTATTTTCTTTTTGAAAATGGTTCTATCATTATAGTATATATGCACTTATTACCATTCTTTTTTTTCTTTTTTGGCCATGGCAACTTTAAAACACCATCATTTGGCATAGTGCATTTGAAACCGAGCCTTAATTGTAAATGAGTAGATAAATAAATGGTCAAACTGTATGGTTATTTGGTAACTAAAAGTCGACAAATCAGAACAGTTAAAAGCACAAAATACTAGGTACAAATGAAATTAAAATGTCAATGTATTATATTATGAAAGAAATGTTCTACTATTTGTTTATTCATTTTTTAATGGTAAATTAATCACTTGTAGAAAACTCTTAGCTATCTCAAAAAGACAGCTTTAATCTTCCTAAAATTAACCTTATTAACTGTGCTTCCAATTGATTGCAATAACAAACTCTCTCGTTGCATTTAATAGTGAATACACACATCAAATTTTCATCTTGAATCCAAATAGCTTCGATAAGTTAATGTTGCATGCCTGTTTTACTCAAAATAAGACAACTTCTATCTTCTTAAATGAGTATTAAACCATCATATACAAGCATTTATATTTATATACAATACTTCATAAATCAATTTTTGTTTTAAAATAACCAACGCTGTCGTGCCACAAATTTTTAGTGATTCGTTTTGCTAATTGGGTACAATGTTGACTACCTAGGACAATATATCAACAATGCTTCGCCAATGACCTCAACTTCACACTAATGCCCAATCGATGTATACGTTGTTCGAAATATATTCAAAACTAGAAAAATAATTTTTTCATTATGCAAAATGATATCTTATTCAACAACCAATATATATAATACTGAATAAAATATTTCTTATATTATTCAAAATACCATGTCAGATTTGCCTCATTTAAGTGTTTAGAAATCCCTATTGAATACGTGTGCATCTGCATCGACCAGAATTCTGAAAGCACTCGACGGACAAATTACCACCAAAATAAGCTACTAAAATAATTTCCAATCACTTTATAAAATCAAATTTGTATTTTTACCAAATCATTTGCTTATTTGAATAAAAATATTTATTTTTGAAATCCACATGTACGTCTAATTCACCAGTCATCAACAACACTGAAAACTATCATTTCATCTATAAAATCAAACAATCGACAACACAATAATACACACATTTTTCAAATAAATGCCGTTAGCGGAAAGCTAACTATCGATTTGCAATTTACAACTCTGTTCACTACTGGATCACTTCATTCATATTCAAGCTACATAGAGGTTTATCAACCATCATCAATACCGATACTACTCGTCGGGCTACTGCTCCTTACTTCATTACCTCCCTTAAAAACTTCCACTTCACAAGAAACAAAAACATACAGAAGATGTAGAGATAAGAAAAATATATATATATATATATATGTATGTATGTATATATAATAGGAAAAATAACAAATACATCCCTAGATGATTACTCCTGTAATCATCGTATACTCCTACTATTACTTAAGTATAAACAAAAATCTACTGCACACCCATAGGGATAGGGACTCTAATTATCATCTAAGGCCAAGACCCGTGTCTCATATACTCTGTATTTTTCCAACCCTGCTTTGATAGCAATTGTAACCTCCTACCTCTATACCTATACTATCCAAGAGTATTACTGGGTAATACTGTCAGATAAAACAGAGAATAAGGCTGTTTGGAGTGCACATATGAATATTCCCTTGGGTTAACATTGGTACATACCTCAAAAATCATAATCAACTCACATATACGTACACGGTATCGGCACAAAGCAATAAACACATATGCCTCCAGGATAGAACAATACATAAAATAAAATAGATCATGGAGAACATAGAGTCAATAACATAGTGGTAACAAGTAATATAAAGTATACACAAGTCCAAGTAGGTCTAAAAAATAGTCTAACGCTACCGATCATCAGTAATATGCACATTGTGTCGAATAATACATCTCAACAACATATGAACACATGAAGATACAAATAAAAAAACTATGTACATACACTACATCCTCCATCTACGCCCAACATCCATAAACTGATCAACTTGTCCCTGAACCTAAAAAGTCTCGGACTGACTAGAGTATTATATAAATAATACACGGGTCAGACTATATCTAGAATGCAGGCATCAATGTATCTTAATGATTGTAAGATATATTAAAGGTAACATGAAATGATGTAAGGGTACTTAATACAAAAACACATCATAAAACATGTATAAGTAGCATCACCCATATCGAAAGTCAAGTCAAATCATGTACTAGTGAATAAAGTCAAATGGGTGAAATAATCCATGCATCCAAATATTAGTAATATAAATAATCACAACAACATAGCACATGCTCTAAGAAATACCACGGTTATCTCTCAGATAATCATAAAGTAGACATACCCGGGATCCGTCATAATCGTCACATATAAAACACATATGCAAGAAATACAAATATGGCACACCCTCGTTAGCCAAGGTCATCTTTAAAATAATCATAAAAGATAGAAAAGGGTATACCTCGATACTCTCAACATCTTTAGCTGTCCTCGATAGCAATATGAACAATGTGTATGAGGTTACTCAACTACAAGGACTCTCAGTCCAAAGAATAATCAAGGAGATCGATGATCACATAATAATCATCTTGATATTAGGCTCAAAGTAATCGTCTTAGCTATCAGCCAAAGAAATAATCACGTGGTCTCTCAGACCTCTAATGATCTACTTTACTCTCAGTATCGTAGAAATTCACCTTGGACTCTCGGTCCAAATGGGTTCTCAGCACCCTATATAACTATAATGGCACCGGTCTCGATAAATGATCTAGATGGCTCTCAGCCATATCTATAACAAATACCCCATAGACATGACCCCATCGAGTGACATTTACTTACAGAGAGTAATCAAACAAGTATCAGCTTAGGCGTCCCATACCATCTAGTGTTACTTGAAAATTTACTCAATGTTCGTGAACACACTCACTTATATAACAAGTCAAAGAATAACTGGAGAAATATTACCGAGTGTCCCATACCTGACGGTTCTATAAATATGTTTATTCTAATTACTCGTTACACAGAAATATATAGCTATTAAAATATACCATTCTATTATTTATTTATTCAGAAGGGTTTCAAAATCCATTTCTTTTTTCCAAAATCTTCAAAACCAATTTCGAATATAAATTTTCAATAAAAAGAAAATCAATTTACAAAATTTCCAATCTTTCCTCCAAATCCATTTTCTATTTCAAAAAAAATGGTCGCAAATCTATTACTTCATTACAAGGAAATTTATAAATTACCATTTAATTCCAAACCACATGAAAACTCTTTCTAAAAATAATTCAAACAATTTTTAAAGTTCTTCTTTAACAATTGAACATAATAATATTAAATAAGTTTTGTAATTCAAATTTTCTTTAAACTACGAATTTAAATAATTTTACTTCTCCAAATCGGGATTTCCAATTAAAAATAATCTCCAAAAGCCATAAAACAAAATTCTTTAAATAAAAAATTTTGTTTAATAAATAAATTTGAATTCATCGTACTGTTACTTTACAATAATTATTTATGACTTCCAAATTTATTACATTCAAATAAAATTAACAACTTGCTTTAAAATATAGAATTTTAAATACTATTTTGTAAAAATCATTTAAACATCTTTATAATAAATGATAAATGAATACTAATATAAAAATTAGAAAATTCACTTATTGAATCAAATCCCTCAAATCATCATTTTCAAAATAATTTTTATTTCTATAATACTTGTTAACAAGAAAACTTATCGACATCCCCAAAGCTATGTGAAAGGCAAATAAGATCATATAAAATAAGGCCGTCGAACAGATTGCTTCTTTCAAACCCCGCTTTTCGACAAGATTGACTTGGTCGAAATAGTTTCAGAAGTTGACTTAGAAATGCAGGCAAGGGAAGGAGCATCTTACTTGAAACCCTTCTTTTATATAAGTTGAAGATAGCTTTTCATTTTGAATTTTCATCCCTTTCGATTACGTTGAAAGGTACACTTGATCTATTAAAGTGAAATAGCTGCTTTCGACCTTATTGGTTTCATTTCTTCCATGGAGGAACCCCTTCGAAAGGATTGTTGATGCAATTGAGTGTAGGTTCCTTTCGAATGGACCCCACATCATATGATTACTTGCCAATTGCAGACCAGGTTTCCTTCAGGACACCCTTTCGACCATGTCGAAAGGGATTTTATCATTTCAAAATAGATCCAATTTGAAGTTGCCTAAGCTTTATTCAGTATACTTGGTGTAAGATCATCTTGGATATTCATAAGTACTATGAACATATCAGTGTCAAAACACCATCATCATCCTTGTTTGTCACTATATAATATTTGTCATGATGATGATACGTTTTGCAAGTATGTTATCCAAGTCGATCCTACTGATTTGCATAAACAAAACGAAGTAAAGAGAATAAGATAGCATCATGTGCAATTGATCATTAGTCTAGCTAATAATTGTAATGATCTTCCTCATAATCAAAATCCTTCATGAATCCATGATTCTCTCCATTATCATTAATCCAAAATGAGTTACAATTTTTAGAGCTTTTCCCCAAATCGATTTAGGGTTTACAAAGATTTTGTTGTTGCAAAGAAGAAGAAGTAAAAGAAATGAGTATAAGATTCCAAAATCCGATCCCCAAAATCGGACCCCTTGGGTCTTATTTATAGATGTAGGTCAGCCCCCTTCCATGCCAATGCTTTCGACCTAGTCGAAAGGTCTTTTTATCTTTCGCCTCATTCCTTTTGACACGGTCAAAAGGCCTCACCCACCTTCGATGCAGTCGAAAGGCTTCTCTTTCGTGTCCTCTAATCCAACTCTGTGCTTTTCTTCTTCTTATTCCGAACCTTTCGACCTTGTCAAAAGGGTCTTCTATCTACCTTTGGTCTTTGTTAAGTCTTTAGTGTTCCTTTTCCCTGCTTTCTCCTGAATTGCTTTCGACTTTGTCGAAAGGGCCAAAAATGTGTTTTTCTCTTCATGTTGCTTTGTTATTATTAAAGCAAAGATAGTAGATTTCAACTTTGTCGATAGGTTGTTCACAAGGGCTTCAAAGATGTTGAAGCATTAATGGTTTTGATATGGTAGGTAGCTTCCGAATGCATGCTTATGGATTGATGCTGAACCTTCTCCTAATGTTATTGGCTTCGACTGGTTCGAAGGGTCTAACTATGCTTTCGAAAAGGTAGTTTGGAGCAATTCGAATGAAGGTGAAACCTTTGGTTTCGAACGGTTTGGCGCGCATATTAAAGGTTAATGTTCATTACCTTCGAAAGGGATTCCGAGCCCATCCTTGCTTTTTCTATATATGCGAATCCATCTGCATCGAAAGGTTGAAAGTGGCGAACCCCGCTTTTCTTTTTCATCTGTCTTGAAAGCTTTTACATTGGTTATCGCTTGCGAGGGCGCTTGGTGCCTGCGACTCCTTCGAAGGCCTTCTTAATGCCTTCGAAACCCATGCCTGTAATTCCAGTAGAGGCTTACATTTTCATTAACTTTCTTCCATACCTCTGTTCTTAAGTGGATTTTATGGCTAACATTTTGGCCCCCTTGTATTAAAGAAGCTTTTATTCTTTAGGACAAAAATTTCAGGATTTCCTTGGTCTTAATAACTTTGTTTTCCTGCAAAATTCAAAGTTAGTGACATTTTCTATTGCTAATTCATTATCTTATATATATATATGCTTCTTGATAATTCAACATAGTAGTGCTTCTAAATTTAGATGGCTAGTTGATCATAATCCTGATTTAATAAAGGATATGAGGTCTGTAATTGATAATTGTCCATGCATATAGTAATCGAAGCCTATGAACTTCCCGTAGGAAACAGTCAATGCTTGGAAATAGGAGGTCATAAGCTATTATTTGAAAATAAGCCTTTGTATCTCGTATATTTATATGTGTATTTAGAAATTCTTCTAGGAAATAAGAATGACCCTGGAGCCTGAACATAGAAGTTAATGAGCATCATTTAGAGTTGCAAACTAATAACCATGATTTGGGTATTAAGAAGACCAGATCGAACTTTCTGGTTGATGTCTTAGGTGTCTTTTGTATCTTCAATACTGTTGTTTTAAAACCCACTCGGGAACCGATAGACATAATCCAAATCTGATGATAAAGGACCTGAAATACAAATTCAGGCATTAGAAAGTTATAAATTCCAAACCCAGATTAGGGCATCATTGAGTGAATTTTTTTTAGAAGTCAATAGTAAGGTGTTCAGAACCCAGATTCGGGTTTTAATAAGTGAGATTTAGAAATAGTCTTCAGAATAGGATTCTAAAACCCAGATTCAGGTATTAGCGGTGAACAATAAAAAATTCATAATAATTGTCTCCATGATAAAAATCCCAAGCCCAGCTTATGGCATATATTGGATAATTAGAAATCCACAATAATTATCTACATAAAAGGAATCTCCAGCACAGATTAGGGCATATGTTGGATAATCAGAAATCCATGGTAATTATCTTTATAGTAGAAATCTCAAGCCCAGATTAGGGCATTAATAATTGAAGTCGAATAATAGCCTCGAAACTCATATTCAGGTATGAAGAAGATCATAAATGATAAGAGAAGACCCAAAAACCATATTCAGGTATTAAAAGTTTAGAAGTGAGAGTCCCGAAATTTAGATTTGGATATTAATGAGCGGAGTTATGTTCTACTCCTTAGTTTCTGCTTGCTTCGATATGTGTAAATCTTTTAAGCCTCATATGTAGTCATAGTCTGATTGGCTGCTTCTCGAGCTTGGACGTCTTAGTCCATCATTTGATATGCTATTTCTTGGGCTTGGACATCCTAGTATATTGTTTGATGAGCCGCCTCTTGGTCTTGGACATCTTAGTCCATTGTTTGATGAGCCGCTTCTTGGGCTTGGACGTCTTAGTCCATTATTTGATGAGCCGCCTCTTGGGCTTGGACGTCTTAGTCCATTGTTTGATGAGCCGCCTCTTGGGCTTGGACGTCTTAGTCCATTATTGTCTGGTGTTCTTTGTTAGCTCATTCTTAGAGGCTGGAACCAAGGACTTACCCAACCTCCCTCTAGGAGGCGCCTTTACCTGACCAGAGGTGTGGTGAAGGGCTTGTCGATGCTTTAACTTGGCCATAGCATAGCGTGGATAAAGGCCTACACTCCTCCCTCCATGAGGTGCCCTGGCCATAGTGTGGCCCGGACAGGGGCTTGTCGATGCTTTAACCTGGCCATAGTGTGGCGCAGATAAAGGCTTACGCTCCTCCCTCCAAGCGGTGCCTTGACCTGACTAGAGGCGTAGCTAAGGGCTTGTCGATGCTTTAACCTGGCCATAGCGTGGCGCGGATAAAGGCTTACACTCCTCCCTCCAGAAGGTGCTCTGCCCTGGCCTATTCGGCGCGGATAGAGGCTTTGACCGTTACAGGTAATGTCCAAATGAAAGGAGCATTTCACTCCGAACCATGTAGATCTTTCTTAGAAAAGTAATCCTTTATTGACTCTATTCTTTTATCGTAGGAAAATATGGTCTCAAATGTTCAGCGTTCCATGTTCTTGGAACCATATTGCCGTCTGGTCGGCATAACTTGTAAGCTCCTGGGGGGATTACTTTGCAGATGATTAAGAGTCCTTCCCAATTTGGTCCCAACGGTCCATCCGCAGGATTTCTTGTGTTTGCCATTACTCTCCAGAGTACCAGATCTCCTTCTTCAAATGATCGTGTTCTTACTTTTGAGTTGTAATACTTTGAAATTCTCCTTTGATATTTCTATGTTCTGATTGCTGCTTCGTCTCTCATGTACCAATCCAGTGATTCTCTTTTATGTTCTTGGTTTAAATCGAATGCATAAGCGATTCTTCGGTGTGAGGATATTTCGATCTCAGTTGGTAACATTGCCTCACACCCATATGTAAATGAGTAGGGAGTATGTCCCATTGCCATTTGAGTTGATGTTCGATAAGCCCATAATACAAGTGGCAGCTCTTCTACCTAGTTTCCTTTAGCTTTGTTCAGATGCTTTTTCAACATCATCTTTATGGTTTTGTTTGCAACCTCACCTGCCGCATTTGCTTGCAGATGCGCAATGGAGGAAATGTTCTTAATGATTCCATTTTTATTAAAAAACTGAGAGAATTATTCACTCCCAAATTGTGTTCTATTGTCTGAAATGATCTTATGGGAAATTCCGAATCTGGTTATAATATTTTTGATGACAAATCTGAGTACTTTTCAAGAAGTGATCTTAGAAAGTGGTTCTGCTTCAACCCTTTTAGTGAAGTAATCTATGGCGACCACAGCGTATTTCGCTCCTCCTTTTGAAATTGGCAATGGGTCGATTAAATCAATTCCCAATATGTCAAAAGGCCACGGACTTGGAATTAGAGTTAACTGACTTGGGGGTAATCTGGGAATTTTCGAGTACTTTTGACATTTCTTGCATCCCTTCGCATATTCAATGGCTTGGCTTACCATACAGGGCCAATAAAAACCTTGTCTCATTATCTTTTTTGCCAATTTCGTCCGTTTGAGTGGTCCCGCAGAATCCCTCATGTACCTCTGCCAACAATTTTATTACATCTTCCAAGCTTACACATCTTAAGTAAGGAAGTGCATATCCTTTCTTGTAAAGGATTCCATCCAGTATTTTGAAAGTTGGAGCTTGTCACTTGATTTTTCTTGCTTCACCCTTGTCAGATGGCAGTATTCCTTTAACAGGATATTCAATAATGGGTGACATCCAAGTGTTATCTACGGGTCATTTTCTCTTGATTGATCAACCCACTCATTTGATATTTCTCTACCAATTTCTTTTCCCTCTTTCTCTTGTAACATAGCTTGGGACCTTGTCAGAACTAACAGTTCCTTTTCTTGTTCGGATGCCCTCTTTAATACTTGGAGTCACTTGATACCCTACTGGAACAATCTGTGTTTCTAGGGCTCCCCTTGAACTTGCTAATTTCGCTAATGAATCTGCCTGAGAGTTTTCCGCCCTTGGAACTTGATGTATGGAAAAAGCTTCAAACAAAGCAAGCATTTTCAGTATCCTCTTCACATATAAAGATAGCTTGGAGTCCTTTGTTTGATATATATGCTTTACTTGATTTAGCATTAGCTGGGAATCACTAAAGATTTGAATTCGTGGGATTTTGAGCTCTAATGTTAAAGGTTGCCCCGCTATCATTGATTCGTATTCAGCCACATTGTCCGTTGCGGGGAATCCTAATTTCATGGCATAATGTAAGCAGTGTCTGTTCGGTGTCATTATTATATATCCTGCACCGGCCGCTTGTTCATTTGACGCACCATCGACGAACAACTGCCACATAGGCTTCTGATCCTTTTCTTTTTCTGATTGCTCTTTGATGAAGTTAGTGCACTCGTTAATGAAATCTACCAATGATTGCTCTTTGATTGCGGCTCATGGCTGAAATTCTATGTCATATCGGCTAACCTCGATTCCCTATTTTACAAACCTTCCTGAAGTTTCTGGCCTACTGAAAACTTCCTTTAGCGGGAAATTAGTCAATATCCTTATCGGATGTGCTTGAAACTATGCTCTAAGTTTTCATGTTGTGAGGATCAAGCAATTAGGTAGCTTTTCTATCACTAGGTACCGAACTTCCGCATCCTTCAATCGTCTGCTTACATAATACACAGGAAGTTGAGCTCCACTTCCTTCTCTAATCAATACTGAGCTGACCGCATGCTCTGAAACTGCCATGTATAAGTATAAGATCTCCCTATTATCTGGACTAGAAAGTATCAGTGGCTTTTCAAAATGGCATTTTAACTCCTGGAAAGATTTTCTGCAATCCCCCTCACTCAAATTTCTTCTTTTTCTTGATTACGTCGAAGAAGGGGATTCATTTATCAATAGCATTAGAAATGAACCTGCTTAGGGCAGCTACCCTTCCATTTAAACTCATTGCCTCTTTACTGGTTTTGGGTTCAGCCATGTCCTTAATAGCTTGAATTTGATCAGGACTGGCTTCAATCCCTTGGGCACTCACAAGATAGCCTAAAACTTCCCCAAATGGACTCCGATGGAGCGTTTCTATGGGTTCAATTTCATTTGATATTTCTGTAGTATTCTGAACATCTCTTCTAGATCCTTAAGATGATTCTTTGCCTTGCCAGATTTTACTAGCATGTCATCCACATAAACCTCCATATTTCGGCCAATTTGCTCTTTAAACATTCTGCTAACCAATCTCTAATAAGTAGCCCCTGCATTCTTTAGCCCGAAAGGCATCGCTTTGTAGCAATATATTCCTCATTCAGTAATGAAACTAGTGTGCTCTTCATTCGGGTTGAACATGGGTATTTGATTGTATCCTAAATATGCATCCAAGAGAGACAATAATTTGTGCCCACTAGTTGCATCTACTAACCGATCAATTCGTGGTAGTGGGAAACAGTCTTTCGGACATGCCTTGTTCAAGTCCGTAGAATCAATGCAAGTCCTCCATTTTCCATTTAATTTCTTCACCATGACTGGGTTTGCTAGCCACTTTGGGTTGTAAATTTCTCGAATAAACCCATTTTCGAGGAGTCTCTTAACTTCTTCCTTCAATGCATCAGACCATACTCTATCTAATTGTCTTTTTTCTATATGATGGGGGTTGTTTCTGAATTGATGTTAAGTGCATGACATGTTACCGTGAGATCAATCCCCACCATATCAGAATGTGACCGGGCAAATACGTCCTTATTAACCTTAAGAAATTGGATTAAATCTTTCTTCAAGTTGCTATCCAATTCTTTTCCCACTTTGACCACCTTATTAGTATCATCTGAAACTATGCACGCCTCCTCAAGGTCCTCTATGGGTTTTATTCTTTCTGTTTCCCCTCTGCAATAAAATTTAGCGACGATTGGGCTTTCTTCAGCGGAATTAGCATCAACTCTTTTCCTTTTGCCTCCGGGAGGAATGTACCTTTCATACATGTGCTTGTTAGACTTATTAATTTTTTCTTCGAATGTTGGATGTAAAAATCCATCATCCGAAGGCAGAAAAATAGTAGAAGAATCAAAGTAAGCATAATACTCCCTTTTATATTGATCGATTGTAGCGAAATAGAACTATCGAGAGCTAAACTGCTCTCCTCGGACTGTGCCCCGGCCCCTCTTTGTCAAGAACTTCACCATCAGGTACTTTGGTGAGACAAATGCATCTATTTCATCGAGTGCGGGCCTGCCAAAGAAGGCGTTGCAATAAGATGGTTGATTGATAATTAAAAAGAGGGTCTTGAAAGTTGTGCAAAATGGTGGCACTCCCATTTGCATCAGCAATTTCACTTGTCCCACCAGAGTTGATCCCGTGTTGTTGAATCCGAAAATCGGTTCCATGTTGGGCTCTAACTTATCTTCAGGGATGTTCATTTGGTTGAAGGCATGCTTAAAGATAACATTGACTGCACTGCCTTCCTACAAGGATTTTGGACATGATGGATAGTCCAATTTGTGCTCTGATTATCAACGGATTGTTGTGTGGATGGTAAACTCCTTTCTTCAATTCTTGAGGGGTGATGAAAAGATTTGGCATTTGAATATTGAGTCATGGATTCTTCATCGGGGGCTCTTCTTGGATAGAAAAGACACCATCTTTAGCCTCTTTGATATATATGTTTCATGCCCCTTTATTGTTTCCTGACGGATGTGGCCCACCATGAATTACGTCGATCCTGTTTATCGGTGCGCTAAAGCTTAGAGGGTCTTTATCCTCTAACATATTAACAGCATTGCCAGAGAGCTTTTGCGGGCCATCTCATGTTCGTTGAACCTTCTGCTTATCCTGAATAGACTCTTTTAAATGACCCTCGTGGATCAATTTCTGGATGATTCTGGCTAAAACTCTGCATTCGTCGGTCTTGAAACCGTTTCCCTTGTGGTATGCACAGTAGTCTTCTCCTTTCTTTGCTCTGGGTGTTTCTTAGCCTTGAAAGAAGTTGGGAAGTTGACTCTTTCCATCGCCACAGCATAAACGTAAGACAACAGCTTGTTTAAAGCGATTGCATTAGCAATTGTTTCTTCCCATTTCATTCTTTTATGCCCTCGATCTAGACCAAATGTTCCTCCTCCTTTCTTGGAAATTGCTTTTCTTTTGACGTGATATAGCTCATCCATTCGAATGAACTTGTCAGTTTGAAAGTGGAAATCTTGTAGATCTTTACACCCATTAACAAAGAGTTGCTTCCAAAATGGGGTGTTTTCTATTAAGCCAGAATGTACCACTATAAGCTTGTCTGGTCATTCATGTCCTTTGCTTTTAGTGCCTCAGTGTTGATTCTTTTAAGATAATCTCCCAAAGATTCCCCTTACCTTTGCTTTATGTTGGCCAAAACCGTGTAATCAATGATGGGATCTTTACATACGCAAAACTAAGCGGAGAATTGGTAGGAAAACTGCTTCCATGAGTAAATGGTCTTCTCTTAGTATTGTCTGTACCATTTGGCCGCAGCCCCTTAGAGAGTTACAAGAAATATTCTACATCTAACAACTCCTGGTGCATTATATAGAACCATCTGGCTATCGAAAGGCATCAAATGATCATCTGGATCTATGATTACATGATACTTCACTGTCAGAACCTTCACATAAGATGGGATGATTACTGCCATAATCTCATCTATAAAGGGTGGCACTCGCTCGTTATCATTGACGTTTTTGTCCATGTTCCTCTTCCCCTTTGCATTCATTGCATTACTTTCTCCGCTGCATCCTTCAGATAGGCTTCAACATCATGATAGTTTTTCTAGTTTAGATGGTATTCTTTTGACGTAGAACTACCAGATTGTTCAAGTGATTTATCGGGCACCCTTCCCTGATGATCAACTTTAGTTTGGGGATGCTTCTTCTTCTTTGAAGATGTTAGATCAATCCAGCTCTTGTTTTCTTTTGAATGAGCCTTCAAGTTCCTTTTTGGTGAGACCACCTCATCCTCCTACATTGGTCTGGCTATTTTTGAGGACTTTTAAGGTAACGCCATTTTGAGAAGTTCCTGCATTTCTTGCAGTTGCTGCTCTAAGTGCTTGATTTTGGCGGTGTTTTCATTCTGTTGAGCCGATGCTGCAGTTGCCCTTGAATAACCCATCCACGTTGAAGGTTGGAGTTATATTCTCCTCGAGGGTTGTAGTGTGGATGGCCTCTTCATCCATTCTGCTAAGTCTCTTTGATTTCATTTTCCTATGTCAAGTCAAACGATCTATAATTAGTCTATAAGATAATAACAAGGTCGGAGGTTCGAGCCCTCCTTCTAGCGCCAAAAATGTTAACAAGAAAACTTTTCAACATTCCCAAAGCTTTGTGAAAGGCAAATAAGGTCATATAAATAAGGCCGTCGAATAGATTGCTTCTTTCGAAACCACCTTTGAACCAGATTGACTTGGTCGAAAGTGTTTCAGAAGTTGACTTAGAAATGCAGGCAAGGGAAAAAGCATCTTACTCAAAACTCTTCTTTTATATAAGTTGAAGACAGCTATTCATTTTTAATTTTCATCCCTTTCGATGATGTTGAAAGTTATGATTAATCTATTAAAGTGAATTAGTTGCTTTCGACCTTATTGGATTCGTTTCTTCCATGGAGGAACCCCTTCGAAAGGATTGCTGATGCAGTTGAGTGTAGGTTCCTTTCAAATGGACCCCTCATCATATGATTACTTGCCAATTACAGACCAGGTTTCCTTCAGGACACCCCTTTCGACCAGGTCGAAAGGGATATTATCCTTTCGAAACAAATCTAGTTTGCAGTTGCCTAAGCTTTATTTAGTATACTTAGTATAAGATCACCTTGGATATTCATAAGTTCTATGAACTTATCAGTTTCGAAACATCATCATCATCCTTGTTTGTCACTATATAATATTTGTCATGATGATGATACATTTCACAAGTATGTTATCCATGTCGATCCTATTGATTTGCATAGACAAAAAGAAGTTAAAGAATAAGATAGCACCATGTGCAATTAATCATTAGTCTAGTTAATGATCGTAATGATCTTCCTCATAATCAAAATCCTTCATGAATCTACAAATCTCTCCATTATCATTAATCCAAAACGAGTTACAATTTTTAGAGCTTTTCCCTGAATTGATTTAGGGTTTACAAAGATTTTGTTGTTGCAAAGAAGAAGAAGTAAAAGAAATGAGTATAGGATTCCAAAATCTGGACCCCAAAATCGAACCCCTTGGGTCTTATTTATAGATGCAGGTCGGCTCCCTTCCATGCCAATGCTTTTGACCTGGTCGAAAGGTCCTTTTATCTTCCGCCTCATTCCTTTCGACACGGTCGTAAGGCCTCGCCCACCTTCGATGTAGTCGAAAGGCCTCTCTTTCATGTCCTCTAATACAACTCTACACTTTTCTTCTTATTCAAGACCTTTCGACCTTGTCGAAAGGGCCTTCTATCTACCTTTGGTCTTTGTTAAGTCTTTAGTGTTCCTTTTCCCTGGTTTCTCCTAAATTGCTCTCGACTTCGTCGAAAGGGCCACAAATGTGTTTTTATCTTCATGTTGCTTTGTTATTATTAAAGAAAAGATATTAGCTTTCGACTCTATCGATAGGTTGTTCACTAGGGCTTCGAAGATGTTGAAGCATCAATGGTTTCGATATGGTAGGTAGCTTCTGAATGCATGCTTGTGGATTGATGTGGAACCTTCTCCTGATGTTATTGGCTTCGACCGATTCGTAGGGTCTTACTATGCTTTTGAAAGGGTTATTTGGAGCAATTTGAATGAAGGCGAAACCTTTGGTTTCGAAAGGTTTGGTGTGCATATTAAAGGTTAATGTTCATTGCCATCGAAAGGGGTTCCGAGCCCATCCTTGTTTTTTCTGTATACGTGAATCCATCTGCATTGAAAGGTTGAAAGTGGCGGAAGGGTAGCCCCGCTTTTCTTTTTCTTCTGTCTCGAAAGCTTTTACATTGGTTATTGCTTGCGAGGGCGCTTGGTGCCTGCGACTCCTTTGAAGGCCTTCTTAATGCCTTCGAAATGGTCTTTCGTGACTCTTGTCGAAACCCATGCCTGTAATTCCAGTATAGCCTGACATTTTCATTAATTTTCTTTCATACCTCTGTTCTTAAGTGGATTTTATGGCTAACAATACACAAATAATTCACTTAAATAATTCTCCATCACTAATAATATTTCCAAATTTAAATAAAAATCATTCCAAAATTCGCTATTTATTTCTAAATATATTTTATTTCTCAAAGCCTTCCATTTTAGTCAATTAATTCCCTTCCCATCAATTGGTAATGTGATCTTATCACAACAACAATCTATTAAAATATGTGATCTCATCACAACAACAATCAATTATAAAATACGCAACTCAATTTCATCCAATCAAATTTATATCAAATAAAAATCTATCATCAAATCAATCTACGAATTCCAAGATAATAGAGTATATGTCAATGTGGTGAGATATACAAAATAACTCACATAAACAAACCAAAAAACCTAATCAAACATTCAAATAACTTTCAATACCACAACAATCAATCAACCATTCCAAACAAGTATTTCACGCAAGCAATTTAATCGATAATGGGATAAATATATGTATATAAATCAGGTGATAATTTAGACATAGTTGTGAGTGATAAAAAATCATTGAAACGATGCAAATATGACCAAATCAGCGACTTTATCACTCCCATTCACCTTTGCTTTCGTCGAACTACCATTTCCTTTCGCCCAAACACCTCGCCATGCTTGAAATATGTGCTACCTACATCAGCATCACCTCCAATTTGCCTACACACATCAGCCACCACTACACTAGGTTACACGAACTCATCCACACATTCACACCATCGACGGTAGCCTAGACTGCACCTTCAAGCTCAAGTTCGCCTCAATTTCAAGCATTCCAAGTCGTAGCCTTAAGTCGTGACTTCCACCTTGAACGCAAGTTGCTTCATCGCATCGCAAGCCGTTGTCAATCCTAGGTCGCGGTTCCACTCGTCATCGGCTGCTCCTCCTCTGTTGCGCCTCTGAGTCGAGCGCGACCACTTTACTTTACTTTTTTTTATGAAATGCAGTTTTGTAATTAGGGGATTAGGGCTTAGGAATGGATGGATACGGGTTTGATATGGGCTGAAGTAAAGAGGCGAGAATATTCCACAAAAATGAAGAGAAGGGAAATGGTCATCGATTGAGTTTTGGGCTTTTATTGAATACAATTTATTCTCCTTTCTTTTATTTTATACACTCCTTTTAATTTAATTGCAAATAAATTTCAATTTGATTTAAATTAATTTACACTTCATTATACTGAATATATTTCGATAACCATCCAATTTCATTCAATTCGATGTCTGCTTATTAATTTTCCACTATTTTAATCACAAAAGGTTATTTACACTTACAAAAATATTTCATATTCAATTAAAATAATTTTTTCAGTTTCAATTTATTACTTGAAAAGAATTTATTAATTTAATTCAGCTTATTAAAACCAAATCTTTTACCAAATGGACTTTGAATAAGTAAGAATATTATTTCAAAAATAATTAATAATTATTAAAAATCACATTCAAATATTTTTATTGCAATTTTATTTTATTTAATTTACGGCCTAGAAATCAAGGTTGTTACAGACTTTGCCACTTAAGAATATTACGTCCTCACAATTTCTTATAGGAAAATCAATATACACAACTCATGCCCTAACTTTCTTTCTAATCAACGCTCTTCTATCAAACTCGACTACTCAATCCTCTATGTGGTTTTACACTTCAACTCATCTTATCGTATGCTACTATTTTAAATATATTCAACTAAGGACTTTCTATTTTTCACATACGATAAATTTTGTGAAAACTATTCTAAGTGTTAGATTTTTCGAAAAATTTCGATATAGTCTCCTTCGTATGAAGAGTGTTCCAAAAAATCAAAACACAATATAATTACATGATATACATCTTCGAAGAGGCATCTAAACACGGGGCATCTCGAAAAACGAGGAAACAAGATACTATCGTAGTATATACCATTATTGCATAAAAACATACCTTTCAATTAGCATTTTTAAGCAACTTACTTGTTATTTAGCACGCAAAAAAGAGCTAAAGTGGCCAACTAGTCCATATATGCTCCAAATAAACCTATACTCAACTCGACATAAACATTAGTCATATAGGAAAAGTTGCAAGAAATATACATTCATTAAAGTAGAAGGAACATCTCTTTCTTATTTAAGCCACTTTCTAATAATATTTTAAAGTTCAAAACGACTAAGTTAAGTCATGGTTTCAAGGAGTGATTTGTTCATAACGTGTTAACATTCCAAAACATCTTTCGGATTACAAAAATATGGAATCTACCTTGAGTTATGGAAGAAATAATAAGCATATGTAATTTGGATTTTTGATAATATATGTGCAGATCTGCCATAAGATGCATGCTTTTAACCTTGTAAGTTTCAAAATTTTGCAGAGCACTTAAACAAAAATTATAGCCTACACTCATAGCTTTTTGGAATAGGCAAAATCGTCGAAATCGGATAAGCCATTTGAAAGTTATGCCTATATGAACACAGCACAATTCTCAGGCCTATTTTTTTTTCAAAAACCACTTATCTTATAATTGATTGCATAGTGGACATGCTTAAATGATTACACACCATTGAAACAAATTTTAATTACAAATCACTTATCTTATTGCATACCTAAGAGAAGCAAATTGTTGAAAGGTATTATAGTCCGAAACATGTTAAGATTAAATGATAAGTGATACAATCAACTACTATAATATGTACACGCTATGAAAGTTGAAATATTAAAATCTGAAAGCACATCCATCGCATGCTAGTACCCAAATAAGCATAGGACATTTATTCTAAATCACTTAGTATTTTCCTTGTTGAAAATGGTATTATCATTATAGTATATATGCAGTTATTACCGTTCTTTTTTCTCTTCTGGCCATGGCAACTTTAAAACACCCTCATTTGGCATAGTCCATATCTTTGAAACTGAGCCTTAATTGTCATTTGGTAGATTAAAAAAATGGTCCAACTGTATGATTATTTGATAACTAAATTTCGACAAATTAGAACGGTTAAAAGCATAAAATGCTTGGTACAAATAAAAATGAAATGTCAATGTATTATATTATAAAAGAACTATTCTACTATTTGTTTGTTCGTTTTCTTAGAGGAAAAAAATCACATGTAGCAAACTCTTAGCTATCCCAAAAAGACAGCTTTAATCTTCCTAAAATAAAATTTACGGACTGTGCTTCCAATTGATTGCAATAATAAACTCTCTTGTTGCAATTAATAACGAATATGCACATTAAATTTTCATCTTAAATCCAAATAGCTTTAACAAGTTAATGTTGCGTGCTTGTTTTATTCAAAATAAGACAACTTCTATCTTCTTAAATGAATAGTAGACCATCATATACAAATATTTATATTTATATAAAATACTCCATAAATCAATTTTTGTTTTAAAATAACAAACGTTGTCGCGCCATAAATTTTTAGTAATTCATTTCGCCAATTGGCTACAATGTTGACTACCTAGGATAATATATCAACATTGCCTCGCCAATGACCTTAATTTCACACTAATGTCCAACGGCTGCATACGTTGTTCAAAATATATTCAAAACTAGAAAAAAAAAGTTTTCATTCTCCAAATAATATCTTATTCAACAAAAAATATATATAATATTGAATAAAATATTTCTTATATCATTCAAAATATTGTGTTAGATTTGCCTCGTTTAAGTGTGTAGGAATCCCCATCGAATAAATATGCATCTGCATCGACCGGAGTTCTTAAAGCACTCAACGTACAAATTAACACCAAATCAAACTAGTAAAATAATTTCCAATCACTTTATAAATCAAATTCATATTTTTACTAAATCATTTACTTGTTTGAATAAAAATTAGAATCCATATATACGTCCAATTCATCAATAATCAACAACAACGAAAAATATCGCTATCATTTATAAAATCTAACAAGCAACAACACAACAATATACACATTTTCAAATAAAAAAACAAATGCCTTCAGCGGCAAGTAAACTATTGATTTCCGCTGTGCAACACTGATCACTACTGAATCACTTCATTCATATTCAAGCCACACAGAAGTTTTATCCACCATCATCAATACCGAAACTATTCGTCGTGCTACTGCTCCTTACTTCTTTACCTCCATTAACCATTAACAACTTCCACTTCACATGAAACAAAAACAAGATAAGATGCAGAGATAAGATATATATATAAATATATCTGTGTGTGTGTGTGTATATATATAGTAGGAAAAATAACAAATACATCCCCAGGTGATAATCATCGTATACTCCTACTATCACTTAAGTATAAACAAAAACCTACTACACGCCCACAGGAACAGGGACTCTAATTAAACAAAAACCTACTACACACCCACAAGGACAGAGACTCTAATTATCATATGAAACCAAGGTTCGTGTCTCTTGTACTCTATATTGTTCTAAACCTACTGTGATACCAACTATAACCCCCCACCTCTATACCCATATTATCCAAGAGTATTACTGAGTAATATTATCAGATAAAATGGAGAATAAGGACGTATGGAGTGCAAACTCGAATATTTCCTTGGCTAACACCGGTACATATCTCACAGATCATAAACAACTTAAATATACATATACGATATCGGCACAAAGCAATAAACATGTGTGCCTTTAGGATAGAACAGTTCAAAATATAAAATAGATCATGGAGGATATAGAGTTAATAACAGAATGATAACATATAATATAAAGTATATACGAGTCCAAGTGGGTCTACAAAATAGTCTAATGCCCACTATCATCAATAATATACATAACTTGTCCAATAATACATCTCAACAACATATGAACACAAGAAGATACAAATAAACAAACTATATACATGTTATCCTGCCTTTTGACTAAGCAGTATATGGACGAGCTTCAAAAGTTAAACTTCAAAGTTATCAAGGCAAGAAGCCCAGAGACATGATTGCGAAGCCCAAAATTCAAGTGCAACTGATATCACAAATCAAATACAAGTTCACTCCAAGAATCGACGAACCCGATTCCAACAAAGTGTTGGATCGATACTAATCGTACACCATGGATCGGTACCAATCCACGAAACTTGGCCAATTATTTCCTAAATCCTATTATTCATGATCAGTGGTGTCAGGAGCCTACCCCAAGTTCCATTTCATCGATCCCATGCAATTCTCTATCGATCTCCATAAGCACTTGAATCAAAACTCCATTCTTCCACAGATCCATCATTTAGACCCAGAAACAAGCTATTAAAGATACAAACAAGATTGGAATCACGAAGCTGGCCACGAGTCGCGCCTTGGAAAGAATTCATAGCGATCCATAAGTCAAACTTATGGATCGGTACCGATCCATGACCAAGCATCTGTATCGATCCGTAATGTTTGATGATGTGGCAACCAAATTTTAGGGAAACTAGTCTTTTGCACGCAAAACGATGTGGAGATCTTCTGGACGAGATTTTAAGCCTTGTACCTTTATAATAAAGAAGTATGGCTCATTTCTAACGATCTTTTTCAGTTCTTGTTCTCTTGCTCTAATTTCTGGTGATCACTTATGGATTTATATTGATCCGTAAGAACTGTACTTGAAAAACATGGTATAATAAAAGGAAACTTAAAGTTGACGTAGGCCAGAGTACACCGAACCACTATAAATCTTGTGTTCTATTTCTTACTAATTTTTCATTTACTTTGTTCACTTTTTATTCTCTAGTCAATCAGTGCCATTTCTGGCTCAAACAATACATATACAATATACTCCATCCATTCCTAACATCCATAAACTAGTCAACTTGTCCCTGAACCTGAAATGTCTCGGACTGACCGAGTATTATATAAATAACACATCGGTCAGACTATGTCTAGAATACAGGTGTCAATGTATCTCAATAATTGTAAAATATATTAAAGGTAACGTGAAGTAATGTAAGGGTACTTAATACAGAAATACATCATAAAACATGTATAAGTAGTATCATCCATATCAAAAGTCAAGTCAAATTAGGTGCTAGTGAATAATGTCAAATAGGTGAAATAATCCATGCATCCAAATATCGATAATATAAATAATCGCAACAACATAGGACATGCTCTCAGCAATGCCCCCGATTATCTCTCAGATAATCATAAAGTAGACATACTCGGATCCGTCTTAATCATCACATATAAAATATTCGTGCAAGAAATACAAATATGGCATATCCTTGGTAGCTAAGGTTATCTTTCATATAACCATAAAAGATAGGAAAGGGTCTAACTCGATACTCTCAGCATCTCTAGCTATCCTCGATAGCAATATGAACAATGTGTACGGGGTTACTCAACTACAAAGGCTCTCAGTCCAAAGAACAAGCAGGAGATCGATGATCACATAATAATCATCTAGACATTAGCCTCAAAGCAATCATCTTGGTCCTCAGCCAAATATATTATCACATGGTCTCTCGAACCTCTAATGACATACTTAACTCTCAGTATCGTAGATAATCACCTTGGGCTGTCGGTCTAAATGCGCTCTCAGCGCCATATATAACTATAACGGCATCAGTCTCGATAGATGATCTAGATGGCTCTTAGCCATATCTATAACGGACTCATAAAGGTAAATAAGTAGTCTTTATATCATAATAACCAGATGGGAGACTGACAGCTCTCAGTTTGCTCCATGAGACTTTCTCACGTGCTCTCAGCGCTACTCTTACAATCATCGGTTACCTCGATAGACATCGTGACTCAATATTCATCTAATGCAAGACAAAGCAATGGTCATGACCTTACAAGTGCCCCAATGGCAATTGACTGCTGGCCTAAGTGACAACAGGCAGCGGCTCTCAGACATATATATAAAAGGATATGTCACGGATTCGGGGAGCGACCCCGCAATCATGCCGCTAGGATGGATACTAGCCAATTTGGTTTACTTTCCATCGCATAATGGAAGCATATACATAAGAAAACACACTTATAGCTCTAAACCTGCTCACTCTCAGCTCGCATCACTATAACTAATACTCCATAGACATGACCTTATCGAGTGACATCTACTTAAAGAGAATAATCGAACAAGTATCAGCTCGGACGTCCCATACCACCCAGTGTTAATCGAACATTCACCGAATGTTCGTAAACTATACTCCGTACTATTCTATATAACAAGTCCAAAAAATAACCAAAGAAATATTACTGAAAGTCTCGTACCAAACGGTTCTATAACTCCGTTTATTATAATTCTTCGTTACATAGAAATACACATAGCTATCAAAGCATACCATTCTATTATTTATTGATTCGGAAGGGTTTTAAAATCCATTTCTTTTTTCCAAAATCTTCAACACAAGTATAAATTTTCAATAGAAAGAAAATCAATTTACAAAATTTTCAATCTTTCCTCAAAATCCATTTTCTGTTTCAACACAAATGGTCGCGAATCTATTATTTAATTACAAGAAAATCTATAAATTACAATTCAATTCCAAATCACTTGAAAACTCTTTCTAAAAATATTTCATACAACTTTTAAAGATCTTCTTTAGTAATTGAAAATTATAATATTAAATAAGTTTTATACTTCAAAATTTTCCCTAAACAATGAATTTACGTAATTTTACTTTTCCAATTAGGATTTCCAATTAAATAATCTCCCAAAGCCATAAAATAAAATTCCTTAAAAAAAGTTTTGTTCAATAAATAAATTTTCAATTTTCGTTCAATAAAATAAAAACTTCTTGTGCCTCATCATTTTTCAGTCCAAACAACCCTTTATCTTCTTAATCCATTTTGTTTTCGTTTTGAATTCTAGATTCATCAAGGAGTCATTTAGTTCAAATGTTGGATAACATTAATTTATGTTTCATGTGTTTTAATAAATCCACGATTACGACTGTAACATGATAGATTCATGTGACTTACTATAGCATAAGTGCGGCCTCCTCACATGTTCGTATAAATTTTTGGCATAAACACTCAATTGACTGTCTATAAAAATTTTAATTGAATTTGATATTGTAAAACTTAATTTAAAAAATAGACCTAACAAATTATCCGGTATTTGTTCAAACAGCATAACAACTTAGAATCACAAAAGAGAGAGAAAATTGGAAAACAGAAAAGATTTAAATAGAGAAGTTGAAAAGGAGAAAAGAGAAAGATGCACACTCATGATATTTTATAGCGGTTCGACATAATTTTCGTCTACATCCATTTTTTACTTCATTCATCGTATTTTTTTGTATATTGTTTGCAATTTTATGTGTACAAGAAATATATTGTAATGCAAAAGATGAGAAAAAAGTAATTTTTTGGCATCTTTCTAGTGGAGAATTTCTTATTGATTCCTTCATCCCTTGGTCTTGTATTTATACGTGATACCTGGTTGAAATGTTTCCATAAAACTGCTTTTGATAATTACTAGGATTTTTTCTTTAAGAATCATTTTTTACATAAAGTTTGGATCAAATTGGAACACCAAGTGATGTGGGCATTGATCTTGAAATTGTAGAGTAGGTAGCGGTCGATTTTGATCAAGTCGGGTTTAGAGTGGTAGACATTCTTCGAGTTCGAATAGTTTCAAGTTGAGTTGGAGTGATTTTCAAGTGTTGTGCAAAATTAAGCCCTAAACATTTTATTCAAACACTTCAATGTCAGCCTAATATCGAGGGCTATTTCTTTGGGTTTAAATCTGAAGACCTTGGGCCTCATAGTTGACATTTGGGTCTGACTTCAGAACTTGCTTCGGGTCAAAATTTGAGTGACTCGAGTCTTGCTTCGGTTCATTTGAAGTCTAGATTTTGTCACTTTTTGCACCACTTTTCAGTTTTATCTTAGATAAATTATTCAAACATAACTTGAACGGAATTCTAAACTAATATTTGAGTGCTTTCCAACTAATTCCACTTGGTTTTTTAGCAGTGTTTCGATCTGTCTTTTATCGGCCTTCCAAAAAAATTCAAAGGAGTTGTATCTGAAACTTGTAGAACAGTACAACGGTAGAGAAACCGACCCTTCGATTATACAATTTCAAAATATAAGTTTATTAAATTTCAATTAAATGCCAAATGATAATATAATAAAATCATTTAGAATTTAGAATTTGTGTTTGAAATTTAAAATTTGTATTTGAAATTTAAAATTTTTAAAATAATATTTTAAATTTGAATATTAAAATTTGTATTTTAAATTTGAAAATTCAAAAATAAAGGTTATAATTTAGACTTGCAAAATTTGAAACTTGAATTTAACATTTTACTAACAATAATTGAATTTTGAAATGACATTTTGAATTTTTTGTATTTGAAATTTAAAATTTTAAAAATAATATTTTAAATTTGAATACTAACTCAAAATTAAAGGTTATAATTTAGACTTGCAAAATTTGATACTTGAATTTAAAGTTTTAATAACAAAAATTGAATTTTGAAATGACATTTTGAACTTTTAAATGACAAATTTGAATCTAAAACTGAATTTGAAATAATTATTTAAATTTATTTTCAAATTTTTAGTAAGTAAATAGTTTAATTTACCAACCTTCTTAAAAAAGAAGATAAGCTATATGGAATTTGAAATTAGGAGAATTTTAGTTTTCAGATTCTTATAATTTGAACTTTGAATTTTTTAAAACTTGAATTTTTGAAAATTAATAATTTGGAAGTTTTGAATTTGAATTTTGAATTTCAAAAGTGTGAAATTTGAATTGTGAATTTGAAACCATTAAATAAGAAAATTTTAATTTTTTCCTTCAAGCGATAAATTAAGATTTTATTTTTGCATTGAAAATTTGAGTTTTATATTCAAGAATTTACAATCTGAAATTGAAATTTTAAATTTTAAAAGTTTGAATTTTGGATTAATTGGAGCCTTTGTCCTTGATCTAACAATTAAAATTTGTTGTTCTTCGATCTCTAAAATGTATTCTTAAAACTAAAAGTTCCTTTTCAGAACATATAAATTACAATATTTATTACAATCAATTCAAGATTGGACATTAAAAAAATGTTAAAGATTATTGAGAAGAAATTTAAAACATAAATTGTAATTTGTAATAACATTCTGATTAATAATGATATAAGTATAAAAAATGGATTTGACTTGCATTTTTTTACAACAGCAATGTGAGGTTGATTTTTTTTCAAAATAGAACCATAAGCCAGACTCCAAAACGAATAACAAAAAATGTTATAATTAAATGCAAAATTATCAACATTTGCAAAACTTATATTAGAGGTAAAAAAACACTTAAACAGTAGAGTAGTTTATCCCTTCCCTACGTCGTTATTGTCAAAATCTGTTACATTTCTTTTACTAAGTTTATAGAACAAAATTTACTTATAGACAACAATGGCTATAACCAAAACAGAAATAATTACCCGATATTGAAATTGTCCAATAAATAATCCTTTTTGTATTATATACACTCTAATCACATGTATATAATATAAATCCCATGATGATCTTTATTTCAACAGTTACGGTGTTAAATGAGGATATTTTTTATATATAAAATGATATAAATACATTGGAATATGCAAGCAGTATACATGAACTGAAAAAGATAGGCAAGCAGCAGAAATAATCTTAGCCAGAAAATAGATTGATAGAGGTCTTTATCTGTATAATCTGTATGACTTTTCTAAATCAAATCAAGAATGGAGCTTCATTCTAGTAAAAACTAGAAGTCTGGTTTCTCAAGAAGCTGCTCAGGATATTTAATACCTGTCATTTCTCAGTCTTGTAATGCTGTAAATATATCAAGGAAATGTTGCATTACCAAATACCAAGTTATGTATATATAATAGACTCCATTTATCAAACATAACACATTTTCATTATACAATTTGCAATTGTTACTATATAGTTGAAGAAACAGTTTGTGTGTTATACTTGTCAACCAAGTATAGAGTACAAATTCTATATAGTTGTTAAAAACTCAAAACCTACATTAATATAATGATTAATTGGAGATTAAAGCTAAAATATATAACTGGATAATTGAACAGATGCAAAACTAAAGTACCATGTAGAGATCATTAACCATTTTTCTACTGCTTGAAAAGGCGAGCAGAATTTTTGACATTAGCTTAACGCACAATATTGACGTATTAAAAAACTCCATACTAGTTGAAGATCGAAAACTCTATGAAGGGAAAATAAATCAAATGCGAGTGAAAAAAATGAGAAAATAATTTAGCCGATCATAGTAAACATGTAGTAGTTTTAAATTTTTAGAAAAAAAAATTGCTTTTCTCATTCTACTAAATAATGAAATGTGTAGAATGCATTTACATGTATGGAATTAAGATAGGTATTTATACACTATTCATTACTTATATGTTACAACTGAAAAAAAGTTACTATTACTATCTATCAAATACTTTACTATGTTTATCTAGCATCACTTCCAGTCTAGTAATCTATACTTTAAGTGAAGTATCAGTCATTTTCAAGATAGTGAATGATAAACTATGAAGAAAGCATAAACATTACATATAACGAAAGCGTTGGTATGTACATATTTCCAATCATAAAGCTTGAGTTGTTAGAACTCTGGAAAATCAATTTTTTTTTTATAAAAAATGGCATTTTTAGAAATTCAAACCTAAAACATGAAAATTTTGAACTCGCGTAAAAGAGAAACCGGCACAATCAAACAATCAACATCAGAAACATTTTGTAAGATTCATAATTCATGAAGAAACCATGATTGATGGGTTTTTTAATTGTAGATACAGGTGATATTTTGGTCATTGGCATGAGTTTAGTACTTCTCTCATAATGACTCTATGTATGCAAACTTACACCAGATTAAATAAAGCTGGCAAAATCATATACCAAAGGAAAAATCAAAATAAATTTTGAGTATTGAGAAAGTAATTATAGTACCTGATTGTGATCTATGTGACATTGCTCGCGGCGTGAGGAACTAAGGAGGTGGGTAGTTTCCTCCACCTGAAAATGAAGAGGATGAACGCATGCGAGTTGGGTTGTTTTGATTTCATGTTTTTCAAGCTTCAGACGATTTTACTTTGACTCCTACAATAGTCAAATTTTCACTACGGTCGGTTTGATTACCCATTTTTATTAAACTGAAAAAAATACAGAGAAATATCTTCTAATAAGGTAAATACAATTCCATTAGATATTGCCAAAATACAGTTATAACACTTGCACCCTGCCTTTAATGGAAAAAAATTTAAGAAAAGGTCTTCAAACTTTGTATTCTTTTTGCTCACTAGTAGTGTCAAACATTTTTATTTCTTGTTATTTCTCCGTACATCTATCTTTATACTTATAATCGCACAAATGTTTACATTATTCAAACTTCACACACTTACTTTCCCCTTGGATGATTCTCAAACGTTTTGGAGTAGTGTAACCTTTAAATGCTTACTGAATTTACATTTAACATTATTCTATATATTTTATCGAAAAACCAAGAAGTTTTGAAGGAAAAATGAGATGTTTGGTTAACCTGTTTTGGTACAAGATGGCCCTCAATTTCCAGCATGTCACAAACACTTATAGGGGTGTGCGCATGTTTTACTTACAACAATTTAATTTTGGTATCTCATTCTTTCTATACTTCATTTTCTGGATTTACATATTGGTCTATCTTGAGTGCTTGAAACAGATTATTTTCCATACCCTACTTTTAGAGGTTATCCAGTATTTTGTGTTTCATTCTCCTGCATTTAAAGTGTATTCACTTTTCTCTCAACTTCTCTAAGGGAATTGAGCACTACTATGATGCCCTACTTTTAAAGAGAAATTGATATTTCTCTCAATGACCTTGGTGGGAATTGTCTGTTCGAAGTTTTCTTCAATAGCAAATAGATTTGACTTTAGAAGAAGATAGATAAGGGGTTGGAGAAGAAAAAACGATTTTTTTTAATAAGGAGAAAAACTTTATTACTAAACCTGTTCAAATTTTTTTCTTACATTTCTTTTTTCTCTTTTACATTTCTTCTTAGAATCCATGTCTATTTATAGGAGTTCACATCTAAGATAAATGATGAAGATTCACTTAATCTAATGGCTCTCCATAAATATCTCCTAAATATTCTCTCATACAATTTCAAATATATTATTCCATAAATATCTCCTAAATATTCTCTCATACAATTTCAAATATATTATTCTATATATTCTAGATTCTAGATATTTTCTATATGGAAAAATCTAAATTAACAAAATCAAGTTTATTTCTAACATACCCTTATAAACTTGATTTTGTAGTATCAAGTAATGCTTGAAATCTTTGTATTTCACATGCTTCGGTAGGAATAGAGATATTACCAAAGTTTCTTCATTGTTTTGACTTTCTTACCAAACGTCGAGATCTTTAATGCAAGTTCACAAATTCTTGGTTTGCTTCTTTTATTTCGTCCTTCATCATCATAATAGAATATTCCATAAAATAAGTGTTCTAACATCCGTCTTTTTTCGGTACCATAAATTTTAAATGGGCCATATATTTTATCTTTTATTTCTTTCATAACTTCGCTCTTGCAGTTTTTGACCAATCCAGTTTCTATGTATGTTTTCTAAATTTCACTTTTGCATGTCATTTCAGAAAACATTACTAGAAAAGGAGGTTTGTTTAAAATTATATAAGCTTTGCTCATCTCTTTGTTTTCATGATCATGAAATTCATCGCTTGCAACTTTGGCTTCCTCTGACCATTTCTATTTATTGAACATTCTTCATTTCCGTTTCTTCAGATTTTTGCTCATATTTCAAATTTCTTCCAAGCTCTTAAATTTCATCTCCTTGATTTTTGTCTTCTTCATTGTCATCTCCTTTACTTTCGTACTTGTTATCATTGACGTCATCTTCGCTTACTTTATTTTCTTCATCTTCTTCATTTTCATCCTCTATGCATTTTCCTTCTTCTTCCAATTTACCCTTCTCTAACTCCTCAAATTTTAGCAATTTTTCAGCATCTTTCTCATTCTCGCTATCCTTCTTTTCCTCTTTCTCATCAATCGGATTTTCTTCTTCTATTATTATTGTGTCATTCTTTCCATATATTTATTTCTACAAATTCCATGAATCTTTTGCAGAACCTTCTCTAAGTATATGATCATACGCTACTTTATCGACGTTCTTACTCATCACAACATGAGGACGATGGTCATTCCATCGTAATTTCGCAAATGCTTTCTTGTCAATTTGCGACATGCTCTCTAAATGATTCGGCCAATTATAACCATTTTCGAGAATCTCCCATAATCCTTTGGAGATTAAATCTTATTTCTTTTCCTTGTACGTTAGCAGTAAAGTACCGTCTTCTTGACTTATTTCTTCAATATAATTGGTCTTCTCTTTAACTTTATTATTGCTACGAGCTCTACATTCAGAAGCATAATGTCCAAAAATTTCACAATTGTAGCATTTAATGCGTGACTTGTCATGCCTTGACTTTGAATTTCCTCTCCCATGACCTCTTATTGATCTTTCTCCTCTTTGGTTATTGTTGCCATTGTTGTTGTCGTTATTGGATCTCCAACCTCATCCGTGTCCATATCCACGATCTCTTCCTCGTTTTTTACCACAACCTCATCTTTGTTGGCTTCGATTGCTTTCTTCCTTTTTTGAATCAATTCGTATCTTGAGTACTTGCTCCACAATCTCTTTCTTCTTCTTTTTCTTTTTTCATAAGCTTGCAATGAACCAAGAAGTTCCTAAATTGCCACGGTCTCCAAGTTTTTTGTCTCTTCGATGATGGAGACAATATGTTCGAACTTTGGATCTAATGATTTAAGAATCTTCTCCATAATTCTTACATCATTTAAATTCTCACCGTTTCTTTTTAGGTTATTAATAACCATTAAAACTCTTGAGAAGTAATCAGAGACAAGTTCATCTTATTTCATATGAAAAGTTTCAAACTCTCCTCTTAAAGTTTAAAGACGTACCTTTTTGACTTGATCGGCTCCTTTGTAAAATGTTCAAAGTTTTTCCCATGCTTCTTCGGCTGACTTTGATCCCGAAACTTTCTCAAAAGTATCATCATCTAATACTTGATAGATTAGATAGAGAGCGTTCTTATCACTCGTCCTTGAGTCTCTCAAACTATTCCTTTGAGTTTGATATAGACTATCTTCAATCTCTTGTTTGGTGTAGCCTTTCTCAACAATATCCCATACGTCATGTGCTCCAAGGAGAGCTATCATTCCTAAACTCCAATCATAATTGGTCTTGGTGAGCATTGGGAATTGTAAGGGAACACCGCTATTTGCCATCTTTTTAGATGGATCTTCAAGCTCTGATACCACTTTGTTGGAAGTTTTCTTCAATAGCAAATAGATTTGATTTTAGAAGAAGATAGATAAGAGATTGGAGAAAAAACTATTCTTTTATAATAAGGACAAAAACTTTATTACTAAATTTTATTACAAAAGTTCAATTTTTTTCCTTACATTTCTCTTTTCTCTTTTACATTTCTTCTTACATCCAAGTTAAGTGAACCCACCTCTATTTATAGGAGTTACATCTCAGATAAATGGTGAAGATACACTTAATTTATTAGTTCTCCATAAATATCTCCTAAATATTCTCTCGTACAATTTCAAATATATTATTCCATAAATATCTCCTAAATATTCTCTCATATAGTTTAAAATATATTATTCTATATATTCTAGAATCTAGATATTTTCTATATGGAAAAATCTAAATTAACAAAATCAAGTTTATTTTCAACATTGTCTACCCTATATTTAGAGGGTACGTAGTTGATTTTTTTCATCATATAAGTATTTTCGTGCTTAATAGCCGAAACTTCAAATATCACCTACTTAAGAGATAAGACTCCAGAACATACTCGGTTAAGAATTGGGCCTCTTGGTCATACTCGCTTAAGAGCTGGGTCTTTAGAGTATACCTGCTTGTGATATGAGCATTCAAATCTTCTTTTGTGTGAATGGTGTCTAACAAATTCAAATTTTATAATTTTTTGTTTTTTCACTAACTAACATGTATTTTTATACGCCAATCATCTTCTATGAATCACTAAAACCATTTATTCCTTCACGAGAAAATGGTCTCCAATTTGATGTTCTCCAATCTGATGGCCCTACACATGAGGACAAATTAGTATTATGCTTGAGACTGTTGGTACAAGTAGAACATATTGAGAAGTCATTAACCTTATTAACTAATCTCTCCGTTGGAGTATTCTCATATAAGTGGCCAACTCCTAAGCGACCTTTAAGGGGAGTTTCCTCACATGATGAAACTGGGCTAGAAGACTTATTATTATACTCTATATAATAACCCAATGATTTCTTTCCCTTCAACTTAAACTTAAATCTTATAGATATTAACCTAGGAGGTTTCTCTTTATAGCAAATGTTAGTTTAGTTCATGATAATCTAGATAGAAACTACCCATATAAGCGTGAATCCATACATTGATTGATTTTACCTGAAGGTTTTCTTATTTTGCAATAGTAACCCAACAAATTCTTGCTCACTACCTAAGTTCGGTAATTTAACATCCATCGAGGGGGGCAAGTCCTTTGACATCAGTTTTAGTCATAAAAAATTGAGGACAGGAACGTAGCGAAAAAATTCTTTTTCTTCTTTTTTTCCCCAACTCACTATAATTTGAAGAGAGTACAAGAGATTTTCTTATTACATGATTATAGGTACCAAAGTGGAGCAAACAAAACTATAATTTCTATAAAAAACTAGAAGAGATAATTTTTGATGATGATAAAATGGTTGAGATTCCATTGCCTTTATATAGGTGCTGATGGATCATATATTTAGGATATTCAAACTTCTTCCAAAGCAAAATATGTGGTTGATTTTTATTTTGATTGGATTCCCATATCTAATATGTCTCCATATCATAAGATTTTGATATTTTTCAATATTAGCTTTGACTTTGTATGTAGGAACAACTTTTGAAATAAATTTATTTATTTCAAAACACTAATTTGTTTGTAACTTTCACATACAAACTCCTTTTTGCAAACTATCTTCTCCATCACATCACACATCATCTCCTCATCAAAATGAGTTTAATATTGTATCGCTTATTTTCAACAATCTACCTCGATACAATATTACCGCATCTCTTTTTATCTCGAATCAACTAGTGACTACTAGTTGTTGGGTCAGCGCCCCATGGCACTAAGTAGTTGTATACAAACTATTTAAGTTTGAGCAATGCTCAAACTCATCTTTAGGAAGTGGCTTCGTCATCATATCTGAAGGTTTATCCGTAGTACACACCTTCACCAACTTGATCTTGCTTCGTTCTTCTTTCAGCATAAGAAAGAATCATCTGACATCAATGTGCTTCGTCCGAGAACTATAGACTTGATTTTCTACAAGATGAATCGCGCTTTGACTGTCTGAAAATAGCTCTATTGTATGCTGCATCACCAAAGATCATCCAACAACTGAAATAAATACAATCCCTCTTTAGTCACTTCCACAATCGATATCAACTCGGCCTCGATAGTCAAAAAAGCTACTATAGATTGCAGCTTTGATCTCCACGAAATCGAGCTTATGCCAAGTGTAAACACATAGTCCGACACCAACTTCCGCCCATCTATCCCTAGCATTATCTGAATCACAATAGTCTCTAAGAGAGATATCACCATCTACTCCACCATACAACAAGCCAACTGAAGAAGTGTTACGAAGATATCTAAGAATCCACTTCACTACTTGCCAATGCTCTTTGCTTGAGTTAGACATATATCAAATCACAACACCCACTGCATGGTCCAAATCTAGTCTCATGCACACCATAGCATACATTAGACTACCAAAAGCACTAGAATAAGGTATATCAGCCATATACCTCTTGTCTTCATCCGATGAAGGAGATAAGTCTTTCAACAACTTAATATGAGAGCCTAATAGAGTGCCAACCTGTTTAGCTTTCTCCATACCAAATCGAGCAAGGACCTTCTCGATGTACTGCGCCTAAGTGAGTCTCAAATCTCTCCACTTCCTATCTCTAAATATCTCCATTCCCAAAATTCTTTGTGCTTTTCCCAAATCCTTCATATAAACTACTTGCTGAGCTCCGCTTTCAACTCCTTAATTCTGACCCATACTCCGAGATGCAATCAACATATCATCAACATATAACAAAAGATAAATCATATCTTTATTAAACCTCCTGAAATAAATACACTAGTATTTGAAGCTTCTAAAATATCCATGTGAAAGCATTGACTTATCAAATCACTTATACCATAGTCTAGGAGACTGTTTCAGTCAATATAGAAATTTGTTAAGTTTACAAACATAATCTGGCCTGTTATTATCAATGAACCCCTCCGGCTGCTTCAAATAAATCTTCTCATCCAAATCACCATGTAAGAATGCAGTTTTGACATTTGGTTGCTCAAGTTCCATATCATAATGAGCAACTAATGCTAAGAGAATATGAATGGAAATATGCCTAACAACTGGAGCAAAAATATCATATACTCTACCTCTTTCTTCTAAACATACCACTTTGCTACTAACCTTGCTTTATATTCGAAATCTCCATTGTTTTTGTCTTTCACTCTATAGATCGACTTACATCCAAAAGCTCTCTTGTTGTTGAGAAGAGGCACCAAATCCTAAGTATGATTTTCAGTAAAGATTCAATCTCCTCCTCTATAGCAACTAACCAACTGGAACTATCAACTGATGTAATAGCTCCTCTATAATCATTAAGCTCATCATGGACAACATTCAATGCATATGTTGCCATATCATCGAATTCAATATCTTCGATGCTCAATCCAACATACTCATCAAGCCACTTAGGCTTCCTTCTCTGTCTAACAGGCCTAGTCTCTGAACGAGCTACACCTTGAGTTTGATCCTTTGTACTAACATCCATACTATCCTCATCAACCACGGTGCCATCGGAAACACCATCTGAACCTCTATGGAAAGATTCTGAAGATGACTTGCCTTGTGTTTGGTATTCTGAATTTGTCCTCACATTGTCATCCGACGAGGAAGGCTCCACCTTCAACATAGCCTTCTCATCAAAAGTCACATGCTTGCTGATAATAATCTTCTTGCTGATAGGACACCACAACCTATATCCCTTTACTCCTCTTCTATATCCTAGAAAGATGCACTTACAAGCTCTAGGTTCCCGCTTTCCTCTGCTCTCATGTATATAAGGTGGACATCCAAACACTGAGAAATAAATGGCTAACAGGCTCTCCTTTCCATACTTCTTTAGGAATTTTCATATCTATGGCAATAGAAGGTGTGCGGTTGATGAGGAAAGCCGCCATAGAGAAAGCTTTAGCCCAAAATCCCTTCTTCAACTTAGCAGTCAATCTGAGGCGACGAGTTCTCTCTAACAATGTCTGATTCATTCTTTCAGCAACTCCATTAGACTGAGGGTCGTCGGGTGTGGTGTGATTCCTCTTAATGCCTTCGGACTCACAATAATCGATGAATTCCTATGATACAAATTCACCACCATTATCCGAACGGAGAACTTTCAACTTCTTCCCTGACTGCTTCTCAACCACATATTTCCACTTTCGAAACCCGGTAAGGTTTCACTCTTAGACTGTAGGAAGTATATCCATACTTTGTAAGAGAAATCATCTATAAATGAAACGAAATACCTGGCTCCACCTAAGGATGGACAAAGGGAGGGACCCCACACATCTATGTGAACATACTCTTAGACAACCTTTGCTTTATTGATGTAGCGCAACCCTCATTTGTCAAAGGCATAAGTCGTGACCAAGCTTTGCGACCTAACGTAGAAGTTGTAGGCCGTCTACGACCTAAGGAGCCACGTGAGGAGGAGCTACGACTTAACGGGGGAGGGTTACGACTTAACCAAGTCAGGGAGAAAAGGCTACGACCTAACAAAGCTTATAAGTTGTTGGTACGACTTAAGGAAGATAAGCGAGATAGCAAGCAGTTAGGTCATGTAGCCAAGGGACGACCTACTGATGACGAGTTACGACCTAATTTGTTGAAAGCTGAAGTTTTAAGTCGCTTACGACCTAATGGGTTTTTAGGTCGCTCACGACTTATGGAAGGATGTCTACGACCTAACGAGTTGGAAGGTAGAACGCTGGAGCGACTCAACGAGTTAAAGGTACTACGAGCTAAAATGGAACGACCTAAGTTAGGTCGCAAGGAGCTAGGTCGCAAGAAGTTAAGGCGTGAAGTCCTTAAGTCGCTACATGTTTTTTTAGGTCGTTACCGACCTAAAGCTTAGGTCGCTAAGTTTCTGATGCGCATGTTCTTAAGTCGCGGAAGCCTGAATGCCGTTGGACTTTCTGCCGAGTTAATCTCCACCATTGGTTTCTTTAAGTCGCCGCATGTTTTTAAGTCGCTGTAGCTGTTGCCGTTGTTTTCTCTGCCGAGTTAATCTGGACCGTTGATTTCTTAAGTCGTTACTAAGTTGAGTCGCGTAGAATTGTTAAGCCGGCAACGACTTAAGTGGTTGTCTGTTTTCTGTCTTTAAGTCGTATGGCGATTGTTTTTAAGTCGTATGCGTTGTGTTGTAATGGTAATATTGTTAAGTCGTTATGTTGTAACTGTTTGGGCTTAAGTCGTGTACGACTTATGTTAGGTCGTGACTGTTAGCTCGGAACCGACTTAGGAGATGTAATTTTTGTTGTTTTTTTCGTGTGAGTTGTAAAACGCCTATAAATAGGCCGAGTCTCTCATTTGTAAAGGTTGTTGAATATTGAATAAAATTCTCTTTTGTTAGCTTTGTGCTTTCAATTTCAATTGGTAGTCGAGTGTATCTCCTATCTCCACTTACGTCATTCGAGTGTGCTCGAATCATCGTTTGTTGAAGCCGATTCATGATATCTTGTGCGCAAGATCAACTTCGAAGAATCGTAGATCTCTTTCCCGGTATCTTCGGATCAACGAGTCAGAGATAGCTAGAATTCGGTATCTTCGGATCAACGAATTCAGGCATCGCAGTATTCATCAATCCACTGATTGCTACATTCATCGTATTATCTTGTTTTTGTAATATCCGCTGCGTCATTTGGTATCGGAGCTTGTTCTAGCCAATCATAGCTAGATCGAGACTTGGAGCCTATTCATTTTGAAGTTGAAGTGAAGATTTGAGGTTGTTTATCACGGCCGAGAGTAAGAAGAGCTTGTCCGAAGATTGATTGATCGAATTTGTATTGGAAGCCGAAACTTTGTCCATCGTGTTCATCGCGATTTGCTACGAAGTGGAAGTTTTCGATCCATTCCATTTTGGATCAAAGTTCGAATTGTGTTTGAATTTGAAGTGTTTGTAAAGTTTCAAGTATGCCACCAAGAAGATCCAATCGACATCAAAACGTTGAAGCTTTGTATCGAAGAGAAGAAGCTGATGAGATGGAGCAAAGAATCAATGAAAACTTTAGTGAAAAGCTTAACGAAGGAATTGGACGGTTAGAGAAGATGATGTTAGAAATAAATCAAAATCGGAGAAGGGTTTCACCTGAATCTAACCATGGGGGTAGTAGAGTCTCGCCACATTCCAATCGAGACAGAAGTGTTGAAAATGATCAAGGACGTGGGAGGAACGTGAATGATCGTGAACGGAGGAATGTAGATAGAAGGGATGATGGGGGAAGACGTAATGGTAGTAGAGATGTGGGTGGACGAGATAGACAACGATATACATCTGATTTTGAAGAGGAGTATGATGGTGGTAGTGTTCGAGGACAAGGATGAGGACAAGGGAGAAATTACTCTGAGTATGATCACAAGTGGGAGTCGGGATGAAGACTGAAATTCCTGAATTCAAAGGTGGTATGCAAGCGGAAGAGTTTCTAGATTGGGTAGCTAATGTTGAGGAGATTTTTGACTTCAAAGAAGTTCCAGAACATCGTAGAGTGAAGTTGGTTGCTACAAGGTTGAGGGGTAGAGCTTTGGCATGGTGGCAGCAAACCAAACTTACACGTGAACGAATGGGAAAGTCAAAAGTTGAATCTTGGGAGAAGATGAAGAAATTGATGAAAGCAACGTTCTTACATTACAATTATCAATCTTTGATGTATCAACGTTTGCAAAACTTGAGACAAGGAACGAAGTCTGTTAACGACTATGCTGATGAATTCTATCAACTTATTGCGAGGAATGATATTATGGAAACGGAAGAGCAGCTGACATCTAGGTTCATTGGGGGATTGCGAATGCAGATTCAGGATATGGTTAACATGTTTGATCCCAGATCTGTAGCGGAAGCACATCAGAAAGCGTTGGCTTGGGAGAAACAGGGACGACGAGGAAGTGGTGTGTTTACTAATTCTAACAATCAAGTGAAGGGTGTTGGTGGAAGTTCTAATGTTACTAAACCTATCAGTAGACCAGTAGTGAAGGAGGCTGAGAAGACAAAGGTTAACAACGGTTTCAAATGTTACAATTGTCAGGAATTTGGTCACAAAAGTAGCGAATGTCCAAAGCCGAAGAAGAGAGCTATGATAGCAGAGGTTGAGGATGAGAATGAAGAAGCTGAATGTTCCAATTCACCACCTGATGAGGAGGAAGAAGAAGTGTCTGGAGACGAAGGTTATAATCTAATGATGAAGAGGTCCTGTTTAACACCAAAGCAAGAGGAGGATTGTAGTTGGTTGAGGAGCAATATTTTTCAGTCAACATGTACTATTCTGGGGAAAGTTTGTAAATTTGTTATTGATGCTGGAAGCTGTGATAATATAATTTCTTCTGAAGCTGTGAGGAAGTTGGCATTAAATACTGAGAAACGTCCGAAGCCATACAAGCTAGCTTGGTTGAGGAAAGGCGGGGAGGTGAAGGTTGGACGAAGGGCTTGTGTGAAGTTTTCAATTGGGAAGAAATATAAAGACGAAATCTGGTGTGATGTGGTAGATATGGATGTCTGTCATTTGTTGCTGGGGAGACCATGGCAGTAAGATAGGGCGGTGCAACATGATGGGCGTACCAACAGTTACAGTTTCATGTTTAAAGGCACAAAGATTACTCTAGTTCCAAAGAAGCGACAACAGGAGGAAAACAAGTTGGAGGAGATTGAAGAGCTCAAAACTTTGTTATCTTTAAAAGAGTTTGTGAAGGAAGTAGAGGAGGAGCCTGAAGTGTTCTTATTGATCGGACGGGAGAGTCAGGAAGTGGTTGAAATCCCAAAAGAAGTAAAACCAGTACTGAAAGAATTTGACGATGTATTTCCGGAAGAGTTACCAACGGAGTTACCGCCGTTGAGGGATATTCAACATCAGATAGATCTTGTTCCAGGTGCTGTGTTGCCACACAGACCACATTATCGAATGAGTCCGAAGGAACATGAAGAGTTGCGGAGGCAAGTGGAAGAATTGCTTGAACAAGGGCGAGTGCAGGAGAGTTTAAGTCCTTGTGCTGTACCAGCTTTATTGGTACCCAAAAAGGATGGAACGTGGAGGATGTGCACTGACAGTCGAGCATTGAATAAGATTACTATGAGATATAGATTTCCAATGCCGAGGTTGGATGACTTGCTAGATCAAATAAGCGGAGCTACTATCTTTTCGAAGATTGATTTGAAGAGCGGATATCATCAAATTCGTATCAGACCAGGCGATGAGTGGAAGACTGCTTTTAAAACCAGGGAAGGTCTATACGAATGGTTGGTTATGCCATTTGGCTTATCAAATGCCCCGAGTACTTTCATGAGGGTGATGAATCAAATTTTTAGACCATTCATTGGGAAGTTTGTGGTGGTGTATTTCGATGATATTCTGATATATAGTGGAAGTCCAGAAGAACATTTGAATCATCTGAGAGAAGTGCTAATGGTACTGCGACAAGAACAATTTTATGCTGCAACGAAGAAATGCGTGTTCATGACGCATAGTATTTTATTTCTGGGGTACGTTGTGTCGGAGGAAGGAATACAGGTTGACCAAAGTAAAGTTGAAGCAATTAGAGATTGGCCGCAGCCCAAGACGATAACGGAAGTTCGTAGTTTTCACGGGTTGGCTTCATTTTATCGAAGGTTTATTCCACACTTTAGTAGTGTGATGGCGCCTGTGACTGATTGTATGAAGGGTAAACAGTTTACATGGACAGAGGAAGCAGGAGTTGCTTTTGAACGAATCAAGGAGTTGTTGACGACAGCACCAATCCTAGCATTACCTGATTTTCAGTTGTTGTTTGAATTACATACTGATGCGTCAAAGGTTGGGATAGGAGGAGTGTTAAGTCAAAGGGGTTGTCCTATTGCATATTTCAGTGAGAAGTTGTCAGGAGCAAAGATGAGATACAGTACATATGATGTGGAATTCTATGTTGTTGTGCAAGCTATTAAACACCGGAGACATTATCTATTTCAGAAAGAGTTTGTTCTGTATACTGATCATGAAGCATTGAAGCATTTGCAAGGGCAAGACAAGATTTCAGCGAGACATGCATCATGGATTGCATATCTGCAACAATTTACATTTGTTGTGAAACACAAGTCGGGAGTGACGAATCGTGTTGCGGATGCGTTGAGTAGAAGAAATCACTTGTTAACTACATTGAAGGTTGAAGTGACGGGGTTTGAAATATTGCCAGAATTATTTACCGATGATCCTTACTTTGCAAAGTTTGTTGATAAAGTCAAGGAGGGAGAGACGGATGAGTTCGTGATGGTAGATGGTTTTCTTTTTAAAGGAAATCGATTGTGCATACCGGAAGGTAGTCTGAGAATGAAGATTATCAAGGAGTTACACGAAGAGGGACATGTTGGGAGAGACCGTACCTTACAGTTGATTTCACAGTCTTACTTTTGGCCATCGATGAGGAAAGAGGTAGAGAGGTTTGTGGAGCGTTGTCATATTTGTCAGGTTTCGAAAGGAACTGCGACTAATGCTGGTTTATATATGCCGTTACCCGTGCCTATAAAACCATGGGTGGATATCAGTATGGATTTTGTTTTGGGTTTACCTAGAACTCAAAGGGGGAATGATTCTATATTTGTTGTGGTGGACAGATTTTCGAAGATGGCACATTTTATTGCTTGTAAAAAGACGGCGGATGCTGTTCATGTTGCTCAGTTGTTTTTCAGGGAGATTTATCGACTTCATGGATTGCCAAAATCTATTGTGTCGGATAGAGATACTCGATTTCTGAGTCACTTTTGGTTGAGTTTGTGGAAAATGGTGGGAACGAAGCTGAAATTTAGTAGTGCTTATCATCCGCAAACAGATGGACAGACCGAGGTTGTGAACAGATCGTTGGGAAACTTGTTGAGGTGTATTGTTCAAGATAATCTGAAGAGTTGGGATGTGAAGTTATGCCAGGCAGAGTTTGCCCATAATCATGCTGTGAATCGAAGTACTGGGTTCAGTCCATTCCAGATTGTCTATTCGAGCTTACCGAAAGGACCGTTGGATTTAACGGTGATACCACACTCAAAGGGGACAATTAAGAAAGCTGCTGATTTTGTTGAAGGGCTGATGGAATGTCATAAAATCGTTCAAGAACGATTAGAGAAAGCAAATGAGAAGTATAAACAATCTGCAGATTTGAAACGAAGAAGTGTTGAATTTCATGAAGGTGATTTGGTTTATGCAGTGTTAACAAAAGATCGTTTTCCGGTAGGCGCTTACAATAAATTGAAAGCACGAAAAATTGGTCCGTTGGAAGTTGTGAAACAAATCAATGAAAATGTTTATAAACTAAAGCTGCCAGATGATGTGTATACGTCTGATGTGTTCAATGTTAAACATCTCGTACCATATCACGGAGATGAACGAGCTGATAGAGAAGAATTTACAAATTCGAGGTCGAATTTTTCTCAACGTGGGGAGGATGATGCAGCGCAACCCTCATTTGTCAAAGGCATAAGTCGTGACCAAGCTTTGCGACCTAACGTAGAAGTTGTAGGTCGTCTACGACCTAAGGAGCCACGTGAGGAGGAGCTACGACTTAACGGGGGAGGGTTACGACTTAACCAAGTCAGGGAGAAAAGGCTACGACCTAACAAAGCTTATAAGTCGTTGGTACGACTTAAGGAAGATAAGCGAGATAGCAAGCAGTTAGGTCATGTAGCCAAGGGACGACCTACTGATGATGAGTTACGACCTAATTTGTTGAAAGCTGAAGTTTTAAGTCGCTCACGACCTAATGGGTTTTTAGGTCGCTCACGACTTATGGAAGGATGTCTACGACCTAACGAGTTGGAAGGTAGAACGCTGGAGCGACTCAACGAGTTAAAGGTACTACGAGCTAAAATGGAACGACCTAAGTTAGGTCGCAAGAAGTTAAGGCGTGAAGTCCTTAAGTCGCTACATGTTTTTTTTAGGTCGTTACCGACCTAAAGCTTAGGTCGCGAAGTTTCCGATGCGCATGTTCTTAAGTCGCAGAAGCCTGAATGTCGTTGGACTTTCTGCCGAGTTAATCTTCACCATTGGTTTCTTTAAGTCGCCGCATGTTTTTAAGTCGCTGTAGCTGTTGCCGTTGTTTTCTCTGCCGAGTTAATCTGGACCGTTGATTTCTTAAGTCGTTACTAAGTTGAGTCGCGTAGAATTGTTAAGCCGGCAACGACTTAAGTGGTTGTCTGTTTTCTGTCTTTAAGTCGTATGGCGATTGTTTTTAAGTCGTATGCGTTGTTTTGTAATGGTAATATTGTTAAGTCGTTATGTTGTAACTGTTTGGGCTTAAGTCGTGTACGACTTATGTTAGGTCGTGACTGTTAGCTCGGAACCGACTTAGGAGATGTAATTTTTGTTGTTTTTTTCGTGTGAGTTGTAAAACGCCTATAAATAGGCCGAGTCTCTCATTTGTAAAGGTTGTTGAATATTGAATAAAATTCTCTTTTGTTAGCTTTGTGCTTTCAATTTCAATTGGTAGTCGAGTGTATCTCCTATCTCCACTTACGTCATTCGAGTGTGCTCGAATCATCGTTTGTTGAAGCCGATTCACGGTATCTTGTGCGCAAGATCAACGTCGAAGAATCGTAGATCTCTTTCCCGGTATCTTCGGATCAACGAGTCAGAATTCGGAAGCTAGTCCCTGCTAAAAAGTCAAGTAGGAGCACCTGAAACACCTCGGTCTGACCCGAGTATTATTTAAGAAGAAAAATAATAAATGGATTAGTCTAGCTATAATTATCATGTAAGATGAGATAGGATAAGAGATTTGACAAATATATATGATAACAATAAAAATCATACAATATCTCAAGTTTTCTCAAACACCCAAAAAGAATATCATACTCTTTATTTTTATTCACCATATCACATATATTTATAAACCTTATCAAAGAAAATCATAATAATTGGTGAAACACAAATTCCAGAAATCAATAACTAGAAATCCAGAAAACACAAAGCCCAAATCCCAACTAAAAATGCCAAAACCCAAATCAACCCTAAATACAACAATGTTTATATCTAAACAAGTTGTAAACGTCGATTTGAACTCAATGAAAGTAGTCTCGAGTTCAGATTCGACTATATACAAAAAGTCACATTTCAGACTCTAATTTAAACTAACGATGATATATTTAAATAAAAAATTTGAATATATAATCGTAAAATATGCGGGTTGTTTCAGACTCCCCTCCTTAAAGAAATTGCATCCTTGCAATATTTGAGAAGGTAATAAAGAGTAACAACCATTCTGTGACATAACAACACAAAAAGGAAGATAGAAATGAGAAGTTCACCTTTAGGAGCATGAGAGAGTAAATCAGGATGTGTTCGCTCGATGAATTCTCTGGATTCCCAAGAACAATCCTAAGGATTTGAGGAATGAATTTCCAAGCCAACACGAAGGAGATCGGCATGGCCTTCCGTAGTGTACCTCGAAAGGTATCATACCAATACTAGATTGGAAGCTGTTACTAGAAGAAAACTTAACAAGGGAAATATGATCTTCCCAACTACCACCAAAATCAAGAACACATGCACGAAGGAGATCTTCAAGAGTTTGATCCACACGCTCCATTTGTCCATCGAACTGAGGATGATAAGCGGTGCTAAAATTAAGCTTCATTTCAAAAGCTTTTTGAAGACCTTTCCAAAATCCACTAATAAATAATGGATCACGATTGGTAACAATAGAAGTAGGAACTCCATGCAATTTAACAATTTATTTAACATAGAGTTTAGCCAAAAGAGATACGGTTCGGCTGGACCGAACTGGAAGAAAATGGGTGGATTTTGTTAGTCTATCTATAGTCACCCATAAACTATCATCGCCTGAACAAGAACGGGGAAGACCGTCAATAAAGTCCATGGAAACTTGATCCCACTTCCAAACAGGAATGTCTAAAGGTTGAAACAACCTACCGGGCCTTTGATGCTCTGCCTTTACGAGTTGGCAAGTCATGCAACACTTAATAAAGTTAGCAATATCAAATTTCATTCCATCACAATAATAAAATCGCTTCATGTCCGCATACATTTTACTACTATCGGGATGAATTGTAAATTTAGAACTATGACAATCCTCTAAAACGTCTTTACGGAGATCACTAATATTTGGCATAATAAGTCTACCAAATTTTCGAATGCCACCATGAGCATCGATTTCAAAGTCTTTCAAACCATCAATATTATTTTTATCTCTATAACTTGGGTTAAGATGAGCCAATTCGGGAGCTACAAGGATGTGGTCTAAAAGGAAAGATGAGCCTCAAGGCAACATAAAATAAGAGATGAACATGAATCAGATTCACGATCTCGAATCTTACAAGTGGAAAAAGTCTCGAGATCATTCCATTCAGATATCATCATGGAAACAACAGCTTGTTGCTTACGACTAAGGGCATCGGCAACACGATTTCCCTTTCCGGGAGTATAAAGAATATCAAGATCATAAGATGAACGGAATTCGAGCCAATGTTGTTGATGCATATTAAGTTCCTTTTGAGAGAATAAATACTTTAAAGATTTATGATCGGCGTAGAGAACAAATTTCTCTCCCAAAAGATAATGACGCTAAATTCTAAGAGCGAAAACAATGGCCGCGAGCTCTAAATCTTGAGTGGCACATCTAATCTCGGCAGTCTTTAACTGCCTAGAAGCATAAGCAATAACACGTTCCCTTTGCATGAGAACGACTCCCAAACCAATACGACTAGCATCGATATAAACAATTAAGTTTTGGTTCCCTTTGAGAATCACAAGAATATGAGCATCGGAAAGGAGTTCTTTTAATTTCTGAAAAGCAGCTTCACATTTGTCTGACCAAATGTACTTGACTCCCTTCTTTGTCAAACTAGTAAGAGGTAAGGAAATTTTAGAAAAGTCTTTTATGAATAGACGGTAATAGCCCGCCAATTAAAGAAAACTATGAATTTCCGTTACACTCTACGGTCTCTTCCAGTTTTGAATCGCCTCAATCATTAAAGGATCCATGGAAATTCCAGATTCAGAAATAATATGTCCTAAAAATTTCATACGAGATTGCCAAAAATGGCACTTAGAAAATTTTTCTTTCAATTGATTGCACCTAAGAGTTTCCAACACAATTCGAAGATGTTTTTCATGCTCTTTCTCGGTTTTAGAATAAACAAGAATATCATCAATAAAGATAAGACCAAATCGATCGAGGATGTCTTTGAAAATTCGATTCATAAGGTCAATGAAATAAGATGGAGCATTTGTTAGACCAAATGGTATAACAAGCCATTCATAAGATCCATAACGAGTATGGAATGATGCCAAAGTAATACTATCCTCTGGAATTCGAAGCTGATGAAAACCGATTGCTAAGTCTAACTATGACTCTAGCACTGCAAAGTTGATCGAATAGATCATCAATTCGAGGCAAGGGATATTTATTCTTAATGGTAAGATCATTAAGCTTGCGGTAGTCAACGCAAAGTCTGAGTGTATTATCGGTATTCTTCACAAAGATTACTGAAGCTCCCCAAGAAGAGGAACTAGAACGAATGAACTGGTTTGATTCCAATTCGGATAATTGTTTACGCATCTCCATATTTTCCTTATTGTATATATGATAAGGAGGACGACTGATAGGTAGAGCTCTAGGGATTAGATTAATTCTGAACTCAATTGCTCGCTTAGGTGGTAATCCTAAAACAGGCTCAAAGATATCGTAAAATTCATAAACAATGTGAATGAGGGAAATAACATCTTCCTCATCATCATTATCATCATCATGCAGGCTTAGAGAATATAAGGATGTTACCGAATTGGAATCAGAATAATTAAGAACAACATAAATCTGCTTAACAGATTGGGGATGTCAAAGATGGATAGTCCTCTCGATACATAGGATATGGGCTTCATATCGATTAAGCCAATCCATTCCCAAAATCATTCCGAAATCTAGATAACGCATAACATGTAGATCGGCATGGAAAGCATAAACACATAAAATAATCTCAACATCCTTTAAAAATTAACTGAGTGTTGCGGATTCACCAATCGGATTCGCAATTCTCAGTGAAGTCATCAAGCCCATGAATTTAAAGACAAAGTATCCACAAGTTCTTTTGATATAAAAGAATGAGATGCACCCGTATCAAAAAGAATTCGAATAGGATGATCACGAAACATAATAATGCCATCAAGGACAGAATGAGAAATAACTTGACTAAGAGAAGGGCTACTAGAAGCTTGCACAACATTCAGCTTTCCCTCTTTCTTGTTTTGAAATTTGGGACATGAAGATATAGGATGACCCGAACTTTTGCAATAGCGGCAAGTAAGGGAACTTGGACACTTATTTGCATAGTGGTCTTTAGAACCACAATTGTAGCATTCTCCACGACCAGGGTTAGAAGTCTTTGCTACCGAAGTTAATTGCTTCCCTTTCTTGTTGGGATTAGAGCTTTTGAACTTATTATCGGATGCCTCTTCTTGTTGTTGAAGTTCTTTTTGGCACCCCCAACATTACCATCACTTTCCTTATCGGCCTCTTCAAGTCGAAGAGCGATATCTACAAACTGATCGAAAGGCACTTCTAGTTTCAGAAGTAAAGCCTTTTTGAGATTCTTATTCAAACCATAGATAAACCTTTGATTCTTCTTCAAAGGGGTATTAACATACTCAACCCCATATTTAGAGAGGGATTCAAAAGATGCGACATAATCTGTCACAGAAGTTCACCCTGAATAAGATCAATAAAGCATCGAACTAAAGTTACCTTTTCTGCTTCAAGCACAAACTTTAACTCGAACCTTTCTCGGAATTGTTCCCAAGTAAGATCTGCTTCTACAATTTCCAAAATCAAAAGCTCATACCAATCTAATGCTCTCTCCTAGAGCATGCTAGAAGCCACTTGGACTCGATGTAAATCCAAAAGATTCATGCGAGAAAAGATGTGATCGCATGTTCTAAGCCAAGCCTGGACTTCCATAACTCTTTTGAAGCCTTTGCATAAGCGTGTAAACCTAGATTTAGGATGAGTAGGCTCAGGAATGGGATCGGCAGCTTGAGCATTCTTTACAAGATCCAAAAGCTGTTGAGCAGACATGAATACGCCATCCTGAGGAGGATCACTGGATCAACCGATGCTAGGACGGCCTGTTCTAACCATTTCTCTTCTTAAACAAAAAGAAAGAAGAGGAAAAGATTATTCTCAAAATGAATTCAAATAAGCTTGATTGATAAAACAAAGCATCATAAAATAAGATAGGACATGACGGATCCTAAGACTCGAATTAAATCCTAAGGCACGATTCAAAAGAGAGACTTAGGACAATGATCCTCGTCACAATACCCTATATTATTCCGAAGTTTGGCTCTGATACCAAGCTGTGACGCCCCCACCTCTATACTCACACTAACCAAGGACACTACGGGGTAATGCCGTCGACTAGTGTGAAGAATAAGGCTGTTAAGGAGCGACCAACTATATAATTGATTTGAACGAGTATCGATATGTCAGATGGTATGTCACGCATTTCATTTCAAGAGGAAATCTGACATATCCAATCCAAACTCAAATCTACTACACGGTGGCTAAATGCCATTCGGAAACAATATAAAATAATCCTAACATAAAATCAGGCATAGATATTCATATCACTAAGGCGGAAACAGATATGAATATAATACGTAGAAGTGAACATCATACTAGTGGTCATACAAGATCCACTACATCACAAAAGAATAGGTACACGTACTACATAAAAGAATAGGTATACATCAAAGAGTCTCTATCTCGGATACATGAAAGATAAAAAAAACTACTAAGCTAAAGTAGTTAGCCAAAAGTCGGAAGCTGGTCCCTTCTAAGAAGTCAAGTGGGAGCACCTGAAACACCTCGGTCTGATCCCGAGTATTATTTAAGAAGAAAAATAATAAACAGATCAGTCTAGCTATAATTATCATGTAAGATGAGATAGGATAAGAGATATGACAAATATATATGATAAAAATAAAAATCATACAATATCTCAAGTTTACTCAAACACCCAAAAAGAATATCATATTCTTTATTTTTATTCACCAAATCACAAATATTTATAAAGCTTATCAAAGCAAATCACAATAATTGGTGAGAAACAAATTCCAAAAATCAATAAATAGAAACCCAAAAAACAAAAAGGGGGGAAGGCCTATCACAAATGGGAGCATGAAAACTCACCAACACGTGTATCACAAATGGGACGCTATCCCATAGGTCGCTAACCCATAAAAATGAGCCGAAGCTCCACAAACGATCAAAAGACCATGGGTCGCTACCCCATAAAATGAGCCGAAGCTCCACAGAACGGGGTACAGTCCCCCACGTGGACAAAGAGACATTGCTCATCGCAAGTCTAAATCATAAAATGATCATCATTGATCAATAAGTGTAAATTACACTAAGCCAGTAAGTAAATGAGTTTAGCTTAATGTCCCATAACCACTGGCTTAACTTAAATATTTACGAACAAACTGTAGATTTCCACTCGAAAATTGTCACGAGTTTTCAATCGAACAAGCCCTAGAATTAACCAACGAAGTGAATGCAAGCATTTCATACCACTTGTTTTACTAAGTCGTTTAATTGGAATTCTCATCCGAATGAGGTAAAGGTTTGTGTATACTAATAGATTGGAAAACGGTTTTAAAATTGAGCTTTGTATCAAAAGTAGTGTTGAAATCATTTTTGTGAACGAGTTTTAGTATTTATTAATAGTATAAAACCTTTGTATTTAAAGTGACAAATCATAGGAACGATTGTAAAAGACAATCTATCATAAAAATCAACATTTCTATAACGTGAACCAAAACCATGGAAATCAATATCAAATTCATCAAATGGAAATACTAAAAATCCAGAAAGGAAATCATCAAGGTTGATTTTAATTCACAATAACTATACGGATCATCAAAAATCGATAAATCAGAAATCCACTTAAGAAATAGCCCAAATTCCAGAAATTGACAGCCACAGACGTCTGTGGGAATTTACAGACGTCTGTGATAGGATTCTGGAAATTCATTCCTGAACCCTCATACATCTGTAGATAAACCACAAACATCTGTCCCCCTGCTTCGGGAATTTTCAATTCAGAACCACAATCGTCTGTGGATAATCCACAAACGTCTGTCGCCTATAGCGGTACAAAATTTGCAAAGCCCAAAAATGGGCAAACCAACCTAACTTCATTGATTCAGAAGCGGTTGAATGAGCAACTACGACTAGGGATTCATGCCTAGCGACAACCCAGTCCTATAGGCTCTTCAATACACCCAAATAAACACCCATACTAGGGTTTTCATAAATTTTGACTTTAAAACACTAAAATTAGGAAAAATTTACCAAACCAATTCAATTCAAAAGCAATTGAATAAGAAATAGATGTTAGGAATTCATACCTAACAACATTCAAAGCTATAGATATAGATGCGAGTTCAAGAATTCACCTTTAAACTCAAAAATAGATAAGATAAGCTCTAAAACAAGCTAAGATCAATTCCTCTTCAACTACACCTCTAGAATATCCAATCCAGTATCATATGCAAAGATTTCCTAAGTTAGGTTATAGGAAATTCTGAAAATTAAAGAGAGATTGAGAAGGAGAAGATGAAGAGGATGCTTACCTAAGCTTCTCTTCATTTATAATTTGAATTTGAATTCCTAAGAAAAGCTAGGGCTTAGGAATTTTAATTTCCCTTCTTTTCCCCTCATTTTTCCATTAGCTTTGAGTGTTAGGAAATTATGAATGGAATGAAGGGAGAGGAGAGGGGGTTAGGGGTATTGGTAGAAGAGGGTTGGGTTAATGGGCTAGAACAAAGCCCAAAGCCCAATTAAAAATGCCAAAACCAAAATCAACCCCAAATACAACAATGTTTATATCTAAACAAGTTGTAAACGTCAATTTGAACTCAACGAAAGTAGTCTCAAGTCCGAATTCGACTATATACAAAAAGTCACATTTCGGACTCTAATTTCAACTACCGATGTTATATTTAAATAAAGCATTTAAATATATAATCGTAAATATGCGGGTTATTACATTGAATTACTTCGACCTCCACCATTCTTTGACTTGCTTTGGCTTCTACCTCTCTGTACAGGTAAGTCCTCTGTATCACTATCCAAACTAGTGCTCATCAATCTACCTCTCAACACTTCATTATGAAGACCAGCCTTTGAGTCAAATAGGCTAATCTTACTGCGACCATATATCATGGAGTTAAAAAAAGCAGTATACTCCTTAGGCAATGAACATAAGAGGATCACTGCTTGAGCCTTATCAGTAATATCAACTTCCGTTGCCTTCAGGTTCATAATCAAAGTGTTCAAAGCATCTTCATGCGCCATATGATTGGCTCCATGCTTTACCTTGAACGAATAGAGTTGTTGTCGAGGAATAATCCGATTAGTGAGTGACTTGTTTTGATTTGCATCAGATAGTGCATCCCATAATTCCTTCGTCACCTTCTTCTGAGAGAATTCTCTTAGTACTTCATCTGAAAGACTCAACCGGGTGGTAGTAAGATCTTCTTCTTCCATCTCTTCCGAAACATTCCTCTTTAGATCTTTTAGTTTATCTGGCTCAGAAATAATTTTAAGAGTCTTCTCTTTTTTTAGTATGGTCTCCATCTTTATCTACCATGTGCCAAAATATTATTTTCCATCAAAACGAGTAATAACGTAATTACTACCGAATCTACCTATCTTCCCCTAAGCCATAGATGCTCAAATCTAAAACAAATCGACTAGCTTCGATACCAATCTGTAGTGAAAAAATTCGTTTTTTACACCTTAATGCAGAATAATCTAATGCTAAGATCTAGATTTGCCGATTGAACACCTCTCAGTCCAATAGAAATTATTTGCTACTCAACAGTAAATAAACGAAATAGAAAAATAAAGGGAGACGACAAAATTTAACGTGGTTTGGTCTAATTGACCTACATCCATGGACCCAACAATTCACTATAATTTGAAGAGAGTACAAGAAATTTTCTTATTACATGATTATAGCTACCAAAGTGGAGCAAACAAAACTATAATCTCTGTAAAATACTAGAAGAGATAATTATTGATGATGATAAAATGACTGAGAATCCATTGCCTTTATATAGATGCCAATGGAGCATATATTTAGGATATTCAAACTTCTTTCAACGCAAAATATGTGATTGCTTTTGATTTTGATTGGATTACCATATCTGATGCATCTCCACATCACAAGCTTTTGATATTTTCCAATATTAGCTTTGACTTTGTATGCAGCAACAACTTTTGAAATAAATTTATTTATTTATTTATTTTAGTACACTAATATGCTTGTAACTTTCATATATGAACTTCTTTTTGCAAACTGTCTTCTTCATCACATCCCACATCATCTCCTCATCAAAATGAGTATAATATTGTATCGCTTACTTTCAACAAGTAATCGCATACTTTAAGAGATAGTATGGTGTTATATCCTTAGTTCTTGTTTATATTCTTAGTTTTTGTTTATATTAAGTAACATGAATGCCACGATTCTCGGTCATTGCCTGTGTTAATATTTTGATGTCGACTATCAGGGAGTGTCTTCTCAAAAGTGGTTTAAGTTAATGGAAGCCATAAATAGTAACCACACAGAGTAAAGAAGGGGACCAACTTTAGCCCTGGATTTTTATTTGGATAGTAACCAGTGCATAATAGATCGGTTTTTATTTGTAATCACATACATGAGAGACCAGTATTAGTAACGTAATGATATACTTTACCGATCGGTTTTGTCCTTGGGATTATTATGTTAATCATTCAAAAGATAAGAAACAGGAATCATTGGCTTTCTCATTTCTTATTCAGGTAATTTACTTATGCACGTACTTATTTTTGGGTTTTTATCTTTATAATGTGCACTATAGTTAGCGTAAATAAGTCTTTATGGACAGTTGTGCTCCTTTTCCATATTAGGATGATTAGCTTAGGCATTTAATTTTATATGTCCTTGCATTGCACATAATTATTAGCATGAATGAGAATTATATATATGTAATGGTGCTACAATAATTCATTCTTAATTCATTCTTGCATAATTACAGTGCTTAAATCAGAAAAACTTGAAGGAACTGAAAAAAGGTTCAATAGAAAGAAAATGCAGAAAGTAAAATAAGTTATCCTATTGTAGCATTCATTTAGGAGAATGTCCTCTTGTTGGAGAAACTCTAGCTCTATTGACTTACTCATAGTCAACTGTGTTTTTCTAAGAAATTATCCTTATAAATGTTCCAAGTTTTGGGTTTAGGGTAAGATATCTCGACATATAGTAGCTAATTTATATGTTTCGTCTCTAATTTCGTTTTCAATTACATATCGACCTCCCTAGGCGGGTCCTAAGGCTCTAAAGGAGGTGAAGATAATAAAATTCCTTCTCTCTATTTTTATTGAGCTTTAGTCATGGTTATATATAGCTTTGCAGTACAGGTACAGATAGTATGAATTTTAAAAAACAAAACCATTTCAAGCTGTTAAGTAAAAGAAGGAAATCTAGAGTAAATAATGGAGATTGAAAGACTTGACAAAGTCTTGTTAACTGACTTTGTATCTGCTATTGATACTCTCTTGCAAGTTGAGCGTCTTGACGGTTCACTTATCCCCAAGAAAAGCATGGCGTTGAGTACTTAATCCTTTAGTTAGTATATCTACAAGTTGGTCTTTAGTAGATATGAACCGAACATCTAATTGCTTACGCGCTACACTTTCCCGCACAAAATGATAATCTACCTCAATATGTTTAGTGCGAGAGTGGAACACTAGATTAACAGTGAGATATGCTGCTCCCAAATTATCACACCACAATGTTGGAATATTAGTGTGAACACAAAGTTCTTGAAGAAGAGATTCTATCCATATGAGTTATGTTGTAGTTGTAGCTAAATTTCACGATACTCACTCTCTGTACTAGATTTAGACATGGTAGTTTGCTTGCATGCACTCCAAGATATAAGGTTGCTTCCGAAAACTATACAAAAGCCATTGGTAGATCGATGAAAATTTGGACAGCAAGCCCAATCGGCATCAAAGTATGCACATAAATTTAGTGTTGAAGCAGGTCTTAAGGAAAGCCAAAATTCGGTTATGCCTTTAAGATATTATATGATTCTTTTGACAGCATCCCAACGATCTTCCCGTGGATCATGCATAAATTGGCATACAGGGTTAACAGCAAACAATATATCAGCACGGGTAATTGTGAGATATTGTAGTGTACCAACAACACTACGATATAGCATGGGATCGATGACTTGTTTACCACTATGAATCGATAGATTGCTCTTGGTACCAAGTGGAGTGGAGACTGGACGAGCACCAACCATCTTGGTATGTTCTAATTTATCATTGATACACTTTCTTTGAGAGAGAAACAAACCAGTAGAGGTTTGCATAGCTTTAATACTAATGAAATAGTTTAAAGGTCCAAGATCCTTGATTGCAAAAGAAGAGTTCAATGGTTTAATAAGTGAGTGAATAGATGCATCAGAGGAGCCTGTGACAATAAAGTCATCAACATACACCAAAACATAAATGGTAAAACTGGTGTCATGTTTAATGAACAAGGAGCAATCGGCACGAGTTTGAAATCCCAAATGAAGAAGATGAGAGATAAGTCGGTGATACCATTCTCGTGGTGCTATAAAAGCTACTATAAAAGCTACTATCCTTCTTTAGTCACTTCCACAATCGATATCAACTCGGCCTCGATAGTCAAAAAAGCTACTATAGATTGCAGCTTTGATCTCCACGAAATCGAGCTTATGCCAAGTGTAAACACATAGTCCGACACCAAATTCCTTTTTGCAAACTGTCTTCTCCATCACATCACACATCATCTCCTCATCAAAATGAGTTTAATATTGTATCGCTTATGTTCAACAATCCACCTCGATACAATATTACCGCATCTCTTTTTATCTCGAATCAACTAGTGACTACTAGTTGTTGGGTCAGCACCCCATGTCGCTAAGTAGTTGTATACAAACTATTTAAGTTTGATCAATGCTCAAACTCATCTTTAGGAAGTGGCTTCGTCATCATATCTGAAGGTTTATCCGTAGTACCCACCTTCACCAACTTGATCTTGCTTCGTTCTTCTTTCAGCATAAGAAAGAATCATCTGACATCAATGTGCTTCGTCCAAGAACTATAGACTTGATTTTCTACAAGATGAATCACGCTTTGACTGTCTGAAAATAGCTCTATTGTTCGCTGCATCACCAAAGATCATCCAACAACTGAAGTAAATACAATCCCTCTTTAGTCACTTCCACAATCGAGATCAACTCGGCCTCGATAGTCAAAAAAGCTACTATAGATTGCAGCTTTGATCTCCATGAAATCGAGCTTATGCCAAGTTTAAACACATAGTCCGACACCAACTTCCGCCCATCTATCCCCAGCATAATCTGAATCACAATAGTCTCTAAGAGAGATATCACCATCTACTCCACCATACAACAAACCAACTGAAGAAGTGTCACGAAGATATCTAAGAATCCACTTCACTACTTTCCAATGCTCTTTGCTTGAGTTAGACATATATCAAATCACAACACCCACTGCATGGTCCAAATCTAGTCTTGTGCACACCATAACATACATTAGACTACCAAAAGCACTAGAATAAGGTATATCAGCCATATACCTCTTGTCTTCATCCGATGAAGGAGATAAGTCTTTCAACAACTTAATATGAGAGCCTAACAGAGTGCCAACCTGTTTAGCTTTCTCCATACCAAATCGAGCAAGGACCTTCTCGATGTACTGCACCTAAGTGAGTCTCAAATCTCTCCACTTCCTATCTCTAAATATCTCCATTCCCAAAATTCTTTGTGCTTTTCCCAAATCCTTCATATAAACTACTTGCTGAGCTCCGCTTTCAACTCCTTAATTCTGACCCATACTCCGAGATGCAATCAACATATCATCAACATATAACAAAAGATAAATCGTATCTTTATTAAACCTCCTGAAATAAATACACTAGTATTTGAAGCTTCTAAAATATCCATGTGAAAGCGTTGACTTATCAAATCACTTATACCATAGTCTAGGAGACTGTTTCAGTCAATATAGAAATTTTTTAAGTTTACAAACATAATCTGGCCTGTTATTATCAATGAACCCCTCCGGCTGCTTCAAATAAATCTTCTCATCCAAATCACCATGCAAGAATGCAGTTTTGACATTTGGTTGCTCAAGTTTCATATCATAATGAGCAACTAATGCTAAGAGAATATGAATGGAAATATGCCTAACAACTGGAGCAAAAATATCATATACTCTACCTCTTTCTTCTAAACGTACCCCTTTGCTACTAACCTTGCTTTATATTCGAAATCTCCATTGTTTTTGTCTTTCACTCTATAGATCGACTTACATCCAAAAGCTCTCTTGTCGTTGAGAAGAGGCACCAAATCCTAAGTATGATTTTCAGCAAAGATTCAATCTCCTCCTCCATAGCAACTAACCAACTGGAACTGTCAAATGATGTAATAGCTCCTCTATAATCATTGAGCTCATCATGGACAACATTCAATGCATATGTTGCCATATCATCGAATTCAATATCTTCGATGCTCAATCCAACATACTCATCAAGCCACTTAGGCTTCCTTCTCTGTCTAACAGGCCTAGTCTCTGAACAAGCTACACCTTGAGTCTGATCCTTTGTACTAACATCCATACTATCCTCATCAACCATGGTGCCATCGGAAACACCATCTGAACCTCTATGGAAAGATTCTGAAGATGACTTGCCTTGTGTTTGGTATTCTAAATTTGTCCTCACATTGTCATCTGACGAGGAAGGCTCCACCTTCAATATAGCATTCTCATCAAAAGTCACATGCCTGCTAATAATAATCTTCTTGCTGATAGGACACCACAACCTATATCCCTTTACTCCTCTTCTACAACCTAGAAAGATGCACTTACAAGCTCTAGGTTCTAGCTTTCCTCTGCTCTCATGTAGATAAGCTGGACATCCAAACACTGAGAAATAAATGGCTAACAGGCTCTCCTTTCCATACTTCTTTAGGAATTTTCATATCTATGGCAATAGAAGGTGTGCGGTTGATGAGGAAAGCCGCCATAGAGAAGGCTTTAGCCCAAACTCCCTTCTTCAACTTAGCAGTCAATCTGAGGCGACGAGTTCTCTCCAACAATGTCTGATTCATCCTTTCAGCAACTCCATTAGACGGAGGTTCGTCGGGTGTGGTGTGATTCCTCTTAATGCCTTCGGACTCACAATAATCGATGAATTCCTGTGATACAAATTCACCACCATTATCTGAACGGAGAACTTTCAAATTCTTCCCTGACTGCTTCTCAACCACATATTTCCACTTTCGAAACCCGGTAAGGTTTCACTCTTAGACTGTAGGAAGTATACCCATACTTTATAAGAGAAATCATCTATAAATGAAACGAAATACCTGGCTCCACCTAAGGATGGACAAAGGGAGGGACCCCACACATCTATGTGAACATACTCTTAGACAACCTTTGCTTTATGCTCTCCTATACCAAAAGAAATCTTTGTCTGCTTTCCAAGAACACACTCTTCATAAAAGCCAAGCTTTGAATGTTGTACTCCATCAATCAAACCTCGCTTTCTCAACTCATCCAAACTGCGTTCGCCAATGTGACCCATCTGCAAGTGCCACAATTTGGAAGAATCTAAATCAATAGAAGTAATTGAAGCTGATTCACCAACTATAATAGTGGCCTTCAATAGATAAAGATTTCTTCCACTCACTCCTTTCATAACAATCATGGAACCTTTCGATATCTTCGTCTTCTCTCCCTCAACTATAATCTTCAAACCAAGCCTACTCAAAGCCCCAATAGAAATCAAGCTCCCTCTCAAATTAGGTACATACCTAACATCAATAATAGTATGAACAACACCGTCAAACATCCTGACCTTCATATTACAAACACCAAGCATACGACAAGAAGCATCATTTCCCATTAAAACTTCTCATCCATCAATCACACGGTAAGTGGAAAAGCAGTTCCTATCGAGTGTCATATGATAGGATGTGCTAGAATCAATCAGCCATAAGTTTCTCTTCCCTAAAGAGCCATAAGCTGTAAATACATCCATATCACTCTCTGTATCTGGTTTCTCTATAGTAGATGTTGAAGCTTGCTTCGGGTCTTTTCTTCTTCCTACAAGCTTGGGACATTGAGCTATAAAGTGTCATGGCTTCTTACAATAATGGCAAGTCAATCGCTTGGCCTCCTAGACTGGGACCTTGAATGTGATGGTCCACCTCTATACTCACACTAATCAAGGACACTATGGGGTAATGCCATCGGCTAGTGCAAAGAATAAGGCAGTTGAGGAGCGACCAACTGTATAATTGATTTGAGCGAGTACCGATATGTCAGATCGTATGTCACGCATTTCATTTCAAGAGGAAATCTGACATATCCAATCCAAACTCAAATCTACTACACAGTGGCTAAATGCTATTTGGAAACAATATAAAATAATAATAACATAAAAGTAGCCACATATATTTATATCACTAAGGCGGAAACAGATATGAATATAATACGTAGAAGTGAAGATCATAGTAGTGGTCATACAAGATCCACTACATCACAAAAGAATAGGTACATGTACTACACAAAAGAATATGTATACATCAAAGAGACTATATCTCGAATACATGAAAGATAAAAACTACTAAGCTAAAGTAGTTAGCCAAAATTCGGAAGCTAGTCCCTGCTAAAAAGTCAAGTAGGAGCACCTGAAACACCTCGGTCTGACCCGAGTATTATTTAAGAAGAAAAATAATAAATGGATTAGTCTAGCTATAATTATCATGTAAGATGAGATAGGATAAGAGATTTGACAAATATATATGATAACAATAAAAATCATACAATATCTCAAGTTTTCTCAAACACCCAAAAAGAATATCATACTCTTTATTTTTATTCACCATATCACATATATTTATAAACCTTATCAAAGAAAATCATAATAATTGGTGAAACACAAATTCCAGAAATCAATAACTAGAAATCCAGAAAACACAAAGCCCAAATCCCAACTAAAAATGCCAAAACCCAAAACAACCCTAAATACAACAATGTTTATATCTAAACAAGTTGTAAACGTTGATTTGAACTCAACGAAAGTAGTCTCGAGTTCAGATTCGACTATATACAAAAATTCACATTTTGGACTCTAATTTCAACTAACGATGCTATATTTAAATAAAAAATTTAAATATATAATCGTAAAATATGCGGGTTGTTTCAGACTCCCCTCCTTAAAGAAATTGCGTCCTTGCAATATTTGAGAAGGTAATAAAGAGTAACAACCATTCTGTGACATAAAAACACAAAAAGGAAGATTGAAATGAGAAGTTCACCTTTAGGAGCACGAGAGAGTAAATCAGGATGTGTTCGCTCGATGAATTCTCTGGATTCCCAAGAATAATCCTTAGGATTTGAGGAATGAATTTCCAAGCCAACACGAAGGAGATCGGCATGGCCTTCCGTAGTGTGCCTCGAAAGGTGCCATACCAATACTAGATTGGAAGCTGTTACTAGAAGAAAACTTAACAAGGGAAATATGATCTTCCCAACTTCCACCAAAATCAAGAACACATGCACGAAGGAGATCTTCAAGAGTTTGATTCACACGCTCCGTTTATCCATCGAACTGAGGATGATAAGCGGTGCTAAAATTAAGCTTCATTTCCAAAGCTTTTTGAAGACCTTTCCAAAATCCACTAGTAAATAATGGATCATGATCGATAACAATAGAAGTAGGAACTCTATGCAATTTAACAATTTATTTAACATAGAGTTTAGGCAAAAGAGATACGGTTCGGCTGGACCGAACTAGAAGAAAATGGGTGGATTTTGTTAGTCTATCTATAGTCACCCATAAACTATCATCGCCTGAACGAGAACGGGGAAGACCATCAACAAAGTCCATGGAAACTTGATCCCACTTCCAAACAGGAATGTCTAAAGGTTACAACAACCCACCGGGCCTTTGATGCTCTGCCTTTACGAGTTGGCAAGTCATGCAACACTTGATAAAGTTAGCAATATCATATTTCATTCCATCACAATAATAAAATCGCTTCATGTTCGCATAAATTTTACTACTACCGGGATGAATTGTAAATTTAGAACTATGACAATCCTCTAAAACGTCTTTACGGAGATCACTAATATTTGGCATAATAAGTCTACCAAATTTTCGAATGCCACCATGAGCATCGATTTCAAAGTCTTTCAAACCATCAATATTATTTTTATCTCTACAACTTGGGTTAAAATGAGCCAATTCGGGAGCTTCAAGGATGTGGTCTAAAAGGGAAAGATGAGCCTCAAGGCTACATAAAATAAGAGATGAACATGAATCGGATTCACGATCTCGAATCTTACAAGTGGAAAAAGTCTCAAGGTCATTCCATTCAGATATCATCATGGAAACAACAGCTTGTTGCTTACGACTAAGGGCATCGGCAACACGATTTCCCTTTCCGGGAGTATAAAGAATATCAAGATCATAAGATGAATGGAATTCGAGCCAATGTTGTTGATGCATATTAAGTTCCTTTTGAGAGAATAAATACATTAAAGATTTATGATCGGCGTAGAGAACAAATTTCTCTCCCAAAAGATAATGACGCTAAATTCTAAGAGAGAAAACAATGGTCGCGAGCTCTAAATCATGAGTGGCATATCTAATCTCGGCAGGCTTTAACTGCCTAAAAACATAAGCAATAACACGTTCCCTTTGCATGAGAACGGCTCCCAAACCAATACGACTAGTATCGATATAAACAATTAAGTTTTGGTTCCCTTTGAGAATCACAAGAATAGGAGCATCGGAAAGGAGTTATTTTAATTTCTGAAAAGTAGCTTCACATTTGTCTGACCAAATGTACTTGACTCCCTTCTTTGTCAAACTAGTAAGAGGTAAGGAAATTTTAGAAAAGTCTTTTATGAATCGACGGTAATAGCCCGCCAATTAAAGAAAACTACGAATTTCCGTTACACTCTCCGGTCTCTTCCAATTTTGAATCGCCTCAATCACTGAAGGATCCATGGAAATTCCAGATTCAGAAATAATATGTCCTAAAAATTTCACACGAGATTGCCAAAAATGGCACTTAGAAAATTTTTCTTTCAATTGATTGCACCTAATAGTTTCCAACACAATTCGAAGATGTTTTTCATGCTCTTCCTCGGTTTTAGAATAAACAAGAATATCATCAATAAAGATAAGACCAAATCGATCGAGGATGTCTTTGAAAATTCGATTCATAAGGTCAACGAAATAAGCTGGAGCATTTGTTAGACCAAATGGTATAACAAGCCATTCATAAGATCCATAACGAGTATGGAATGATGCCAAAGGAATACTATCCTCTGGAATTCGAAGCTGATGAAAACCGATTGCTAAGTCTAACTGTGAAAAGACTCTAGCACCGCAAAGTTGATCGAATAGATCATCAATCCGAGGCAAGGGATATTTATTCTTAATGGTAAGATCATTAAGCTTGCGGTAGTCAACGCAAATTCTGAGTGTACTATCGGTATTCTTCACAAAGATTACTGAAGCTCCCCAAGAAGAGGAACTAGAACGAATGAACTGTTTTGATTCCAATTCGGATAATTGTTTACGCATCTCCATATTTTCCTTATTGTACATACGATAAGGAGGACGACTGATAGGTAGAGCTCTAGGGATTAGATTAATTCTGAACTCAATTGCTCGCTTAGGTGGTAATCCTAAAACAGGCTCAAAGATATCGTAAAATTCATAAACAATGTGAATGAGGGAAATAACATCTTCCTCATCATCATGCGGGCTTAGAGAATATAAGGATGTTACCGAATTGGAATCAGAATCATTAAGAACAATATAAATCTGCTTAACAGATTGGGGATGTCGAAGATGGATAGTCCTCTCGGTACATAGGATATGGGCTTCATATCGATTAAGCCAATCCATTCCCAAAATCATTCCGAAATCTGGATAACGCATAACATGCAGATCGGCATGGAAAGCATAAACACATAAAATAATCTCAACATCCTTACAAAATTAACTGAGTGTTGCGGATCCACCAATCGGATTCGCAATTCTCAGTGAATTCATCAAGCCCATGAATTTAAAGACAACGTATCCACAAGTTCTTTTGAGATAAAAGAATGAGATGCATCCGTATCAAAAAGAATTCGAATAGGATGATCACGAAACATAATAATGCCATCAAGGACAGAATGAGAAATACCTTGACCAAGAGAAGGGCTACTAGAAGCTTGCACAACATTCAGCTTTCCCTCTTTCTTGTTTTGAAATTTGGGACATGAAGATATAGGATGACCCGAACTTTTGCAATAGCGGCAAGTAAGGGAACTTGGACACTTATTTGCATAGTGGTCCTTAGAACCACAATTGTAGCATTCTCCACGACCATAGGTAGAAGTCTTTGCTACCGAAGTTGCTTGCTTCCCTTTCTTGTTGGGATTAGGGCGTTTGGACTTATTATCGGATGCCTCTTCTTGTTGTTGAAGTTCTTTTTGGCACCCCCAACATTACCATCATTTTCCTTATCGGCCTCTTCAAGTCGAAGAGCGATATCTACAAACTGATCGAAAGGCACTTCTAGTTTCAGAAGTAAAGCCTTTTTGAGATTCTTATTCAAACCATAGATAAACCTTTGATTCTTCTTCAAAGGGGTATTAACATACTCAACCCCATATTTAGAGAGGGATTCAAAAGATGCGACATAATCTGTCACAGAAGTTCACCCTGAATAAGATAAATAAAGCGTCGAACTAAAGTTACCTTTTCTGCTTCAAGAACAAACTTTAACTCGAACCTTTCTCGGAATTGCTCCCAAGTAAGATCTGCTTCTACAATTTCCAAAATCAAAAGCTCATACCAATCTAATGCTCTCTCCTAGAGCATGCTAGAAGCCACTTGGACTCGATGTAAATCCAAAAGATTCATGCGAGAAAAGATGTGATCGCATGTTCTAAGCCAAGCCTGGACTTCCATAACTCTTTTGAAACCTTTGACTGGATTTCCACCCAAGTAGGTGTAATCACTGCATAAGCGTGCAAACCTAGATTTAGGATGAGTAGGCTCAGGAATGGGATCGGCAGCTTAAGCATTCTTTACAAGATCCAAAAGCTGTTGAGCAGACATGAATACGCCATCCTGAGGAGGATCACTGGATCAATCGATGCTAGGACGGCCTGTTCTAACCATTTCTCTTCTTAAACAAAAAGAAAGAAGAGGAAAAGATTATTCTCAAAATGAATTCAAATAAGCTTGATTGATAAAACAAAGCATCATAAAATAAGATAGGACATGATGGATCCTAAGACTCGAATTAAATCCTAAGGCACGATTCAAAAGAGAGACTTAGGACAATGATCCTCGTCACAATATCCTATATTATTCTGAAGTTTGGCTCTGATACCAAGCTGTGACGCCCCACCTCTATACTCACACTAACCAAGGACACTACAGGGTAATGCCGTCGACTAGTGTGAAGAATAAGGCTATTGAGGAGCGACCAACTATATAATTGATTTGAACGAGTATCGATATGTCAGATGGTATGTCACGCATTTCATTTCAAGAGGAAATCTGACATATCCGATCCAAACTCAAATCTACTACATGGTGGCTAAATGCCATTCGGAAACAATATAAAATAATCCTAACATAAAATCAGGCATAGATATTCATATCACTAAGGCGGAAACAGATATGAATATATTACGTAGAAGTGAACATCATACTAGTGGTCATACAAGATCCACTACATCACAAAAGAATAGGTACACGTACTACATAAAAGAATAGGTATACATCAAAGAGTCTCTATCTCGGATACATGAAAGATAAAAAAACTACTAAGCTAAAGTAGTTAGCCAAAAGTTGGAAGCTGGTCCCTTCTAAGAAGTCAAGTGGGAGCACCTGAAACACCTCGGTCTGATCCCGAGTATTATTTAAGAAGAAAAATAATAAACAGATTAGTCTAGCTATAATTATCATGTAAGATGAGATAGGATAAGAGATATGACAAATATATATGATAAAAATAAAAATCATACAATATCTCAAGTTTTCTCAAACACCCAAAAAGAATATCATATTCTTTATTTGTATTCACCAAATCACAAATATTTATAAAGCTTATCAAAGCAAATCACAATAATTGGTGAGAAACAAATTCCAAAAATCAATAAATAGAAACCCAAAAAACAAAAAGGGGGGAAGGCCTATCACAATTGGGAGCATGAAAACTCACCAACACGTGTATCACAAATGGGACGCTATCCCATAGGTCGCTAACCCATAAAAATGAGCCGAAGCTCCACAAACGATCAAAAGACCATGGGTCGCTACCCCATAAAATGAGCCGAAGCTCCACAGAACGGGGTACAGTCCCCCACGTGGACAAAGAGACATTGCTCATCGCAAGTCTAAATCATAAAATGATCATCATTGATCAATAAGTGTAAATTACACTAAGCCAGTAAGTAAATGAGTTTAGCTTAATGTCCCATAACCACTGGCTTAACTTAAATATTTACGAACAAACTGTAGATTTCCACTCGAAAATTGTCACGAGTTTTCAATCGAACAAGCCCTAGAATTAACCAACGAAGTGAATGCAAGCATTTCATACCACTTGTTTTACTAAGTCCTTTAATTGGAATTCTCATCCGAATGAGGTAAAGGTTTGTGTATACTAATAGATTGGAAAACGGTTTTAAAATTGAGCTTTGTATCAAAAGTAGTGTTGAAATCATTTTTGTGAACGAGTTTTAGTATTTATTAATAGTATAAAACCTTTGTATTTAAAGTGACAAATCATAGGAACGATTTGCCGATTGAACACCTCTCAGTCCAATAGAAATTATTTGCTACTCAACAGTAAATAAACGAAATAGAAAAATAAAGGGAGACGACAAAATTTAACGTGGTTTGGTCTAATTGACCTACATCCATGGACCCAACAATTCACTATAATTTGAAGAGAGTACAAGAAATTTTCTTATTACATGATTATAGCTACCAAAGTGGAGCAAACAAAACTATAATCTCTGTAAAATACTAGAAGAGATAATTATTGATGATGATAAAATGACTGAGAATCCATTGCCTTTATATAGATGCCAATGGAGCATATATTTAGGATATTCAAACTTCTTTCAACGCAAAATATGTGATTGCTTTTGATTTTGATTGGATTACCATATCTGATGCATCTCCACATCACAAGCTTTTGATATTTTCCAATATTAGCTTTGACTTTGTATGCAGCAACAACTTTTGAAATAAATTTATTTATTTATTTATTTATTTTAGTACACTAATATGCTTGTAACTTTCATATATGACCTTCTTTTTGCAAACCGTCTTCTTCATCACATCTCACATCATCTCCTCATCAAAATGAGTATAATATTGTATCGCTTACTTTCAACAAGTAATCGCATACTTTAAGAGATAGTATGGTGTTATATCCTTAGTTCTTGTTTATATTCTTAGTTTTTGTTTATATTAAGTAACATGAATGCCACGATTCTCGGTCATTGCCTGTGTTAATATTTTGATGTCGACTATGAGGGAGTGTCTTCTCAAAAGTGGTTTAAGTTAATGGAAGCCATAGATAGTAACCACACAGAGTAAAGAAGGGGACCAACTTTAGCCCTGGATTTTTATTTGGATAGTAACCAGTGCATAATAGATCGGTTTTTATTTGTAATCACATACATGAGAGACCAGTATTAGTAACGTAATGATATACTTTACCAATCGGTTTTGTCCTTGGGATTATTATGTTAATCATTCAAAAGATAAGAAATAGGAATCATTGGCTTTCTCATTTCTTATTCAGGTAATTTACTTATGCACGTACTTATTTTTGGGTTTTTATCTTTATAATGTGCACTATAGTTAGCGTAAATAAGTCTTTATGGACAGTTGCGCCCTTTGTTCCATATTAGGATGATTAGCTTAGGCATTTAATTTTAAATGTCCTTGCATTGCACATAATTATTAGCATGAATGAGCATTATATATATGTAATGGTGCTACAATAATTCATTCTTAATTCATTCTTGCATAATTACAGTGCTTAAATCAGAAAAACTTGAAGGAACTGAAAAAAGGCTCAATAGAAAGAAAATGCAGAAAGTAAAATAAGTTATCCTATTGTAGCATTCATTTAGGAGAATGTCCTCTTGTTGGAGAAACTCTAGCTCTATTGACTTACTCATAGTCAACTGTGTTTTTCTAAGAAATTATCCTTATAAATGTCCCAAGTTTCGGGTTTAGGGTAAGATATCTCGACATATAGTAGCTAATTTATATGTTTCGTCTCTAATCTCATTTTCAATTATATATCGACCTTCCTAGGCGGGTCCTAAGGCTCTAAAGGAGGTGAAGATAATATAATTCCTTCTCTCTATTTTTATTGAGCTTTAGTCATGGTTATATATAGCTTTGCAGTACAAGTACAGATAGTTTGAATTTTAAAAAACAAAACCATTTCAAGCTGTTAAGTAAAAGAAGGAAATCTAGAGTAAATAATGGAGATTGAAAGACTTGACAAAGTCTTGTTAACTGACTTTGTATCTGCTATTGATACTCTCTAGCAAGTTGAGCGTCTTGACGGTTCACTTACCCCCAAGAAAAGCATGGCGTTGAGTACTCAATCCTTTAGTTAGTATATCTACAAGTTGGTCTTTAGTAGATATGAACCGAACATCTAATTGCTTACGTGCTACACTTTCACGCACAAAATGATAATCTACCTCAATATGTTTAGTGCGAGAGTGGAACACCAGATTAACAGTGAGATATGCTGCTCCCAAATTATCATACCACAATGTTGGAATATTAGTGTGAACACAAAGTTCTTGAAGAAGAGATTCTATCCATATGAGTTATGTTGTAGTTGTAGCTAAATTTCACGATACTCACTCTCTGTACTAGATTTAGACATGGTAGTTTGCTTGCATGCACTCCAAGATATAAGGTTGCTTCCGAAAACTATACAAAAGCCATTGGTAGATCGATGAAAATTTGGACAGCAAGCCCAATTGGCATCAAAGTATGCACATAAATTTAGTGTTGAAGCAGGTCTTAAGGAAAGCCAAAATTCGTTTATGCCTTTAAGATATTATATGATTCTTTTGACAGCATCCCAATGATCTTCCCGTGGATCATGCATAAATTGGCATACAGGGTTAACAGCAAACAATATATCAGCACGGGTAAATGTGAGATATTGTAGTGCACCAACAACACTATGATATAGCATGGGATCGATGACTTGTTTACCACTATGAATCGATAGATTGTTCTTGGTACCAAGTGGAGTGGAGACTAGACGAGCACCAACCATCTTGGTATGTTCTAATTTATCATTGATACACTTTCTTTGAGAAAAAAACAAACCGGTAGAGGTTTGCATAGCTTTAATACCAATGAAATAGTTCAAAGGTCCAAGATCCTTGATTGCAAAAGAAGAGTTCAATGGTTTAATAAGTGAGTGAATAGATGCATCAGAGGAGCCTGTGACAATGAAGTCATCAACATACACCAAAACATAAATGGTAAAACAGGTGTCATGTTTAATGAACAAGGAGCAATCGGCACGAGTTTGAAATACCAAATGAAGAAGATGAGAGCTAAGTCGGTGATACCATGCTCGTGGTGCTAGTTTATGGTCATAAAACAAGTTGTGTAATCGATAAACAAAGGACGGATGTTGATTGTCAGTAAATCCAGGTGGTTGGTGCATATAAACCTTTTCTTGAAGAAAACCATGAAGGAATACATTTTGAACATCAAGTTGTCGAATCGGCCATCCTTTAGAGAGAGAAATAGTGAGCATTGTACGTATGGTGCAAAATTCGACAACTGGACTAAATGTTTCGCTGAAGTCAATAAATGGTTGTTGATGAAACACTTTAACCACCAATCGAGTTTTATAACGATCAATAGAACCATCCGCTTTTCTTTTGATTCGATATATCCGTTTGCAGCCTATAATATTAACTCCTTGTTTTGGAGGAACAAGGGTCCATGTTCGATTGCGAAGTAGTGCATTGATTTTGATGTCCATAGCTTTCCACCATTCATTATGTCTAAGAGCTTGAGTGTAACAGCTTGGTTCTTGGAGATGAAGATTGGGCATTAGGTGTTTGGTTGTTGTATAAATCTTTCTTGAATATGCCATCTTTTGAACGTGTCTGTATAAGGTGTGTTGGCACTATATTTGCTGCTGGGGTTAGTGCAGGTTGTGAAGATTCAGTTTGTGGTGATGAAGGCTGCATAGGGTGTGTTGGCAGAATACCTGTTGTTGGAGTTGGAGTAGGTTGTGAAGACCTCGGTGCTAGTTTGCATTCAGCATATGGTTTTAAATAAGGGTAGCATAGACAGCCAAAGACTCATAACATACTGTATACGGGAATGGTACCAAATAACACATGAAAAGATTTATTTTCTATAACTGGAGAGGGCAATCTATTTAACAAATAACATGCAGTTTGAAAAGCTTCGACCCAAAATTGTTCAAGGAGGCTAGATTGAGAGAGAAGGGCAGTGCCAGTTTTCCGAATGTGCCGATGACGTCTCTCAGCTAATCCATTTTGTCCGGCGGTGTGCGGACAAGAGAATCTATGATAAACACCATTTGCTTTAAGAAAAGTTGTGAATTTTCGATATTTGGTACCACTATCAGATTGAAATTTTTTATCTTTGTGTTGAGTAAGTTTTCAATCTTGTTTTTGAAATTGATAAATAAAGTTAATGTTTTGGACTTTTGACATAAAGGAAATATCCAAACAAAATGACTGAATACGTCCATTAATAGTAAATAGTAACGTGCAAAGGTGATGAATAAGTAGTTAGACTATCATGGAATGGAAGTTTTCAACCTTAATTGACATGACAGTAATTGCAACAATTGTTTTTATTACTACTAACTTGAAGGGAAAAATTAAAACAATATCTTTCATAATTCTAAACATAGGATGTTCTAATCGCCGATGCCAAACATCTAGCGTACACTTATTCAACAAAAAGGTGAAGAAACAGAACTAGAAAAATCACGAGCATTGGTGAAATAGTAGAGACCATAATCAGCCATTGCAATATTGTTTTCCCCGTATGACGATCCTTCATAAGAATATAAGTTGGATGGAATTCAAAATAAGTTGGAACACTATTTTTAGCACCATGTTCCTAGCTCTATATTTCCTATTTAACCCAAACATTGTAGTGGCATGCTACTCATTGTCAATGAACCGCTAATCTAATAAAGTTCGCTTCTTCGCATCTTTCTTCAACAAGGTCCATATATTCATGGAATAATCCTTTGAATTTAGGGACATAATTGAGTCTCTAGTACATAGGAACATCAACTTTATTAGGTTCATTACATTGCACCCATAAATTAGAGCAAATGGAGTGTTTATGATAGAGTTAGGCGTATGCCTAGAAGCAATTATGTAATTTGTTGCATATATTTAACTCGATAATCGATCTTGTAGAATATACTAGTATATGATTTTTTGTTTGATGATAATAAACATATATATATTCATTTAAATGTATTTGTTATTGTACTATTTTATTTTTCCACATAATTAAATAAATATTTGTTTAATAAAATAAATAACTTGGAATTCATATTCAAACAAATATTTTATTCAAACAAATATTTTATTACGAATTCAAATAGTACAAATTTGAGCTCTCACTAGATTTACACATTTTCAATTACAATACAATTTCAATTACAACACAATTTTCAATTTACAACTTTCGCCTCACTACATAATTCACTCATCGCTCGTATTTGATCTTCAACTCTGTTCCAGCCTGTATCCAGCAACTGAACTATCTGCAAAATAAACACTAACGCAGTAAATTTGAAAAAGAAATATTTTGCAGTGCACGATGAAGTGTGTGTTTGAAAATAGTGTTTGCCTCAGTTATTTGGGTTGTTCATCATCATTTTGTTAATTCAACTTACACGAACAACTTGTGACATGTACAGTGTATCACTGACATGCCACAAGGTCATGCACACTGAAATACACTTGCTTGTTAAAATTGCAGGGACAGGTGAGCACAAGGTCAAACCCAAGCCTAGGCTGGATTCAACTCAAGTGCAAATGCAAATAACACAACAAACCAGACTCCAACCAATTCAACAGTTCAGAGAATACAAATGCACAAGGACTAGTGAGCACATGAATACATGAATGAACACAGTAGTTCAACATGGATGAATCAAAGCAATTAGAAATAGAACTCAAAGGCAGAAAGAAAATGACACACATATATGTACAACAAATAGCAAGTATGACTCGAAGCAATGCAAGGCTAACAAGACATGGTCATGAGCAACTAAATAAAAGCAACACAATTCCAGACAATCATAACTCAATGAACACACACCAAACTTGAAAGTGCACCAGAAATGAACACAAGGGCTGCAACCAGATCATACTACAATAACATGTGTAGTACAAAACAACAATGCTCACAACAACAACAAGTCTAAACAACCAGACCAAACAACATGTAGAACCATTTTTATAATATGCAACAGAGGAAACAATAAAGCAGTTCATTGTGAAGACAACATATCAGTTCAACCAGACCAGCATGAATGTGTAGGAACCAAGTAAAAAGACTCAGATATAAATGGGTTAACATGAATGACAACATGCAACACGACCTCAAATGACTTGAACATAACCAGACTTTAAGTAATAGTGGCAACCAAACAAGAATGAAGCAAACAACAATACAAAGCAATCAAGCACTTCAATGAGACCAGACTTCCAGTGAAACAAGACCACCAGACCACACATGAAGATCCACATGAAACATGTCTTGAACAAAACAAAACTGAAGTGAACTAGACAACCACAATGATCATTCAAATGGAACCGGTTCAAAAAAAAATTAAGCAGGAACCACACATGAAAACATGAAGTGCACAAACAAGCAGGAGACAAATTTAACTCAAAGCTAATCACAATATAGCAAATATGATGAAGCAACCGTGGGTCATACATTTGAACAAGTCTAAAGAAATTCAATCAGAGGTCATATGGATAAGCGAACAATGAACAATTCATAGCCAGAGAACCAGTTGATAATATGTTGAACAAGTCAAGTCAGCGAGCGATGAACATGTTATGGGAGAAAAGAACGGAACAAAATTCAAATATATTAGAGATGAACAAGTCAGGAATCACACATTCGTTCGATCAAAAATCAACGCAAGTGCCAAAATCATGAAGAATTTAAACCAATTTATATGAACGAAAGTATAGGGTTTTCGTTCCCTATAAATGCCCAAAAATCATTATCGGCAAAAATCATTGATTCGATTTCGAGACAAAAAAAATTCAGAGCAAACACTTAGAACAAATCACAAATAAAATCCAAAACTCGAATCGAAGTCGAGCATAATCAAAATCGAAAAGGGGAAAATCACGTACCAATTCAAACCAGCATTCGAGCTCGACATTTGAAGCAGCTGCAAGCTACCAAAGCCAAGGAGTCGATTGATGAAGCTAATCAAAGTGAATTCATCACCTTAATCATTCAATTGTGAATCAGCATCTTCAAACTGAAAAACCCTAATTTCAGAAGAAGGAAGAAAGAGGAATATCGACCTAGTTTTACAAAGGAGGTTATCTTTTTTTTATGGACCGAACTGTTCTCCATTAGTGGGCCGATATTATTTTTGATTGGGCTTCATTTTTATATAGGGTTTTTTATTTAGTTTTTGTTTTAGTTTTATTGTCATTTGAAATTTTCTATTTTAAATTATGTAATTTCTAGTTATGTAACTAGGTACAAACTACGGGGCGTAGTTTGAGAATTCGCAACTCAATGGCTGAATTGTTGCAGGGTTTTGAGCTTAGAGTTAGGTTAGTCAAGTTAGCGGGTGTCGCAAGTTTATGTGTGTTTGTAAGTGTCTGACTACTTAATCTCTAGTAGAAACCTTGGGGGCAGCACGTTAGGTTTTTGCCGAAGCTGGGTAAATCTGTGTGTGATCTCTATTGCATTACTTTTTTCTTTTATTTTTATCTCCACATTAATTTTTAATACACCCTATTCACCCCCGCCCCCCTCTAGGGTGAAAACGATCCTACAGATATTGTTCGAAAAAAATGTATTTTTTTCTATTATATACTTGATATAATGTGTTATATTGATAATTAAAAATATATTTAATATAAAATCCATAAATAGTATGTTTTGTGATAGTAGTTACAAAGTGTTGTGATCGTGAGTAATTTGTCACAATAGAAATAAATATACCATTTCAAATATTTCTAATCAAGATGTATCGAGATTGGATATCGATAAATTCATTGAAACTAGAGTACGTAACGCTCTTCAAATGTTGGGCAGTGTATTACTCATGTTCATTAGGGGCACCAAGTGGTTATGTATTGATAGTTAATGGATAACATGGAATGACTTACTCGATAGTTTTCTGTTGATTAATAAAACTAAGGTCAAATAGAAAATATCAATGTGACAAATTTATACAGTTCTCTCGACTTGAGAATACTGTCAATCATCAATATTAAAGCTCTGCTTTGATTATAGTCAAATCATGGCATGGCGCCCATCGAGTGATTATAGTTGGGTCGAGTGGAAGTATTGAAAGTGAAGCACTATTTAAGAGAGAATTCGTCTCCTTAGCTATGTGGGGTTAGTATCACGGTCAACTCAAAGTCAAAGTCTTTGGCCAGAGCATTTCGATTAATAATGATTGTTATGATTGAACCAAGGACTTTGTGTTTGGACTTTAGAGTTGAATATTTTGACCATTACCAAATTCCATAAGTCCAATGTGATATAGTTTTGATGAAGAGAATTGATGTAAATAAAAGTCACAACCGGGTAAAGCTTAATAAAGTAAAATTGGATTTTACCAAAACAAAGTTAGTGATAAATTTGGCCAAAACGTTACACCACCTGCTAAGTGATGTGTGAACATTAATATTTAATGGTTCGATATTAATCGCCAACCAAATTTACACCCAACGAGTTATACAACCGAAATGATAAATTTTCCTTGGACTAATGAGTTAATTAATTTATAATTGTTATAAATTAATTAAATTAATCAATATTTATAAATATTAATTATAAAATTTTATTATAATTTGATGAATAAATATTATTAGATATATTTATAATAGTTATAAATATATCAATTGATATACGATATTGATAATGGATTAAATTGGATTTAACTGCATAATATTTTATTTGGACTTAAATGGGTTTTAAGGCACATCATAGGGGTAGTACATTTTACAACAACCATCTGGAAAGGAGTGGCTAAAATTAGGTTGGAAAGGCTTGATTTCGGATGGTTAGGATTAAAGGAGAATGAGTATGTGATCAGATCCATATTTCTCTCCTTTCTATCCACTGTATAAGTATCTCTAACCTAATTTGATTGGGTATTTTTTTGCCACCTCCTCCTCTATTCCTTGCTGGCCGAAAATCATCTCTAGTCCCTCCATCTCATCAAGTTCAAATCAAGTTAATCCAATCACTATCGGATAGCTGGTGGTCGACGGTTCAAAGACTAGCCCTATGTTGAACCGAAAATAATTTCAAGGTGCAGATATCATCATATCAAGGTGTACTTCAAGGCATTGGAATTAAGTTATGCTTCTAATCAAAATATAATTATTAACACTCAATTATAATATTTTATTATATATGTGCATATTATATATAGTTAGTTAGATGACGATTCTGATATGTAAGTAATATTGTCGCAAAGTTGTGTGGTTGTATGTATGTATATATACTGAAAAAGAATTATTTTTGACAAATATACATCAGATCAGTACGGGTTTGAATAAAAATATATATTTCTATTTTATTAAATTAATATATATATATATATATTATTTATTTAGATATATATATATAGTTTATAATTAATTGCAACGCTATACTTCAATAAAAAATAGTCATATAATTTTATATGCAATGAGTTAAAGCTATGATAATTTTCGACAGTGAGACAATATTTTTATATAAACATTTCAATATTATTTATATCAATTTATTGCATAAATAAATTATGTTCATTCATATATATTACGAAAATTTTATTTTATATTTTACAAAATGATATAAGAAGTAAAAAAGCTCTCCATAAATAAATTAAAAAAAATATTATTTATTTTTAAATTTGGCCGAATATTGAAAAATCATTTTAAATTTATTTGAACTGAAAAATTCATGGAAAAATTTTTCAAAGCATAAAATATCATTTAGGATTTACTAGAAATTTAAAATCCATTATAAAGTTTCAAAATTAATTTTTAACTAATATTTTATAAATTTTCTAATGGATAATTAAATTAAAATAAATTTAAAAGTCAAAAAATTAAATTATTTAACCGAGATGTGCATATGACCTGGTTTTTCATATATATCAAAAAATAATTTTTATATTGTATTAATATATATATTATGCATATATTTGTTTATATATATATATATATATATGTATGTATGTATGTATGTATATGTATTACTTGCAGTTTTATAATTTTTTTATATTTATAAATTATTTCTTTATATTTAAAAAAGTCTATTATATAATATATGGATATGTACGCAATATTAATATTTTATTCATATGATTATATATAATATTATATATATATGTGTTTTTATGTATATAAATAAAATTATTTTAAAAAAAACTATAGTATATATAATTATTATAATATTTACATACAAATAATAGTATTTATTTATATATACATACGTTTGGATAATATATTTGTATATTGGATGAGCTAATGTGTCTATTGCGATGTAAATCCTAACATCTATACACAGACATGTTCTACTTTGTAAGGACTGATATGTTACACATGCACACACATTTATATGTGTACATGATACATGTATATATAAATATCATAAAATAAATTAAATAAAACTATATAATTTATAAGTTGAACTAAAATAAAATATTTTATTTAAATAATATTTAGAAGTGTTCTAAATAAATCAGACTCCATAAGCCTAATAATGATCCAATAAGGGAATTCTTTTTAAATTCACCCATAACTTCCATTGCGGGCTGACCCAATTCCAACAATGGTATTAGAGCCCAATAACCTATGCGGTCTAAATTAGTCATGTTAGGGTTAACTATTAAGCTTACAGCCTAGAGATTGTCCCTAATAGAAAAGACCCAATTTGAATCAGGCCTTGAGCTAGTTTTCAAAATTGTTTGAAAATTAAAAATATAAGATTTTAAATTTTAAATTTAAATTTAAAATAAGATATATATATATATATATATACATATTATAAAAGTTATAATATAATAAAAGTTTTCAAATTTTTTTTGAAATAATATATATTAATTTCAAAATTTAAATTTATTTAATATAATTAATTAATTAATTAAATGAGTTAACTAATGAAAAATATATACATGTATTATATATTTTGATATATGTTATGATATTTTAAAATGTTTAAGGTATCATAAGTGCACATGTATGTATATAATATAATTTTTCGAAATTAATATAATTAAATTAATTTTTTTGATCAAATAGATTAATTAAATAAATAAATTAATTAAAGGTTAATTAATTAAATAAAATTACACATATATGAGATATGTGTTAAACTATAAAGGTTATAGTATATATAATAAATATTTAATATAAAAGTTATATCAAGATAATATAAAATTAATTAAAATGTTAATTGATTAAAATTAATTAATTAAGATTTAATTAATATAATAATATATATAATACCATTATATAAGTAATATGAAATATAAAAGTTATATAATAATAAAGCTTATACAATGTGAATGCATAAACTAAAGGTGGAACATTAAAAAAACCCAAATAGACTTAAGTGATAAATACATACATAATGTATGCATACTATGATTTCAAATGTGTCCAACACTTAAATCATGAGGGTATTTCGTAAGAAATACATTATTCTATAAGTCGATATTACTTAATATAACACATTAAAGATATGAATCTTCAATATAATGTTGTCCTCTACCATATATATTAATAAATTACTCACGTACTCCTTAGTTGTTGAGCAAACACAAGCTAGGGATGTTATGGGTAGTATTATTAATATATTGAGTAGACGAGGTAAGATATCTATACGTATTTGTTAAGCAAACTCAAGGTATATATACTAATCTTAGGCCATCACAATATGGTAGGTAGGGTGAATAATTTCATTTCGATTTGTTGAGAAAACTCAAGGTTGGAGTGAAATTAGGACAAGGTCTAAGCGTTAGGAGTTATATGCGATACAACCGATAAGGAGTAATCCTTCGCCCGTGGATCTGACTTGTTGATCAAACTCTAAGTCAGAATTTCAAGACGGACGAGTCCTAACACCCACTAGTGAAGTCGAAAAACTTCTATGTTTTGACTTAGGGTTTGGTGAAACATTAAAGACTGGCGGAAGCCTTATTAGAAAAATGAAATGATAACATTTAACCTTTCTAATATTTTAAGAACATATGCTAGAATATGTTATAATAATCTACATTAATAGATTTGTGCATTTAATATGATTGATAAAACGTTTATTAATTAAGGTATATAAATGAACTGAATTAAAGATTGATAAATAGAAATATAACATATACTTACTAATAAATGCTTCTTGCATATTAATGTTTCAATACCCATGCAAGCGCCTGATTCTACAACTACCAAATGCATTCGTAATTTGATCGCTTACGTGTTTATTTGGTCGAAACCGTGTATTGCATTCTATGAGTTTCGAACTCTAAAAGCAATACAGCCTATGGATATTTGATTCATATATTATCGCATAAAAGTGTTATATGGGGATGGTCAGTGTTCGTAACATACGATAACTCGGTGAAATTAGTTCATTGAAATAAGCAAGTAAATCTATACTGTGAGATTGAGTATTCGATTTAATTGATTACAATAAAGATCTTATTGTGTTAAATGTAACACTAGACCAAAACCGAAGAACTCGATCGTTGAAATATCAATTTGATCAGTTTACGCAAAGTGCAACATATTTGATGTCCCTTAAATGTTAAGGATGATTGCGCTCTTATAAAGGGTTTGTTATGATGTTGTATTAAAGGCATTCTTTTGAATGGTTCGACCATTTAGAAAGAAAAACGAGTGTATAAGAGTAGATGTGATTTAAGGTATAGTTGGGATGAAGAGAGTGAATAGTCACTTCTTCTTCATAAAGAAACATCAAAAACGAGAATTATAATAATAATGATTGATACTTAACATAGGAATAAGAGACACGATTTCTATTTCGAAATGTATTTCCATATAGAAAATTGTTTTCTATGAGATTTATTTCTTTGAGTTCAAGATATTATATCAAAGAACTCTTTGTTGAAAACTAGTTGCAATACATGAAATAAATAATCAATATTAGGTGAGTGATGGACCTTCGAATTTAGTACGCTATTATACTAATGGTGGAAATAGTGCGAGCATGCCATATAGCATTTATTGTTTGCATCGAATTACGAAAATTGTTTGGTAAACATACTGTATTTTTGAAATAATGATAATTTTTCGGTGTTGACTAAAAAATAAACATAGTTATGTTTCAATATATGAATATTATGAATTTCTATGAAATAAAACTATAATATAGTATTTGTTTTCATAACAAAAGTGATGCATTGGAAAATACTGAAGTATCTAAAATTATTTTGGAATTATAGACTAAGTCGTAGCTTTGAGAAATAACTTTTATTATATGATTACAAATCATATGATACTAGTTAATCGTGTCTCAAATAATTAAGGGCTATTCGCCCATTAGTGGGAGCATCATAAGAGTTGACGAACTCTTCGGATTGAATCATATATGGGTATGTTATCGTTAATCTATTAATACCAAAACGGTTCCACGTACTTCATCATATTCACCGATGAGTCATCACAGACATGGACATGTGTACATGATATGGATGTATAAGTGTAAGATAAGCTCATAGAATATAAAAACGAAAGTAAATAATATAACATGCAATGAAAATGATTCGATTTGATCAAATAGGTGAGTATATTGGAAAGAGTTCTATGTTCCCAGTATAAATAAAGATTTACTCTCATAGGTTACTCATTCCTATAATACATATGGTGTATTGATAAAGAGCATTCAAACTTTTTTGCACAAAGCACGATTAATGATGAGTGAAGTTGTGTTAAAACTTTTTCTATAAAGTGTGTACTTAAGAGTAGTACATAAGGTTAAAATTAATATTATTTAAATAATAGTTTACAAAACCATATGAGATAAAGGTTTATAAGAAATCCCAACGTATCCTAGGCCAAGAGGTTGGCAGGTTGTGTGAGTCGAAAGACTGAACGTGATAATTGTACGTAAGGGATCTTGTATGGATCGTCTCAAGAGAATTTTGGAAACAATAGTCATTAGATGACCAATTTATGTTATTAACATAACTATATTATGAACTAATGCAAAATCGATTCTATATAATGCAATTCAAATAATGTTTATGAGTGCACATTCCATTGCATAGAGAAACATGTATTATTTCATGAAATACCAACTTCGTAGTGAAGGAATTTCTTAAAGAAATTATTGATATAGATTGAATTTGGATACGATCCAAGCATAAAACTCATTACAAGGGATGATATGAAATTGATCGAACCTAAATGAACAAAAAAACATTAGAACATCCAATGAGTATTCTTGTACATTAAAGCGAAACTGTGAGTTTCTTGTCAATGTCAAGAATAAATAATTCTTGCTTGTTTAGTTAAACCATTAAGAGTATTGATTCTATGATATGGTACGGTGTGCTACTCCGAAATAGATTTTAATACATTATCAAAATATGATTTTGGTAGTTGTATCTGAAGGGATATTATCCATTGGTTGTAAATGTGTCGTTATAAGAAAGACAAATGCAGTTGAAAATAGTGAGCCACATTGATAAGAGTATTATCGTGAATTTCAATTGTGAAAATTCACCATTCGATGTGCTGAAGTTGGTTCGGATTTTACTTCAAAATTATCATCTAGTATGACTTTATGTTTTGATATATATATATATATCTGTGTGTGTGTGTGTTGAAATAGAAAATTCTAAATTATGATTTAAAGTAAACTGTTTACTATAATAACCAAAGGGTCTTGAAGTCAGTGGAAGCGATATTGAGTTTGTGAGTGTTTGGATATGGTCCAAGAACATATAAGAAAATTTCGATCGACAGGAATCAAAATGAAACAAGTGTTTTGATAGAAATATTAAATAGTTTGATTGTCACTCAAAATGCAAAGGAAGCATGTGCTTATAAGAAAGAACATAAAAAGGTATATAGATATTTCTAAACCATAAGCAAACAACGCACTGCTAATGGTTAACGATGTATTTGTGTTAAAATCAGTTTTAGCTGTTTTAATACATGATGTTGGATCTATAAATGATGTCTTTATAGTAAGGATAAAGATATTGGGTATGTATCAAAATGATATGCAAGGACACTGTAACAACCCACCGTTTTGAACATCGAAAGTCGACACCGAACGCTACCACTGTGTTCCAATGTCGCACATCCAATCGACAAAAGGGTAGTTAGGGTAAATAAAAAGAAAAGAACAGAGAACAGAGAAAAACGAAATCTCACAATGGAATTGACAACTTATAATATAACAAAGACAGTAGAAACTGTCACTCCAAACATACAGAGTATATCAAAGTTAAAAACAAACCTTATCAGCTGGACAGTTATAGAATTCTGACCTTACAAATGCCGATAGGTATACTATATAATACAGCAAAAAATTAAATACTACGATAGGTGACTCTTCAGCTCCCCTTCAAGACCTCCATAACACTATGGACAACCTAGGAAAATACTCGGTCTGACCCAAGCATTATGATGAAATAACACTCGGATCAGTCTGGAAATACCAGCGTGAGATAACTCAAATAATGGGGAACATATAAAGTTCTCTGGGACCACGTCGCTAACACGGAACGGGTTTTCAGTTCACAAGAATAACATCCATACAGGCAAGGGCGGAAATAAATATCAGGAAACAAATCCAAATATGAATGAGCATAAATAATATTAAACCAGACTTGAAAGAATGTAAATAAACCGAGTAAAATCCAAACTGGGAAAAATGGATAGGACAAGGAAAACAGTCTAACTTGATAGAATGGACTACATCAATGCTTAAATGTCGTGATGAGGAGTTGGCTCTACTCGTGGTAATTTAAAGCTAAATAGATTCAAGGTTTTCGAATCGAATAAGGAAAGAAAATTTTCCAACAAATGACAAGGAGAGTGCACCCCCCTTTGGAGTATACCTCTAGTAATATACTCCTGAGAAGCTCATATACTCCATGACAATTCTCGAAAATGTACCAGCCGGACCTCGCTAGACCTTACCAAGAATCCAAATATTTCACATCTAAACTCAAACCGTTTTTTACATGACGGTACACAAAAATCTAAATGAGATGTGAAATACCCTTTTGATGGGAGCAACCCCACATAGCTGGACGTCCACTCGCGCTTTTGGTTTAGTCATTTTCCGACAAAGGATAGCTAATATCAAAGAGCAGCAATCTTTTTTTTGGTGATGATACACCATGAAGAAAGCTGAATCCGATAATTAATAAATCAACTATCAGGGATAATTAAAATGATCGTATATGGAATTAAATTTCATGTATTTACCACTACTTGTGATTCCAAACAAGTCCTATCTCTCGGTTGAAAATGAAGTCGGGCAAGTTGAGGTAGTGTTACCTCTAGGCATCACTTAGGTGACATTTTTAACTTTTGAGATAAAAACGAGTCCAAGCCTCAACTTTTAGCGTTAAATGCATGACTAGATCCTTTCCATATAAGCAATATCGATTACGGAACTATTATTCTATAAACGAAATTGAACTTAAACTTTTTTTTAAAAATGAACTTGTTCTTGATTTCCATATTGATAAAACGCTTTTAGAATTAGTTCCTGATTGTTAAAACGTTAAGAGAATAATTTTTCCAAATATGCCACCCCGAAGGCCTAAACCAACATCAGAACGAACACCCAGAAGATTATCCAACTTAACATCCCAATAATCGAGTTCCAATTCCTTTTTATAACTTTAAAACAATATTAATATCCTGAAAGATAATTAATCACATTTAAAATCTTTTTTAAATAAACAAATCCATTATCTTTAATAATATAGGTAATTATTTCCAAACACATACATAACATTGGTAAATTAACTTTAAGATCTTTATTAAATCAGTTTATTAACTCTAAATTAGTTGATTAAAGCAATTTTATTATATTAGATAATTAACTTAAATCGCTTTTATTAAATCGATCAATTAACTTTAAATATCATTAACTGCAAAGATTAATTAAATACAAATAATCATTAGTTAAAACGAATAAGTCATCTCAAACATCATTTATTAAAATGATAGTAACTTTAAATACCACTAATTAAAACAATTAATTAAGTTCAAAAAAACCATAAATTAATTGGATTAATTAAATTCAAGCTTCATTAGTTAAAACAATTAATTAAAATATCATTTGTTAAAATGATTTATTTAATTATAAAACATCATCAATTAAAATTATTTAACTAAATTCCAGTTAAAAAAATTAATTAAATTTGAAACAATCATTAATTAAAATGATTAATAAAATCAAAATATCACTATTTAAAATGATTAATTGCTGTTAAATATCATTAATTAAAATGATTATTAATTTCAGTTATCGTTGGTTGAAATAATTAATTAAGTTCAGTAAATTAATTAAACTCCATTATCATTAATTAAAAGAATTAAATAAACTTAAATAATAATTAGTTAAAATGATTAATTAAGTATGAAACATCATTAAAAAATGATTAATTAAATCTAAGGATAAACCAATTTTAATCATCATTTATTAAATTGGTTAATTAATCTCAAAATCATTAGTATACATGATTAATTATTTTAAATTATCATTTATCCAAACAATTAATAAAATTTTCAATATTCTGTATAGTGGAAATACAAGCTCAAGTTCATATGACAGAGTTTGGGGATAGAATTTAATAAATTACGATATAGCGAAACCGCTATAACGACAATTAACAAGTTAAATGGAATATCAGGATTTATTTTCAATTAACCATCAATAACAACATACGGATGTAAATAAATAATTTATAGGCGAGAAACCCCTTTGGGTCTCTCTATAGATTTTCCCTGCAAAACAATGGTTATGGATAATATATAGATAATCATATGGGTTCATAACGATCAAATTAATATGTAATCCATTTTCCGAACGAAATTTCAACCAAATAAACAATTAAACAATTTAACTAACATCCAAGCAATCAATAAACATTTATAACATCATTGATATGATATAATAAAATTTAATATGAGTTAAACTCACATTGATTTTTGCTTTCGCCAAAACGTCCTGATTTTGGACTAAACCCGAACGGTCGTCCGATTTTAGCCTAAATTTTCACTTATTCCAAATCCAACCAAACCAACTCCACCGTGAAGATCTCGACGACATGAGCCCAATGCAAAAAACGATGTTCGAATCCGACCTCGTATGAGTGAGACATGAATTTTATAAGTTATTGATAATTTTAAATAATAAATAAACAACATTACAATATTTACAAGACTGCCCTCCCCTTACCTTCATCATCTTCTCCTCCTAAACTCCCCTATACAAACACACACATTGTGCATGCCATTATGTTGTGCATGCAAGCCTCTATCCCTCTCCACATAGCATAAAAATCCAATCCAACAACGCCGAGCAACTCCTGATCAAAATCTCTACCTCCCGGACCCATCACCATGCTACTCACACCTCCCCACTGTAGTGCGACCTGGGATCGTTTCTCGCGTCCGTACATATACGCAAACCCCAAACCCCCATTTTTTATGATGAAACTTGGCGCAGTGATGCTATTAAATGCTCTAAACCCGAATATATCCTCCAATTCGACAAATAATGACTATAGCCTAAGAGATAGCTAAACCTAGTTTACTGCCCCCAAATTGGAGCACCCCAAACTGAAGCCGCGAGCTATAAAATGGATATAGGATGGAAGCTAATCTCCTAACGAGCACAACGGATCGAGATTCGAGATTTTTAGTGAAGTATGGAATTTAAATTTAAAAATTAAAATTTGCATTCAAAAGGGAAGCCCAAATTTTCATTTACTGGTAAGTTTAAATAGAGAAGGAGGAGTATGGCTTGAACAATGGGGTTATGGCCATGGGTATGGCTGACGTGATGTAGGCATTAGCAAGCCTGGTGTTCTATATGTTATACCCCTATTTCGAATACAATGAGCTTTTTTCGAGACCTAATTCAATCGTATGCAGAAGATAGGTTTTTGGACCCAATTATTATATTAGATTTCCGATATTAATTTCAACGCGTTTCGATCTCGCACGACCAAACGATATGTCTGATCGCCCTAAAATTAGACAGCGTAATATAATTCACTATTACGGTTCCAATGAAACTGGTTTCGTCAAAATCTGAGACTGTTCCTCGGAATGACAATTTCACAGATTTAAATATCGTTTTATATTTTAGTTTTCGATATTTATCCGATCTACTTATATTTGTAAATAAATTTAAAAATTAAATTCACCGGTATTATTTATTAATTAAAAGGAGTTGAATAAAATTATTATATCCATTTATTTAACATTTAATTCATAATTCAAATATTTAAACATCCCCTATATTTGAATTATAAATTATTAAATTCCAAAATTCAATTATTTAAATGTTTAAAATTAATTAAACATTTAAAATCAAATGACTAGAATTTTGGGTTGTTATAGACACCTTATTAAAATATTTAATACGGAACATGTAAGATGGATTCCCTATGCATTGAAAATAGGAAATAATATGCAAGTTATGTTGTCTACGATATCGTGATTTGTTTATGTATTTGATAAATAAAGCAAATATCAAATCTAAATTGATATCACTAAATGGTAGTTTGGAGTTTTCTCATGTAATTACGAAATAATATATAATTGTTTACAAAAACAATGAAATCCTTATGAAGGAGTGTTCGGACTAAAACTTTCATAAGTGATATTGAGTATAATATGTCAATAATAAATTCAAGTTAAGAATATTTGAGTAGGAAATGTTCCAAATAAAAGACTGTGGCAAATTCAATGAAAAAGGCTAAGTATAGTGCCATGAATAGCACCGCAATTAAAACAATGTAAATAAACATAAATGTGCAAATTTTAACTGAGCTAAGTGCGATTCCAAATGTTGATAATCTCATAACATTGTTATATACTAACAATGTCACGATGTAGTTCATAACATAACTTAGAGCTCAATGGAAGTCGAGTGGCATACTCTGAATTGTTCCACATGATAAAGGTAGTTTATCAGCATCGTAGAGAGTTGATTGACATAGTAGATGACTGAAACATAATAGCATACCCGTTCACTGAGGGACCGACCTAATTGGTTTTGATGAAACCGATTGAAGAAATTGATTCCATAATTAACCCCAAGTGCAAGTGAGAGATTGATTGAGTTAGGGGTATGCCCTAGGGGTAATCATGTAATTTGTTACATATCTCTAACTTGATAACCAACCTTGTTCAAAACAAAAGGTATTTTCTTTCTATATATACTTGTTATAATGTTTTATATTAATTAATTAAATTAGTTTAAAGTATATTTAATAGAAAATCCGTAAATGGTATGTTTTGTGATAGTAGTTACAAAATGTTGTGATCGTGAGTAATTTATCATAATAAAAATAATTATATCATTTTAAATATTCCTAGTCAAGATGTATCAAGACTGGATATCGATACGTTAGTTGAGACTAGAGTATGTAATGCTCTCTAAAATTTTAGGCAGTGTATTGCTTATGGCTGCTGGGGGCACCAAGGGATTACATACTGATAGGTATTGAATAACAATGGAACGACTCAATCGGTAATTTTCTGGTGGTTAATATAATTAAGGTCAAACAGAAAATATTGATGTGACTAATTACATAGTTCTCTCGACTTGAGAATACTGTCGATCTTCAACATGAAATCTCTACTTTATTATAGTCAAACCATGGCACGACGTCCATCGAGTGACTATAATTGGTTTGAGTGGAAGTATTGGAAGTGAAGCACTATTCAAGAGAGGATTCGTCTCCTAGGTGGTTGTATCATGTCCAACTCAAGTCAAATCAAAGTCAATGTCTCTAGCTAAAGCATTTGATTAATGATAATTGTTATTATTAAACCATGGACTTTGTGCTTGGACTTTAGAGTTAAAAGGGGACGATATTGGAATTTTAACCATTACTAAATTCCATAAGTCTGAAGTGATATAATTTTGACGAAGAGAATTGGTGTAAATAAAAATCACAACCGAGTAACGCTTAATAAAGTAAAATTAGATTTTACTAAAACCAAGTAAACGATGAATTTGGCCAAAATGTCACACCACTTGCTAAGTGACGTGTGAACGTTAATATTCGAATAGTTCAATATTGATCGCTGACCAAATTTACACCAAACGAGTCACACAACCGAAACGATGAATTCTCCTCTAATCAAACGATTTAATTAATTTATAATTGGTATAAATTAATTAAATTAATATTTATGAAATATTAATTTAATGAATAAATATTATTAAATATATTTATAATAGTTATAAATATATCAATCGATATACGATATTGATAAACGATTAAATTGGATTTAATTGCATAATATTTTATTTAGGCTTAAACAAGTTTTAAGGCCCACAATAGGGGTAGTATTTTCAATAGCTACCTTGTGGAAAAGGGTGGCTAAAATCTGTTTAGAAAGGCTTGATTTTGGATGGCTTTGATAAAAGGAGAATGGGTATGAGATCAGATCCACATTTCTCTCCTTTCTATCCACTATATAAGCATCTCTAACCTAATTTGATTGGGTTTTTTTTGCTGCCTCCTCCTTTGTTCCTTGCTGTTTGAAAATTATCTCTAGTCCCTCCATCTCATCGAGTTCAAATCAAGTTAATTCAATTGATAATCGATAGTTTGTGGTCACGATTCAAGACTAACTCTTTGTTGAATTAAAAATAATTTCAAGGAGCAGATATCATCATTTCAAGTGTACTTCAAGGCATTGGAATTAAGGTATATTTTTAATCAAAATATAATTACTAACACCTAATTATAATGTTTTATTATATATGTACATATTATATATTGTTAGTTATGTTATGGTTTTGATATGCAAGTAATATTGTCACAAAGTTGTTTGGTTGTATGTATGTATATTTGAAAAAAAACTATTTTTATCAAATAAACATCATGTCAGTACGGCTCTAAATAAAAATATATTTTTTATTTTATTAAATTGATATATATATATATATATTATTTTAGCAAGGCGAGCAGGGATGACTGGTCCCCTGCCAGTTTATTGCAAACACAATTAAAAAATGGATCATAACATGCTATAACCCACAAAGAAAAATATATAGTTTATAACTAATAATTAGATATATAGTATATAATTAATTACAACATCGTACTTCAATAAAAAATAGTCATATATTTTTATATGTAATGAATTAAAGCTATGATAATTTTCAGCAATGAAAAAATATTTTTTATAAATATTTTAATATCATTTAAATTAATTTATTGCATAAATAAATTATATTAATCATATTTATTGTGAAAATTATATTTTATATTTTATAAAATAATATAAGAAGTAAAGAATCTCTTGGAAAAATAAAATTAAAAAATATATTTTTTTTAAATTAATTTTCAAATTTCAACTGAATATTGAAAAATCATTTTAAAATTATTTTAAACCAAAAATTTTGTGAAATTTTTTCAAAGCTTAAAATATCATTTATGAATTACTAGAAATTTAAAATTCAAAATAAAGTTTTGAAATTAATTTTTAATTGATCATTTATTTTATTTTCGAACGGATAATTAAATCAAAAGTAATTTAAAATTAAAATAATTAAATAATTTTACTTAGTTGTGCACAAGACCCGGTCTTTCATATTTATCGAAAAATATATTTTGTATTTTATTAATATATATATATTATGCTTATATCTGTTTATATATATTTATTTATTTAGAAAAATTATATATATATATATTTGTGTGTGTATATATGTATTATTTACGATTTTATAAAAAAAATTGCATTTAAAAATAATTTCTTTATATTTAAACAAGTCTATTAAAATATATATATACACAATATTAATATTTTATTCATTTGATTATATATGTAATGTTATATATATATATAAATGTTCTTATATACTTAAATAAAATTATTTAAACAAAACTATAATATGTATAAACATTTAAAGTATTTACAAACGAATAATATTATATACTTATACGTACATACATTTGGACAATATATCTGCATATTGGATGAGCTATCATGTCCGTTGTGATGTAAATCCAACATCTATACACGAACCTGTTATACCATGCACGGACTGATAGGTCGCACACGCACACGCACATCGCACGTAGTATATGTGTGTGTGTTACATGTTTATATAAATATCATAACATAAATTATATAAATTATATAATTTATAAATCTAAATAAAATAAAAGATTTTATTTAAATAATATTTAGAAATGTTCCAAATAAACTTGACTTCGTAGGTCCAATAAGGGATTTTTTTTGAAATTCACCATAACTTCCGCTGCGGGCTGGTCCAGCTCCAACTATTTACACTTTCCATTTTTATTAATGTACCCTACGCTCATAATGCCACTGTTAATTTTTTTCCACCAAATTTCCATTCGCTTTTTCGAGTCTTTTCTTTGCAACAGACTTCAGAAAATTGTTTATGACTTTTACATGCCATTGACTTGGGGATACACCAACAAGGTGAAGCTCTTCTTGGTTCCATAACTTGCATAGAAGTTAAAGAATTCCCTTCTTTCAAATTGCATCACGTTATCAATAATGATTTATAGGGCACTCCATACTTTCATAAGATATAGTTCTTTAATGAAGATGACCATTTACCTTCGTATGATATTGTTCTTCATGAAGATGACAATTTACATTCGTAAAATATCATTCTTTATGAAGATGACCGTTTTTCTAAAGTGATGCTTTTAAAGGTCTCTTCTTCGACCCACTTGGTAAAGTAATTGATAACTCCATTTGCATGTCGAATGCCTCCTTTTTTCATAGACAGTTCTCCGATCAAGTCTATTCCCCATTATGAATGGCTATGGACTAACCATTTGAGTAAGTTTGGTTGGAGAGGACCTCAAAATTTAGAGTCTCTTTGGCATTTGTGCTGGCGAATTCTTGTGCATTTTTCTTCATGGTGGACCAATAATACCATAGCATAGAGTATGATCGACTGAGCTTTGTCCCCTCGAATGATCACTGCGACAACCTTCATGCATTTCCCTAATATGTCATCAACCTTGTGCATCTCTGCACGTTATAGTTGAGGTGTTGAAAATCCCTTTTGTATATGACATGCTACTTCTTGGGTAGGATTCGTTGCTCAAGATACACTACGCCATAGATGACCTTCTGCAACATTTTTGCAAGGTGTTGCCAGCTAAAATGTTGCGATAGCTATAAAATTTTGGCCCTACTGCAACGTTGTATTTTTGGTGTTACCTTAGCCATAAAAATGTGTTGCTCTAGCTAAACAAGTGTAACACGATGCAACATTTTTATATAGTGTTGCAATAGATGTATTCAAATTAAAAAATAAATAAAATTAGCAATCCGCGTGAATACGATCCAACGATCTACATTTAATCTGGTTGTTAAAATGGATCACCACTACAATTTGCCCCAAAATTTCGTTTTCCCGCCTGAATTAGTTCAGAGTAGATCCCCTTTTGGTTTTCATTCCAATTCGCCTCCTCCCATTCGCCTCCTCCTATTCGCCTCCGCCACCAAATTGTCACCCTCCTCTTCTTCTGCTTCCTCATTCGCCTCCGCCACCAAATTGTCACCCTCACCCCCAGCTACCCCCTGACCCATTGCGACCATCTAGCTCCAACCAGAGCCCCGTCATGACACCAAAACCGAAGCCAAACAAAGTTTTCCGTTCAAACCCCTTTTGCCACCGCTGTCGTCGCCATCATCTCTCACCTCCAACAGAAGACTTGCTCGCCACCAACCCCTCTACCTTTCTCCTTTAGACTACTTCACCTAAAACCCTTCTAGCGCCTTAAGTTCTCCCAAAACCCAAACTGCTGCCCTCGAGATTTAGCTGTCATTCTCGCAATAATTAATCCGTCCACGGCTCCTATATCAGGTACATCCCAGGCTGATCTCTTCGTACTTTCCCCTATGATTGCGGTTGCTTCACTTGGTACTGGTAATTTCAATAAGATAGTACGCCCCCCATATGTTTGTGCAAATGCTCCTTTGGAACTTGTTAATGTTTCAGAATCTGGCTGGGTATCTACTGCTTCTGGATGCCCTGTGCCTCCATCGCAAGTTCATAACTCGGACTGAGTGCAAGAGTGTGAAAGTGGAGGATTAAAGGTAAGTTGTAAGAGGTGGTAGGTTTTAGGATATTGGTGGGATGTTGACGAAGTGTGGATTGAATGATGGTGAGTGTTCTGGTGTTTATAGAGTATTGAAGGTTGGTGAAATTTGGGAAAGTTGTAATATGGTGAAGGGTGGTTGCAATTGCAGTTTTTTGATAGTGAGTTGTTGTTTTGCTTGTTTGAAGAAGTGATGTTGGTGAAACAGGGGGATGGAGGAGCATGCAACTATGAGGTTTTGGAGATTGTTTGTATTGACAATGGTAGAGTGCTACTGTGTATTGGTTAAGGAGAGAAGCTAATGTGATGATTGGAAATTGAAAAGAGTTTGCAGTAGAGTTTTGGTGTTTGGCCGTAGGGGATTCAAGCAGATTTAGGTGAGGAGATGGAGGGTAGGAATTAAAGGAGTAGAAAGCAATGCAAGTAGATGGGCAGTAGTTCCGATGGGTGATGAAGTTGCTGAGGATGGGGTTTGTGGGTTTGCTAAGTTCAGTATTCATTTGTGCATCATTTTACGTCGTTTCAAAGAAGGCTCGATCTTCCGAAATCGGATGAATCGGGCGGTGCCCCAGACCCCCGCCGGCGTTGCGCCCGGACCCGCTTTTCGGCTTGCCTTCGGCTCGGCACTCGGCTCGTCATATATTTGTCAGTGTCGGTGTCTGTATAAATTGAAACTGCATATGTAATGAGTGAACTGAGTGATGTAGTAAGGAATATCTGTATATGTGAATATCAGTGTTATATATCATTGAATTGTAAAATAGTGGAGTCGGGAATTTGTACTATTTCAAATGTTGAAATAAAATATTTATTTAAATAAATTACTGTTTAAATATCAAATTCTGTGCAATAGCATTTTATTAAATAAATATTTATTTTTATTAAAAAATCAAATATGCTCTACATTGTGGGCCCCACAAATTCAGAAAGTTAATATCTATAGCAACATTTTGGAATGGTGCTACAGATACCTATGGGTGTTGCCATAGACCCAAATAAGGTTCTATTGCAACAATATTACTTATGTTGCCTTAGATAGTCAAAATGTTGCCTTTGAGGTCTAAGGCAATGGCAAAAATTGCATCACCCTAAAAGTGTTGCCATAGACCTATGGCAACATTTTTCGGGCCTGAGCCAACATTTTTTTTGTGTTGCAGAAGGTCATCTATGGCGTAGTGATATTTTCGTATTGGGGTCATCCATGAATTGAGAACTTCTATTTCCATAAGACATGCTACTTCCTCTATGCTAGGATGATAAACCAAGGCTTATGCTTCATCGATACTTTCTAATTTAGTAAGTTCATCAACTTTGGCATTCTCCTCTCTAGGAATATGCTCGATTTTATATTAATCCAATGTATCTAATAATCCTTTCGTTTTGATCAAATAATATGCCAGTTAAATTCCTTTTTTAAATACTCATTGGGGACTTGTATTATGACTAGTTGAGAATGTATACACACACACACACACATGCAGATATATATATGTGTGTGTGCGTGCACATATTTCTTTCATATATAGTCCTTGGGCAATTTTGATCCCTGTCCTCAATTCCTTTGGTACTAACAATATATAAGAAGAACTTTCTTTTTACTACTCCGAATGAAGATTTTTGCAAATTTAAGTGCATACCATACTCCCTCAAAATATTGGACATCTTGGTGACATCTGCAGTGTGCCCCTAGCTTCCTTAGATTTTACCAGCATGTTGTCAATGTAAAATTCCATTTTACACCGAATTTGATTTTCAAACATTTGTTTGACAAGTGTCTGGTAAGTAGTTCTAGTGTTCTTTAATCGAAAGGTCATTACTCAATAGTAGTCTTGTCCTTAGTCGATGATAAAGCTAGTGTAATCTTGTTTGGGTTTAAGCACAACTATTTGATTGTACTGATAATAGGCATCCAAGAAAGATAAGGACTCATATACTGCTATAGCATCTACAGGATGATCTATTTGTGAAAGCAAAAGGATATCCTTTAGACAAGCCTTGTTCGAACCTAAAAGGTCATTACAAGCCTATCATTTGCCTCTGGGATTTCTCACTATCACAGGATAAGAGATCCTTTCAAGCTAGTTGGCTTTATTAATAAACCTGTTAACTATAGTCTTCGTTCTGCTTCTTTGAGTGTGACAAAACATTCGACATCCAATGGTCTTTTCTTCTACCGAATGGATATAAAGTTAAGATCTATATCCAAGGCATATTTGATAATATATAGATATATTCTACCCATGTAGAGATGGATCTAGGCGAATACTTCTTGGTTGGCTTTTAGCAACATAATCATCTCACGTTGCTTAAGGGTTCTAGAAAGTTTATTATTTTGGATACCTTAGTTGGATTTTCATCTAATAAGGGAACCACTTTCAAGTATTCGGCTGGCCTTACATGCTTTATAATTGGCATATCTTGGGATCCACATCTTTATCGGAATCTACCTCTTTTTTACTTTCAACTTTGACTTTTGCTTTCGAGTATTAACCAACCTTTAATTCTTAAAAATCAACTGCTTTGGTGCAGTAATATGATAATGCACTCTTTCCTTTGATTGCTCTATATACATTCCTTAGTTTTGCAATGTAAATTTTTTTAGCTATTCCTTGAACTTTGTGTACATGTCCTACTCCATTTAGGGTCGATAACTTCAACATTATGCATCATATTTCCAATGTGACCCTGAATGCTGCAAATGTTGGTCTTCCTAAGAAGACAATACAGGTTGAAGGTCTACCAATGACTATGAAGTCCACATTTATAGTCATTATCTTTTGTTCTATCCTTATGATTACAAATAATTGTATGGCTCTTATTGGTGTAACACTATCTCCATCAAGTCCATATTGGTATTAAACAAGGGCGTAGATTCTTTGTTGGTAATTACATAGCATCAAAATTACTCTAAAAAAAAGGTTTATATAGCTCACAGCGTCTACAAAGACACATCACATGAGGAAAGTAGTAATCATTATTGGATTTGAATCAAGATAGGATATGGTTCATTGGTCTTTATGCCTGAAATTTATAACTTCCTTCTCAACCTTGGATTGTTTCCCAGCCCTTATGTTCATCAAGTCACATGAATATTCATATTTTTAGCATATTCCTCCACCGCCTTCTTCCATTTTTAAAGTAAGATGTAGGACCCCTATAACAACCCCTCATTATCGACCCTCGGATTCATCATCCGAATCGACATTCCAATCTCAAGAATCGAAAAAGAGAAGTCATTATGATATGGTAAAAAGAAAGTAAACAATATCTTACTATAAACTCTCCAAACTTCCAGCGGAAGGAAACAACATGTAATATAAAAATCAATATATTCAATATAGATCCAAATACATAGTTAGATCTATACAATAAATCTCAATCCATAACACACACGAATATACCAGTCATAGGTTTATATTTACAATATTTACAATACGAGATCTTCGTCGACATATCCTTTACGCTAGCGGTGTTCATCAACCTAGTGGTACTAGTAAAAGGAAAAAAAGGAGCGGATTAAACATATGTCTGAGTGAGAGAAACAAATCTATCTCATATATAGTACAAAAAAACTGGTCAAACATCGTTAGTGTCTCCTAACCCATATACACTTACCTTAACCTATTTACTTGCACCCGAGGAGTAATATCAATATTAAAACTAGGTCGACTACTTGATTAAGGTCATATTACATCTCATCTTACACTATGCAAATATATATATATATATATCTGTGTGTGTGTGTGTGTGTGTGTGCGTATGTATATGTATATACATACTCGCCCATTAAGGTTATCAATATCCACATTACCGAGGGAACACCATTTCTTCATAAGAACTATTTCCTTTTTGAATATCGAAAGAACAATTATTTCCCTCGGACTACTATTCCCTGCACCATACGTGCCTTATACATAATCATTTGATTAATATCAGATTAAACGTGCCCAATATCCTTTATCTGATCATACTAAGTCAATATGATCACCAATCATTGATAAGAAACCAAACATCTAATTTCACACACATCAAACACATTTATATTCAACGATATCTATACGCTTTGCCGCTTCAATATCATAATGCATTTCCTCATTCAAAATAGCCTAAAGCATCGCATGAATTCATGATTCCTCAAACGCCTTTAATCGCACTCGGTTTGGATAGGGTCTAGGTTCAACCTGGTCTAACCAGCCTTCATTTCAAATTTAACTTCATATATTTTGTTTATATCATCGTTATCCTTTATAAATGAGTCATTATATCATTATTTTCATATATACCTTTCTCTAGAATTCATATAGTTTTTTACAACTCCATCCATTTTAAGTTATCTATTGTTAACTTCAATGACTCCATCAATCAATAAATTCATTTATTAAATTCATTATACATTTATTATTATCTCTTAACCAGACCCCTAACGATATTAAAACATTCTAATTACATTATATAATTGTAGAGAAGGCCCACTCACTCAAAAATGAAGGTCAAATCCCAAAATCATCTGATGTCCTATTCCTTTGGTGTTATAGAAACCTCCATACTCAATTCTTTCGCTAGATCATAGCACTCGTCTTCACGATCATTTTGATGGGTAGATTGTCAAAGTCCATTGAAAATTTGAGAGAGTTATGCCACTTTAAAGTTTTGAAAATAAAAAGGAAAGTGAGGATAAAAGGAGAGAAGATAAACTAATTTTTCTTGTCCAAAATGGGGTTTTATAGTGTTAATTTCGGTTAAAAAATTGTTCCCACCAATTTAAATAACCAACTTTAATTTGAATTTAAAAAAAAAACTAAACTGACCATTGTATGTCGACATATCTCAAATTATATGTCAACATATGGGTAATGATTGAATGTTTGTCGACATATCATTTCATGCTATGCAGTTAAAGTGCTTAGCGGTTTTATAGTGGTGGGGGTGCAAAAGTTATAGCGGAGATATAGCGAAAAATAGCGGAGATGCAAAAAGTTTCATTAGATGTAAAACCAAATATTTAAAGTTAATTTATTCTAATTATTACATAATATGTGTAGAAAAAATAAATATTGTTAAATCTTATATAACAAAACTGAAGAATATCATGATTTATGCAGACTAGATTTGGTAACCATAATGGATTTCTAACTTATATTGAGCAGTTATGCTTTGAAATTACGTCTTTACCCCTGGTTCAAAAGAGAACTAGTCAAATCAACCTTTACATATAGTTTTGGTAAAGCGTCTTCTAAAAAGCTTTGATTTAGCGGACGTGGTAGAAAATAGCAAGGTCTAAAGTGGATCTACTATTTAATAGCACTAAATTGAAATAGCATAGAAGTTGAAGAGCGCTATGCACTATAGTGAGGATATTGTGGGGCTTTAACTACAAAGATTTCGTGTATGTTAACATACAAGCTAGATTTTTTTTCTCTGCTACTAACTCATCTTTATCTCCTTCATACGATCCAAATCGAACAAACTTATATACTGCTTTGATCAGAAAATTAACCCGGTCGTAGTGGCGTATGTCCCATTGTCAAATTTAAAAGTTGGAAAAATGATCATTTTACCCCTTCTTAATTTAAATTGATTAATTAGCACTTAAAATCCATTATTATTTATTATTAAAATATTGGGGCATTACATTCTCCCCCCTAAAAAGAATTTCATTTTCGAAATTCCTATAGGACAAAGAATGTAATTCACACACTCTCTCGTTCGGTGTCCCTTACACGTTATTCAAACTTAATCTAACAACTAAATAAACTAACATCCATCCAAATTAAGTCCCTATTCAAATAATCAAAGAACCAACTATGCAAAAACATCCATACATAGCACATAAGTTCGCAATCAAATTTATTGGTAGGTATGTGTTCACCAGCATATCAAAATATTCGCGGTAGGGCTTGCACACTTTATGAGTTTCAACCAATATCATAGCATCATGATATATATCATATGACATATTACATTATCTAAATGCAACTACCTAGCTATCCGACCCTCCTATACGAATGAGATGATATGACGCATAAGGTATGTATGCAAGCATCCAAAGGTGAACATATAAATTCTATACGTATAAGATAACAATCACATCAGCATAACATATGTGAATACATACATTAGGAAATCATAGTAATCAAAGCATATAAAACAAACACATCAAGGTTATAACACAATCTATAACATGAATAAAACAATCGTCTAAGTCAAATATCCAACCAATTTAAGTAACGTAAGAAAGACTACAATAAATCAAAAACAACCATTCATATAAACCTAAATACTACTATACTAACGTACATCCAAGTGGGAAAGCATTCCAAAAAAGAATCAAAATGAAAAAAGCTTTTAATCCTCCACTTTCCAAGTATTACCGATTAGATAGTTCTTCCCAACTCAATCTAACAAATTCTGCTATTGACATTAACTCATTCCGATGACATGTATGTGCACATGTACAATTTCTGCAATCCATGCTACTAACTCGGATAAAGATCTCATAATGCACAATAATGGGTAGCCTTAGCACAAATGTGCCCCCAAACTGAAATGCAGTACCACTCCTAAATGCACATACACAATATCAAATAATTCTAGTAGTACCTTCCTCGATTCATCTTTTAGATTGCTAGGTAAGGCAACTCAAAAGTGGACGAGGTCTTACCTAAACAAACCTAAACAACTTGAATCACTAGTTTATTCCTTCTTTCACCTAAGAACATCAAAATGATCAATGTCTTAACTTGTTGAACATAACATATTTTCCATTATAATTTCCAGTCTAACTTAAGTAGTCTTATTACACTTATGATATCACTTCTCAAATCATCCAATAGGTTGATACTCAAAATATCACTTCCTCAACTATATAAATATTTCACCCTAAGTTCTATGACATTTAGGAAAGCAATAATCCAAATAGGAGAAATCATATTTCTCTCAACCAATTCAACCACAACAATCAGAATCCTTAATCTAAATGGAATTCTAAGAAAAATGCTAACTAAGATAGTGATAGTGTAAAAAAAAGTCGACTATATAATACATCATTCACACACACCTCATATGCAATGGAAACTATACACCTTTAAGTTGCCACTCCAAAAGAGTTTCTTTGAATATATATAGTATCTTCTCAATCCAAGGAATGATTGAAAAGAATCTATCTACTTCTCACCCAAAGTCATATTTGAACCTCTAAATTTCACTTTTCATAAAATCGCTTCCGCGTCCTCTATGCATGCAAAATATAATACATTTTCCCCCAACCTTTACCTATAAATTTTTTAATTATCATGGAAACTTGAATCCATACCAATCAAGAATACTTCTTATATAATTCTTGCCACCAATGAAAATTAGAATGTCCTTTACAAAAAGAGATTACAACTCTACTCGATCCTTCATTCACTCTATCCATGTGATTCAACTACATCATTCTATCAATGATAATATAAACTCGTTGATCTTGGTATCCATCTATATCTGACATTTCTACATATTCATCCATCATACTTATTCCTATTTATCTTAATACCAAATCTAATCTGGATTATCCTTTGCAATCAAAAGTCCCAGCTCGACTACATTTTATAACCAAAAAAATCCAGGTTCACATCATAGTTTTGTATAAACCAACTAATGGTAACCTTTTCTAAATATTTTCTACAAGTTTACTTTTCTTCCGTCCCATAGATGAGATAACTCAATAAGGGTGGTGTTTCGCCATATAAATCAAATTAACATAATACTCAATAATCATAGTAATACCATGTAATGACCAGCATTTACGACCCCCAAAACTCGACACTAATACATCTACGGTATTCATGTGTCGAGCATCCAAGTGTCGGAAAGACAGATTGTTGGGGTGAAAGAAAAGAAAAGATAGAATATAATCTCACATCATAACGAGTAATATATAATATACACATGATCTTTACAAAAGAAAATTGTAATATATGTACATTAATTAGAGTAAACTAACCTATCACCAGCTTGGACGGTTATAACAGACTGTCATCACAAATTCTGATAAATACAAAATAACAAATACAATGAAAATAATAGATACGAGAATACATCTTGGAGGCATCTAGCTCATCTTCTGAAGCTCCAAAGAATCTGTAACTAAATCTGGAATATGCTTGGGTTGACCCAAGCATTATAAGAAAATAACGCCAGGATCAATCTGGTAAACCAGCGTGAGAAACTCAAATCAAATGGATTCATATATTTGTAAAACCCTTTTCAAAAATAAAAGTATCTCGTAAGACGATGCCATAAATAAACATGGACGGATTTTACCTTACGATAACCAAACCATTTTATTAGAAATATAGTGATATTATAATAATGTAGAAGGTTTAAAATAAATATTTAATAGAGCTAAAATTGTTACATTAATTACAATCCAGCATATTTAGTATACAAGTAAGTTTGTAAAGGCACGTATCGGAAAATGGATTCCTTTAATGACAAGGCTACCGGGGTACCACTTGTCACAGTACACCTCTAGAGAAAATGTACTGAGGGCCTTGCTAGGACCCACTTCCAACAACGAACCGGCCTATCCCTTCCTGGATAGTACCGAATATGTCATTACCCCGGTTGTGGCCAGTAAACGTACTGAGTCACAAGCATATAGATCCATAAATATCGATCTAGATTGAATGATGACTATACCTAATGGTAGCAAACCACATAGGCCTACTGCATATCCCATGTTTTATTCCTTATCGGGTGTAAGGCTTGACGCTACATTTTATCGTTTTAGCAAATCCCACTTGGAATGCTAACACAGCCCTCTAGGCAATAATGCAATGCCAGCATTCATCCATACAAGTTGTCCAGAATGTGAACAAACCGAAGGCACTGCTTCTACTACATTATTTTTGGAATCACCTTCAGGATTAGTAGCAAGTAGCCCTTGCACATCAAAGAACACCACCTTCAATCATCTTCAAGATGTCTTCAATTTGAACACTTCTGCTATTTCGAAGTGGTTTTCAGATAACTCATACTTATTCGATCCCGGCCACTCCGAACCAACAATCAATAGTTTGAAAACTGGCCAAAATTTGATAATCGGTTATTTAACTATCGAATAAACAAACAATCCAATCAGAGATTTAATTCCATATGGAAACCAAGCATGATTAAGCACATAAGCAACCATTAAGCCTCTTTAATTAATCCCTTCATTAATTAAAACCACTTTATGAATACTTGTATTAAATATCTTTACAAAGATATACATATGTATATTACTCATTCACTATTCATTTATACTCTTTCAATGTTTGGAAAAATATCAATATACTTATCTCATTTAGATCTGTAAACGGATGCAATCGGATACAGATAGTGTTGTATTCGTATTCTTATCCGAAAATGAAAATATGAATCCAAATCTGTGTCCATTATCTGCTGATACTTGTTGAAGAATATTTGTATCCATATCCGCGAATATTTTTGGATGTCCAAAAATATCCATATTTGGCTTATCGTATACAAATATTTCCAAGTATCTGGGAATATCATATATCCGAACTTCAAAATCCATATCGGATACGGATATCCAAAAATATCCAAAAATTAATCAATATGATGCATATTTCATTTTTAAATGAAAAAGTGCAGAAAAAACTAGTAATACATCAAATTAACAATAGCCAGTTCAATCACCCAAATTCTATACGATAATTCTCTTAAGAATTAATAGTGTTTCTAACCTAAAATAACAAATATCATAAATCATAGTAGCAAATACATCATACATGTCTTAAATTGTAGAAAATACCAAAAATCATCTAAATAGCACACATATAACGTATAATATTGCATTCTTTTTCCATGGAGTAGTTAGTGCTTCAAAAGATTACTCCTGCAAAAATACAAAGTTGTGTATTAGTAAAAAAAGAACTTTTAATCATTCTAAATTTACAATGTTGCAAAAATACAAAGTTACTATTTCGAGCTTGAAACAAGCTTGCATTTCAAATTTCAAGCTTGAAACAAACTTCCTGTTTCGAGCTTGAAACAAGCTTATTTCAAGCTTGAAACAAAAAGCTTGTTGTTTCAACTTCTAAATTCCAAGCCGTGCAACCTTGACAAACTCGACATTTTAGTGAAGCATCATCTACAAACTAAAGGGATCCCAAGGATATAAAATAATTTCCCTAAAGGTCCCTACTAATATGTCTGAAACCTTTTATTGGAAAATAATATGAAATAAAACAATAGTGCATGAAGTAATTTAATGTTTCTACATGCAAATCATTATCTTCTCATTATAAAGAATTAACAAATATTTGAAAGAAGTAACACAAGTTTAGTCGGAACCAATAGCCGCGGGAAAGCAATATGTCATGAAATCTACATTTAACATTTGAGTATCTTATAACCAAATCCAATGCATCACATATAACCAATCCAAATCATCATCACCTCATAATCAAATTTAACATTTGATGTGGTTAAAAATGCTAAATTTCATACCAGATTTTACATCCGCTTGAACTCAATCATGACCTTGCCTGAACAGTAAATCTGACGTCACCTCATCCTTGAACCTCGCTTTGAACTCGACCCTGCCTGAACAATAGTAGATCTGACGTTACCTCGACCTTGAACCTTGCCTTGAACTCGACCTTACCTTGAACTCGACCTTGCCTTGAACACGGCCTTAAACCTTGCCTTGAAAACGAATTTAACTCGACCTTGCCTGGACAAAAATTTGATATAGGGTTTTTTGTTGAACAGATCTAGGGTTATGAATAGATTAGGGTTTTTTCATTTTTTATTTGGAAGCATAGCCGACAATGAAAATTTGATAAGTTATAACAGTGTTAGGTTTGTTTACTTAGGGAATATATTTTGGTAAATGGGCCAAGGTTGGTGTTGGGCTTATATTTTTGTAAAAGGGTTATTTTTATTATCAATATATTTGTATTAAAAATTATGGATATAAAATAACATGTTAAAATAATAATAAAATATATATTTTACTTCACACCGGATGGATATTTATCGGATACGAATACAGACATATCTGTATCCGTATCCGAAATATATTTCAGATATTAGATTCCGCATCCGCTTTTCGGATATCAGATATTTTTCAAGTTTCCGAACATGGATGCGGATGGATTTCAAATAATATAGATATTCATTAGCAGGCCTAATCTCATCGGTATAAGTATATTCATAAACCACTACACTTTTAATACTTAGAAAATATATTTATATACATATCTCAACAGTAAAAGTATATTCACAAAACACAACAATTTCAGTACTTATAAAATGTATTTATATACTTATCTCAACAATATAAGTATATTCACAAAACACTACACTCTCAATACTTAGAAAAAGTAACTGTATACTTATCTCAATGGCACAAGTATATTCACAAAATCTTAAAAAATATTTCACTTCCAAAACCATACTTATTCGGGTCAAAATAAATATCATTTAAAACACATATAACAATAAACCCAAAAAACTTTTTGGCATAACTAAATGGATAGTAGAGAAATTAGATCAAAAGTACTTACCACCACTTTTGATTTCAAACTTATGTTATCCCTCGATTAACAATGAAGTTGAATTTGTTAGAAAACTATCCTTGCCTCAACAAACGTTCTTAATTCTCATGGATAGAGACAAATTTTCATACCTTAGAATTTGGTTTCAAGTATAAAAATAATACTTTCCATAACACCATAAGTTATAAAGATCATTTATGGAAAACAAATCTCATTCCTTTTATATTCCTTTTAATGAATATCTTTTATATTTACAAAACTCCTTTTATAGATCTCCTTTTATGTTTATAAAACTTCTTTCATATATCTCCTTTCTATTTATAAAACTTCTTTTATAAATCTCCAAATTTGTTTATAAAACTCCTTTTATAAATCTCCAAATTTATTTATAAAACTCCTTTTTAAGTCTCATATACTTACCACCAGACTTTAGTTTTAAGATAGGACTAAATACTTTCCACAAAAAGATCATTTCATATATCACTATAAATTCATGAATGTGATTTATTATTCCGATTTATCAAATTTACATCATTCCCTTTTAAAAAATATCATTTATAAATCTATTCTTTTATTTATAAAACCGTTTATATATCCATTTTTCTATACAACTTTTTATATATACCGTTTCACAAATATTTGTTCCAAAATATTTTCATCTTCTTTTAAAATAGAATCACTTTATAATAAAAGATAAGACATTTTTTTTCAAAATAAACATCTGTTATTAAATTAACTTTTTTGTAAAATAAATATTTCCTGGAATACTTTTAAAACATTTCCATGTAATTATAAGACATTAACAAAAAGGTTGGAGTAAAATAGAGAAGTTCAAAAACCATTTTTCTTAAAAAATGCCATAGAAAATTTGAAAAATAACATTTAAAATCATTCTTTGAATCAAAACCAATTTCAAATCAAAATAGCAAACTATAGTTTTTCAAAATACTATAATAAGGCCCAGAGCTACCATAGCACTCAATAAGTGCTTTCATAGATCTATGACTAAAAGAGTTCAACTTTTCAATATAGCAAAGTTATATCCAATATGGCCAAGCAACCAAGCTTTGACATTCAGTAATGTATACAACAAGTATATAACTAAAATTTACAATCAACAATAGCAAGGAATCCAAATTCCTCTACAAGATTTCATGTATTTCATTTCATATGTTATCTGCTTTCCCAAAATGGAACTTCAACTAAATCAAACAAATAAATCATTCGAGCATGCAAAACCATAATTTATCTCTACTATACATCATACGGTGCTCACCTAGAGGTGAGTTAACTCACCAAAATTCCAGCTGAGGCCTATGCGTCCCGCCTTACGGTATTTGATTTTAGCTTAAAATTCTACTTACTCCCTACTTGAAAATATCAATTCCAGTGCATAGATAATGCTCATATTAGTGCAACGCAAAAGACCACGTCTCGATCGGACCACTTATGTAGGAGATACGAATTTTGTAAGTTTGATATTAAATTAAATTAATTAATTACTCAATTAACTACTATTCACCTCACTAATCCTCACCCCCACCCCAAATTCAAACTTGTGCATAGTGCACTAATATGCACAACCCTCCATAGTCGATCCTTTCCATCGTCGATTCCTCCTTTCTTAACGATTCGACAAGCCGTCGATTCCTACGCGTCCCTCCTTGCTAGCACTTCACCCTCAACCCAACATGATAAGTTCGACATTCTCGTACAAATTATGACTTGATGCTGCCTCTTCCCTATAGCATGAAGTCGCGGTTCACCCTAAGGCACAGAGTTAATGAACTTTGGTGGGTAGGTGATATTCGATAGGAGAAACGCAACGGTGATCTCCGTTTCCCCCAATTCCACTCTAGCGCAACCAAGGCCTAACCCTAGTTTAGCCATCACACGTCGAGCTTTGCCAATGACTGCCGCATCCAACTTTGGCTATATAGATTCTAAGCTTACCCTCCTTTGAATTCAACGGATCTAATTTTGTGATTTTTCATTAACCTAGCTCTTGATTTTGATTTTTAAAGGGGGCAGCTACGTTTATTTGTCTGCTGGAAGATGAAAAATGATAAAGGAAAGAGGGAAAAAGAAAATGAGAGATAAGAGAGGGGTATGGGTTATTTAATTTTAAATTTTTCGACACTTCGCTACACAATACCACGTTCGTACACAAACCGTGTACGGTAGAAATAAAATTACGATCATGCACAACTATTCGACATGGATACAAAAAAACAATAAAATACACTGGTTATCGTATTCTATAAAATTTCAAAAATATCAACGTTTGCCGCAAAATACGTCAAACGATAATTTAAATATTTTCCAAATTAAAAATTATAGAAAGATCTTATAAATTTTTTAAAAATACGTCATTAAAATCAAGTCATTTTATTAACAACTTATTTTCTTATTAATTATTAAATTTGAATCAAATTTGAATATTTAAATAAATTAAATATTCTCATTCGAACCATTCAAATTTTCAGGACTACATTCTTCTCCACTTAAAAAACTTTCGTCCTCGAAATTCCCAAAGGAAGAAAATGTCTCCAAACCCTTAAACTTTTAAAAACTTCTTATGTTACAGAAAATTTCGGTAGCACCTCGTTTGCGCGGCTAGGTCTGAAAAATCACAATATCAATATACACCCATATCTAGGACCTTCCTTATCTAGGGGCAACACAACAACACTATATACTTATGATATACCTTATAAAGTGTGTATGCCACTTAGCAAACACACCCGTTAAGGATAAACATGTACCAATTTGTAAGCAAACTAACTCTACTCATGAAACCAAAAGCAACAAGCTAGACATTACTTCCATGTACCAGTATCTCACTTATATAACCCAAAAGTGAGTTAAACATGATAAACGAAATAATACAACAACACAATCATCATATATCAAGAATCTAAGCATGCTTAATCATATACAGTAATCACCTCACATAAGCATGTCATATCAAACCATATAACTTGCTATAAGAAGCATATAACTACATCAAAGCCCGTACGATGTACAAATGTCATCCATATACAATATCAAATATGATCACTTGCTCATCACATATACTTTTCTTCTGAACTAGTATCACTCACTCGAATTCCCTAGTGCAGACTTTGATCAGATTCCTTAATTAAAAACCTTTTTTCTCCTTACATAGCCATACACTATGATAGAAAACTTAAGAATCATATCAAGAATCTGTATCAAGTGTTCGCCGTCAAGAATCGAGTGAAAAATCCTTGTTTGGATTGGTGTAAATCACCTCGAAATCATATACTCAAATCTGGATCAAGGACAGTTTTGCAAATAAAATGATCTACGTACAATTTACATATTTATTCCATTGGTTTCTTAACTGCACCAATTCTTTCCATTTTAAACCATATTCATATATATATTTGTAGCATTTCATTTAATACTAAAATCATTTATCAACCATTTCATAAAACATTACTTATGCTTTTTGTTAACCATAAAAATCACTTAAGGATAAAGGCATGAAAGAAGGCTCATAAAAAGTGTTAAGCTCCACAAGAATTAAAGACAAGAGTTTCACCATAATTCAAAAGCAGTGTTTCGAAGGCATTGAGATAGATAGCTTTCGAAGAGGTTAGGATGAAGTCGCAAGCACCTGATGCACCTACAAGTGTCAAGTGAAACAAGAGCTTTCGAAGGGGTAAAAAGAAAGCAAAGCTACCCTTCCGCCTCAGCTTAGACCTTTCGACGCAGTTGAATCCACATATATGAGAGAGCCTAGTATGGGTTAGAAACACCTTTCGAAGGTATTGGACAACAAGCATGCACACAAGAACCAAACCCTTGTGTTAACTGGGTTTTTTAACCCAACAGAATTCAAAGGAAGTCAGAACATCTACGGTAAGTCAAAACAACTCAATAATCAACCAAGAGGACCAGAAGAAAGAATGAAGAAAGACTCAAGAGGAGAAAACCAAAAATTGGCCAAGATGATGGATCGCCAGCGATCCATCACCTGTGGATCGCTAGCAATGCATAAGGTTCTCTCATGGATCCTATAATCTTCTTGCATCATGATCTAATATGTTCCTTAGAGACGCTTACTAAGTTTCATAGCATGCCAAACAATCTAGCTCGAGAAGTGGAGACTCACCTGACTCAAGCTGTTTGACCAAATGCAGATAACTTAAAATGGACCTACAGAACTCATATGAAATTGGATTGACTTGAAATTTTAGGAGAACATTTAGAAGACTTAGAAGAAGGATCATACAAAAAATGAGATCATTTGGAGTTGATTTGATGGATCTCTAGCGACCTAACTAGATGGATCACTAGTGACCCTCTAGAGTGAGCCCCACCACCTCAAATTTTTATGCTGGGTCCCCGACACCTTCTAGAGTATTTCTGCAATGTCTCGTTCGATTTCATTAAGATTTAAGCGAGTTATGGATGATTCTTCTGGACCAGATGACCCATGAAGATGGGTGATCAAACTAACTCCAAACGACTTGTTATTTGGACAAGATACTTAAATAGAAGATAGGAAGACAACCAAACGAAGATCACTCAAAAATATGCTAAGTGGATGGATAGCTAGCGATTTATCCCCTATGGATAGCTAGCGATCCATCAAGATAGGTCGGATCACCCTAAAACTTTCCGAGCTCCTTCGTAGCACTAAGTAAAGGCTTCTGGTAGAAAAATATGCTAAGTTAATGGATAGCCAGCGATCCATCCCCTATGGATTGCTAGCAATCCATAGAAATGACTCAGATTAATTTGAGTGACTTGGCATAACAACTGAACTCTTCTGCACTTAGACTTCTAGCCCAACACTCACTAAATTCCCCTATAAATACTCACCTACCTGCAACTAGAGATGGATCTTTGCCGGAGAGAGAGTGATGCAGCAGCGGAATAACAAAATGATGATTCTGTGAAAGTAGCAATTGATGGAATGAAGAATACTGAATGGCCCAAATTCGTTGATCCGAAGATACCGAATTCTAGCTATCTTCGTCACGTTGATCGCGCACGATACCGTGAAAGAAGATCTGCAATTCTTCAGACGTTGATCAAGCGCACTTGATACCATGAATTGGCTTCTACGATCGTTGATTCGAGCGCACTCGAATGCCGAAAGAGGAGATAAGAGATTACATTCATTGCTTTTGTGACCCAACTCCTGACAATTGAAACATTTGATACCACCATTGATTCTGGTCTTAGCAACTTCATTAACAACTGGTTTTGCGACAGCCTTCGAAACATTCGCATTGCTACTAGCCCCTTTCATTGGATTGTTGGAAATTGTAAACACACCACCCCCTCTCCTTCCTTGCTTCTCCCAAGCTAGAGCCTTTTGATGTGCTTCCGCTACAGATCTGGGATCAAACATATTCACCATGTCTTGTATCTGCATTCTCAACCCTCCAACAAATCTAGCTGTTAACTGCTCCTCCGTCTCCATGATGTCATTCCTTGCAATTAGCTGATAGAACTCATCCGCATAATCATTTATAGACTTGGTCCCCTGCCTCAAGTTCTGCAAACGTTGATACATAAGAGACTGGTAGTTATACGGTAAGAATGTAGCTTTCATCAATTTCTTCATCTTATCCCATGACTCAATCTTTGACTTTCCCATCCTCTCCCGTGTTAGTTTAGTTTGCTGCCACCATGCCATAGCTCTTCCTTTCAAACGAGTAGCAACCAACTTCACTCTTCGATGCTCGGGAACTTCCTTAAAGTCAAAAATCTCTTCAACATTAGACAACCAATCCAAAAACTCTTCGGCCACCATTCCACCCTTGAATTCTGGAATTTCAGTTTTCATCCCCGACTCCCATCGACGATCATCCTCAAACTCTCGATCTCGATTCCATCCTTGGCCTTGATCTCGATAATGAAAACTTCCTCTATCACCATCTTCATCAACAACAGATGTGCTTCGATAACGATCCCGTCCATCCACATCTCGATGATCACGCATATCCCTTCTACTTCGCCTTTCATCATCTTGATATGTGTCATTTTCAAATTCTCGATGACTTCGTCTTCCTTGATTAGATTGTGGCGATATTCTCCTTTCTCCCGAAACTGATGGCGAAACCCTGTTTCTACCTTGGTTTGAAATTGGTGATGTTCTTCTTCGGGGTTGATTCATATCCATCATAAGCTTCTCTAACCTCCCAATACCTTCATCCAATTTCTCATTGAATTTATCACTAATGTGTTGTTCCATTTGTTCAGCATCTTCTCGCCTATACAAATCTTCAACATTTTGATGACGGTTAGATCTTCTCGGAGGCATGATTGATTTTCACAAACACTTCAACAAATTCAAATGTAATCCTCAAAAACTTCAACTCTACTAGCTCGTTTCAAGATCAAACGACCTAACTTAGCTCGGCTTGACTTCAATGCTTAGCTCGGCCGAAGCTCTTCAACACTTCAAAAATTCAACACAATTCAAATCCACGTTTGGCGCGCAAACTTCCACGGCCAACTCAAACACTTTTCCTCCTTAGATCCAAAATGAGATGGATCGAAAACTCCCAAGTTGTTGCAACTTTATGATGAACATGATGAACACCAAAAGATGCACGGCTTCACTTCAAGCTCTCGGCTTCAAACAACAAATGATGCACGACTTGAATTTTTCGATAGAATATTGGCCCTAAGACTCGGCTTAGCTATGATTGGCTAATTCTAGCTCTGATACCAAATGATGCAGCATCGGAATAAAAAAACTGATGATGCGATGAAAGTAGCGATCGATGGAGTAAAAGATACCGAATGGCCCAAATCGTTGATCCGAAGATACCGGATTCTAGCAATCTCTAACACGTTGATCGCGCATGATACCGTGTTTCAAGATCTACGATTCTTCGTACGTTGATCTAGCGCACTAGATTCCGTGAATCGGCTTCAGCGATCGTTGATTCAAGCGCACTTGAATTCCGAAAGTGGAGATAGGAGATCACACTCAACTACTGATTTAATGAAAGCACAAAGCTATCAAACAAAGTTTTATTCAAAATCAACTTACTATTACAAATGGCACCACCGGCCTATTTATAGAAGTTACAATTCACAACACAAACTGTACAACACTTAGGTCGGCACCGACCTACATACCCAGCGACTTACGACTTACGACTTAGCATAGCCGACCTAAAAACAGACGACCTAAAACAACAAACAGTTACAACACATAACAGCTTCGACCTGGCTTAGGTCGTTTACGACCTAACAGTCACGACCTACGACCTAGCAGGCCCAATGACCTAACACACTATCAGTTACAACATATCAACGACTTAACAGAAACGACGCAACACACACATAGGTCGGCAGCGACCTAAAAGATAAACGACTTAACAACACAAAATTCCAACGACCTAAGTATATACAACACAACATTACATCAGCGACATAAAAGAAACGACCTCCGACTTAGGCTTCAGCGACCTGAGGATCAGGGCTTTAGGACTTCTTCATGCGACCTAACTTAGGTCGTAACCCGGTGCCGCGACCTATCTCATTAGCGCGCGCATTCTTGTTGGGTCGTTGGCGAGCTTCATTAAGTCGCTGGAGCGACTTAAGGAAATCATTAGGTCGGTCACGACCTAGGACGTCATTTTGTATCCCTTCCTCGTTAGCTTCTTTGTTCTTAGGTCGTAGACGACCTAACATTTCCGAGCGAGTTAAGGGTTTGTTAGGTCGTTCGCGACCTAACACTTGGCCTGCAAACACTTGGCCTGCATCAGAGAGCTGCCATTACTCTACTGGAATTCCTTCACTTCTTCAACTTTCTTCTCCCTCACAACAGTCATCAAGGGGGTTATTGTGATTCTCCAATCAACCCTTGAACTTATGACTCATTGTAACTTAGATCTAAGGACTAGCCATTTGATACTTAGAGAGATTCAACTCGTATAATCATAATAAAGATTGATTAAAGTGGACATAGGCTAGAGTTAGCCGAACCATTATAAAAATCTTATGTCTCTTTTCTTACTTCTGCTATTTATTTGTTGTTTATCTAAAATTTATGCTGCTGATTATCTGCACTGGTGCTTTCACACTTGATCCATGGTGTTGATCCATTTTTTGGGTTAACATTTTGGTGCTTTCACTGAGAACCTTGAATGAGATTTGAAGATTGAAGTTTGAATCTAAGATTTAGGGAAGATGAGTAGGCTTAATACTAGATCTAGAGCTGTGGCAAGTCAACCGGAGCTTGGGGGTAGCCAGGAGGTGTCCTTAATTTCTCATCAACCCATCTATGCGATTAGATAAGAAATGGAAAGAATGATGAAGGAGATGTAAGATGGGATTTTGTCTATGCAACAAGAGATGATGGATAGCTTCTTCCAAAAGATGGAGCAGCTAGGGATAGCTAGATCTGCAGGGAATATGAATCAAACTCCAAGAAATAACAACAAGAGGCACTGGAGCTGGATTAGAACAGGCTGGAATACTGCCTCCACACCTAGAACAACCGATATTTGGGGGGCAATGTTGGAATCAACAATAGGACCCAATGTAGGAACATTTGGAGTTAGAGCAAAACAAACTGAAATAATGCCCATACGACTTGGGGGCATCATAGATTTGGATCTAGGATGAGCTTTAATGCCTGGAACGGGTTATGTTGGAGCTAGAGTAGCAAATCAGAGTACGAATACATGACCGCTTCAGCCGAAACCAAAATCCCACAGTTGGAACAGGGGGTAGGTTCATCCCTTATGCTCTGCCTTCTGCTTTTTCTGCCTTTAAATATCTTAGGCCGCTTCCACATGTACGGGATCCCGAACGGTCCCTAGGCACGCTCTGAGTTTGATGCCTGAGATGACTATTTAGGACAATAATAGTCTCAGACCGCTTGGACATGTGCTAAACCTAGATTGGTTCCTAGTCGTGCTCTGAGTCAGATGTCTGGGTTGACTACTTAGGATGATAATCTCAGACCGCTTGGACATGCACACAACCTTGATTGGTTTCTTGCCATGCTCTGATTCGGATGTCTAGGATAAACATTCAAGATTTCTGCTTATTTAATTTTTGCTTGTTTTCTTTGATTTGAAATTTGAATTTTGTAAAATCCATATATAATGTGTTTGCTGATTTTGAATGCCATAGAGTCCCGACCGGAGAGACGGGACCGGAGTGCAAGGTGCAAGGTGCAAGTCCCCTTGCCGGAGAGCGAGTGGATATACTTGTACGATATCGAACGCCATAGAATCCCGACCAGAGAGACGGGACTGGAGTGCAAGAAGTAAGTCCCCTCACCGGAGAGTGAGCGGATGGGCTTGCTTAATCCCCTTTAACTTAATAAGCAAATGATTTGGAGATATCATCCCCTTTAACTTAACAAACAAAAGATCCGCAAAGATCATCCCCTTAACTTAAATATTAAACAATCCAGAGAGATCGTACATTAGACAAAACATGAAACGATCCAGAGAGATCGCGCATTAAACTAAACATTAAACGATCTGGAGAGATCATGCATTAAACTAAACAATAAATGATCCATAGAGATCATGCATTAAACTTAAACGATCAAAAGAGATCGAGCCTTAAAACATATTTGATTTAATAAAAGGATATGAATGCCTTATAAATAGAATAAAACTGATAAATCCTAGATGAACATAGGATGATTTTGATATATGATGTGATTTTGGTATATGATGTGATTCTGATATATGATGTGATTTTGATATATAATGTGATTTTGACATATGATGCGACAACTTTGAATGATAGGCAAAAATTGACAGTGATGTAAAACCCGAATGAACATGGGACAATTAGAGATATGTGATGTAAATGGAGATATGTGATGTAATTGGAAACATGTGATTAAATTAGAGATATGTGATGTAATAACTCCGAATGAAATCGGAATGATTGTGATGAACATAGATTACACCAAAGTAGAGTTAAAGTCCTACGATATAACGGGTTTGGAATAACTTGTGATTGAAAAGAGAATCCGAAGGAACTGGATGATTCACCAAGGCTAAAGTATGTACAAAGCTCAACTATCGAAGACTGGAGACATGAACTTGTTCTGGAGCAAAGCGCGCCTTTCATCCAAAAGGCGTACTTTGGGGGGCAAGTGTTATTTTAACCCAATGGAATTCAAAGGAAGTCAGAACATCTACAAGTCAAAAAAACTCAAGAACCAACCAAGAGGACCAAAAGAAAGAATTAAGAGGAGGAAACCAAAAATTGGCCAAGATGATGGATCGCCAGCGATCCATCACTTATGGATCGCAAGCGATCCATAAGGTTCACTCGTGGATCCTCCAATCCGCTTTCATTATGATCTAATATGTTCCATAGAGAAGCTTGCCAAGTTTTATAGAATTCCAAACAATCTAGCTCGAGAAGTGGAGACTCACCTGATTAAAGTTGTTTGACCAAAAGCAACTAAATTAAAATGGACCTATAGAACTCATACAAAGTCGGATTGACTTGAAATTTTGAAAGAACATTTTGAAGACATAGAAGAAGGATCATAAAAAATGAGATCATTTGGAGTTGATTTGATGGATCGCTAGCGACCTAACTAGATAGATCGCTAGCGACCCAACTAGAGTGGGCCCCACCACCTCAAATTTTTATGCTGGGTCCCTTACACCATCTAGAGTGTTCTTGTAAAGATTCATTCAATTTTATTAAGATTTGGGCGATTTATGGATGATTCTTCTGGACTAGATGACCCATGAAGACGGATGATCAAACTAACTCCAAACGACTTGATATTTGGACAAGGCACTTAAATAGAAGATAGGAAGACAATCAAATAAAGATCACTCAAAAATATGCTAAGTGGATCGATAGCTAGTGATCCATCCCCTATAGATAGCTAGCGATCCATCGAGGTAGGTCGGATCACCCTCAAACTTTCCGAGCTCCTTCGTAGCACTAAGTAAAGGCTTCTAGTAGAAAAATATGCTAAGTATATGGATAGCCAGCGATCCATCCCCTATGGATAGCTTGCAATCCATAGAAATGACTCAGATTAATTTGAGATTTTTGGTGATGACTTGGCATAACAACTGAACTCTTCTGCACTTGGACTTCTGGCCCAACACTCATTGGATTCCCCTATAAATAATCACCTACCTGCAACTAGAGATGGATCTTTGTCGGGGAGAGAGCCTCCATTACTCTATTAGAATTCCTTCACTTCTTCAACTTTCTTCTTCCTTACAACAGTCATCAAGGGGGTTACTGTGATTCTCCAGTCAACCCTTGAACTTGTGACTTATTCTAACTCATTGTAACTTAGATCTAAGGACTAGCCAGTTGAGATCCAGAGAGATTCAACTCGTATAATCATAATAAAGATTGATTAAAGTGGAAGTAAGCCAGAGTCAGCCGAACCAATATAAAAATCCTATGTCTCTTTTCTTACTTCTATTGTTTATTTGTTGTTTATCTGAGATTTGTGCTGCTGATTATCTACATTGGTGCTTTCACACTTGATCCAGGGTGTTGATCCATTTTTTGGATTAACAAACCAAACCCTTCAAAATAGTTGGTTTTTCCGTTGTCAATCTTCCACTTAAAGGCATTTTACCAATGTGCACCTTTCGAAAGTAAGAATAAGCCTTTCGAAATGATTGGAACCTTCCGTAAGCATAAAGAAAACTACGCATGAAGCCAAGTGACCTTTCACAATGATCCAGTCGTCACCTACTAATTCATTTGAAATTATACGAAAGCACTCCATACCCACTCAAATAATCACTCATCATGGTTAACACCAGACCAAAGCGACCAAGGGAGATTTCGAAGGAGAAGAAGGAGTTGAGGATGCTTCCACTTGCATCAAAACAACGTGATAGGGAACCTTGACCCTTTCACTACATACCATTTGAGGGCGTCGAAAGTTTTCAGAGGAACACGAAAGCAATATTGGGGAATTTTAGAACAACATCCACTGCTAATACACTATTGATGAAGGCGAAAGGGTTAACCTAAGCATAATAAAAGACCCAAGCAGCCGCCTTCAAAGCTGTGGAAGTGAAAGGATGAAGATGAAAGGATGAATGCGAAAGGCTGGGAGAAAGACCTTTCGACTACTTCGAAAGGATGGAAGCGGAAGGGGATCAACCTGCATCTATAAATACGACCCTAGGGGTTTGAGTTTTGAGGACCAAATTTGAATTTTGAATTCTCTTTCTCATTTCATAGCAAAATCAAACTTTTGTAGCCCTAAATCAATTTGAGGGAAATTCTCTCACTTGTAATCCAATTTAAATAAATGCAAAGGAGTGGATGCATGGATCCAATATCGATTTTGAATATGAGAAAGATCATTTCGACCATTAGCTCGACTAATGACCAATTGCACATGATGCTCATCTATTTTCTTAACCCTTATTTGACTTATGCAATACTATGGAATCTACTTAGAAATTGTGATTTCGAATCATATTATCATCACGTTTCATAATATGAAATACTAAAATTTATGTAATGATGATAATTCGATATAAGCAAGTCCATTGAACTTATACCATTTAACCAAGATACGATTCTATTGCATGTTGACTTTAATAGATTGCACATTAAGTCCCTTCCAAAGAGTAAGGATCTTTCGACTCGATCAAAAGGAACTTTGAAGGGGCTTACTATATAATTATTGATGTTATGTCTGTTGGGAGGACTCCTTCAAAAAGAGCTTGGATATTCCAAAACGTATTACTCCTTACGAAGGTACCTCAACCATGACAGCAGAAACCACACTTTCAAAAGTGGATTCTTTTTCTAAAGGCATAATAACCCTTTCGACCCACTCAAAAGGGGTTACGAATGAATTGTTTCCTTCCTAATCTTTGTCTCGAAGTATTGAATGGTTCTCTCATCAATAGTTAACACCTTCGTAAAATCACCTTTCGAAAACATGCAGCCCATATCGACTCATTCGAAAGGGGTTTCGAAGGGATTGTTCACTTCTAAAACCTAGCATTAAGATGTTAATCAAATTTCTTGTTACTAACTTAGCTTTAGGAATGTTGACAAGTTTTCTTGTTAACATTTTTAAACATTTCATAAAGACGTATCTTTATTTTAAAACCATTCCATACTTAAGTTCATATTCGTATAATACTCCACTACATCCTAAGAGTATATACACAACATCAATATTCTTTACTTAACATTAATGTCCAACAAATTTAAAACTCATTTTAACCTACTATCTTCCATTATAGAGTTTCCAAAACTCTACTTTTATACTTTCACAAACACTTAGCTTCAAGTTCTCAACTAATTCGGAAGTTTTCAACTGTCCAAGATCGTCGAAAATTTCATTTCATTTTAATAAATGAAAACTATCAACCAACGTACCATAATGAAGTGCACAAACCAAACTACCTATTGCATAGGAAACATGCATCCATAATATAACTTAGAAGCAAACTTAAGAACTAAACACCGGGTTTTATTCCACATTATTTTGGAACAATAATATACATATCTCCTTTTGTATATCAAATCATACTTTGGGATTAAATCAAAATTTGTTTTTACCAAAACAACCCTATAGCTGATTACTATTGTAGCATTCCCCACTTAAAAACTTGAAAATGAACAACAATGATGTTGCAGTCATCACCGGAATTATTTTCCAACGATAGAAATGAGTTTAATGCTTTTTATCTCCTTCAGAATCCCTTTTAATATATTTCTATTAATAAATACTTTCAAATAATACTGTTATTATTTTCTCCAAAACCTTCGAAAATAATTTCCAAAAGCATTGGAATTTAAGTTCTCATATTCTCAGCTTAGATCCTTTTTATTTAAAAACCATATTTATAAATCATACATATATAATTTCATTTTCTTCTATAAAATCATTTCAGACATGTATATCTTTTTTTATATTATTATAAATAACTTTTATTAAAATTAAACATTAACCCAAAATTATCACTAAACGCCTTATAATTAAACTGTGAAACTTAATTCACAAGGTGTTCATATTTATTCTAAATCAAACCAATATATGCTCATAAACTGGCTGAGCATAAATAATCAATTAGCAAACAATAGTCAATACTCCTAATTGGATGAGCATGACTAATCAAATAATAAATGATATAATTGAATATTATCATTTGCTAACAAACATACACACCATAAATAACTATATCATTTTTTGAAAATTATTCTTTTATATATAAAATATAAAATCTTGGAAAATTTATTTCATTTACCAATTTTAAAAATAATACTGTATCAGTTTGTCTTGTTCAAGTGTTTAGAAATCTCTATCGATATTGTGGCGTCCCACGTCTCGATCAGAATTCATAAACCACTCAGCAGACAAATCAACACAATATAAAACAATTTTATAACAATAACAAATATGCGCTCTCATACACACACACACTCTCAAACCCATTCTAGGGTATTACTAACCGTATCTCTAATGAGTCTATCCTACCAAGACATAGGTGTTCGCTCAACCTAAGCTCTAATATCACGTGTAACGACTAGCCTTTTCGACCCTCAAAAGTCAACTAATACATCCACGGTATTCACGTGCCGAACATCCAAGTGTCGAAAAGATAGATTGTTGGGGTGAAAGAAAAGAAAAGAAAAAACATAATCTCACACCATGATTAGTAATATATAACATACACATGATCTTTACAAAAGAAAACTGTAATATACATACATTTATCAGAGTAAACTAACCTACCGTCAACCTGGATAGTTACAACAGTCTGTCCTCACAAATGTAAATAAATACAAAACAATAAATACAATGGAAATAAAAGATACATGAATACATTTTGGAGGCATTCAGCTCGTCTCCTGATGTGAAGACCCAAAATTTTTGAGAATAAAATTACTTTAAAGAAGAAAAAAACAGGAAATGGAAAATAAATACCAAGAGTGATGAAGTAAATAAGTGAGAGAATGATAGTTAGAGAAAATAAAAATGGGGAGAAAAATAGCTGAGTAAAGAGGAGCATTATATTCACATATTTTATGTGTATATATATATGTATTATATAAATAACCAAAGAATGAAAATAGCTTGAAAATGAATATCAGAAGTAAGTGAAGTAATTATGCAAGGGGATAATTTTTTTTTTATATACAGTGATGAGAGGAAAATGATTAAGTATAAAATGAATTCTAAAATTCACATGACTTATATATATGTGAATATTGTATAGAAAGTATATACATATGATCAGAGAAGTATGGGATGATAAAATAAAAATCCTTGTGATAATTAAAATGCATAAAAATCAGTCAAGAAATATTTATGAGTGTGAATGCATTTTTGAAATAAATCAAGAGAGAAATAAATGATAAAATAGGTCAACTGAAAATTAAACTTATAAAAAGAAACATGAAAAATAACTTGGGTATAATAAAAATATATTGTCAAGTTGAGTCATAGGAAAACAATGTGCAGGTAAAAATCATGCAAATAACATGCATTCAGAAAAGAGAAAAACAAACTGTTTAACCAGAAATAGAAATCAAAAGAAAATGGCATATTTAGCCACAACTGCACACACCTAATTCTCTGAGTAATGCAAGGTTAAAATGGGTTTTTCCTTTAGTAAAACCCTAGTAAAATGATTTAAATCAAAAGGGAAAGCAGAGGTTTTCTCTGAGGGAAAAATAGAAACACATTAAAAAAAGAGAGGAAGAGCTCACACTGTTTTCAAAGCTTAGGCATTCTCGGGGAAAAGAAGAGAAAGGTGAGTGATAATCACTTATGAGATTTAAGGCATTAAGACCCAAGTAAGGGCAGCCAATTATTTTATATGAAAATCATATTATGATTTCTGTCAATCTTTATTTCTTTGAATAAATATATGATGATCATGAATGGCATTTTGGTTGAATTTTTGGTTGCTGTTTTGATTTGTTTTGGTATTGACTATTTTTGTTTTGAAATTTGTTTAATCAATCATACAACCTGATTACAGAACTGAGTTTATGACTCAGTTTTTATAAGAGAATAATTTGATTAATTTACTGAGAAATAGGGTATTAAATAAAAATGGATTATGCAGTATGAACAAAGAGGTTTATGCTCATGTCTAGTTCATTTAAAAATTGATATGAACAAAGTAATATTATGAAAATGTGCTGATTTGTTCAGATCAAAATCCAATATGTTTATGGGTTTTTCTCAAAAACCATATCCTATGTTCATAGTAAAAACAAATATGGTATTTCTTATAATTTCAGTAGACTTATATAAGCAAAGAAAAATTTCTAGAAATCATTGTACTAGCAAGTTTTAGAAAAAGGTGATTTAGCAGAAATGACTTTGAAATGAGTTGTGAAATTTTGTATGAATGTTTGGTATGTTTGGATATGATTTTTTAAGGAAATTAAAATTCCTGACTTATGAAATGAAGAAAGGAATACAAAAGTATTTCTTGAATTAAAAAGGAAAATTCCTCAAATGAATATATAAACATGGTCTCTAAATTACAAAATAATTTAGGAGTAGTGCCTTGATCTATTCATCATCAGGTGGATGATGGGTATGTGCATGACTTGTTGAAGTCCTGAAGGCCTCTGTGCAAGGGTTAACAGAATTGAGTCCTTTGCAATGCACACTTTATGTTCAATGGCAAGAGTTTAGACCATATAAAAATGTAAAATGGAACTGAAAATGAAGGCTGTGGAATTTAAGAGTTTAAATCCATAGGAGTTTTGTACATGTACAATTGAACAAACTAGATGAATGACTGCTTGAATGTATGCTTGATGTATAGGTTTAATTATATATATGCTAAAGCTTATTACGGAACTGGAAAGCATCAAACCCTATATGATCTCTGCACAGTCTTAAAAGAATTTTACAAGTTATTTTTAATATTGATTTCACTCATACCAGAATTTTATTCTGACCCTATTTATTGCCCTTGCAATATTTGGGGTGTCTCATTTTATTGAGGCAGCTCAAAATATTGTTGCAGGTAGAGATGTATGAATAGCTTGCTTGCTTGGAAAATTAGAAGACCTACTTGAGTTTTTAAAAATGCAGTAGTTCATTGTAATAAGGATAGCTAGGAAAACTTTCTTAAGTCTATGCAGACCTTTCAGTATTGTAGTGGCTTTGTTCATTTGAAAAGAATTTGTAAAACTTAAATATTATATGTGTCTTGAGCTACTGATCTAAGTAACTGACTTTGATGGTTTAGAGTGGGTTGTGATGGAGAAAATTATGCCATGTAATTTAATATGTGGACATGCTTTCTTTATCAAAGTTTGTTAAATTTTTAAATGCAAAAGGTGCAGTAGTTTATGGATAAGCATGTAGCTAAAAATTGTTAAGTGATAATTGAATCTGACATTGGCTAACCAGAAGAGCTTGACCATGACTTATAACTGATATAAGACCATGAGAAGCTTGAAACCTTAACCTGTTAATTCTCCTTGAACATCTGATTTTCCAGTAAAGAATTTGCATTGTATTGTATAGTAAAAATGAAATACATGCTTTATACTTATAATCTGGAATGCAACTATATTGAACTGAGCTTAACTAACCACCTATTTGGTTTAAGTTAAGTGAGTTTTGTCTTTAACAAATCTGTTGAAAAAAATGCATTGCCATGTAGTCTACCTAGATATTAAACATGCTAATAATCCCACTGTTTGATTGATCACTATTATTTGTTTTATAATCTGAGAACCTATCAGTACCCTTCTCAAAATGTTCATCTGAAAGTTTGCATTAGACTGATTTTGATATTGCTCCAATCATTCTGTTTTCATATACATGCAAGTCTATATCTGGTATGCTAGATTAAGTTAGCATTTTGCTTGCCTGTAGTTTTTCTTCTGCCTGGTCTATAACATACTTACCACCAAATGTTCATAAGATTATTACCAATATTATAAATTAAGACATGAGTATATTTACCTGACATAAACATTGTTTGAATAAGTAATAAGCACCCCGGGATAAATTCTCAAACTTGAGTTGTTTTAGTGCTTTGCATAAATTCAAAGGAAAGACAATAAGCAGCAAACTCCTAGATTCCCAGACATTAAAAGCTTGAGTAGTTAATCCAGAAATTAAATTATTGGGCCATGAAACAAGTTGAGAAGTAAATCAATTAAATAACTGATTTGAGAAATAAAACAAGAAAAAAAAAGTGGTTATATCAGAATTAAATAATAATCAAAGAGATGGCTATGTGACACAAAATCTCTTGAATATGAGAAACATTGTGTGGTTGAATTTCTTTGCTAATTTAATTACTCTGATAGGCAAAGAAACATTTATATATCTTCATATATATAAATGACATGATTGGATTGAAATACTGATATTTTTATATTGGTAAAATATGGATCTTGGGGAAATGAATTAAAGAAGTGACCACAAAAAAAACTCACTAAAAATCACTAAGACAAATGCCAAAAGAAGTGGGTCACTTCAGTTGGTATCAGAGCTATGTTGTTAAAACATAGCATAAATATATTATCCAATCTTCTTGTATGGATAAAATTCTAAAAAAATATATAATATATACATACAATAATGATAGAAATAAATATCCACAGTAGAAATAAATTGCAGAAAATAATTAAATTAGAAATATGACTAACTAGCTATGCAATTGAATAGTGAATCATGGTAGGAAGACCACCAAGCACTGGAGCAGGACCCTCAAATGCTGCACCATTGGTTAACTTGCAAGATTTGGTGAGAGCATTTAGGGAAGGAGCAGTGCAAAGGGAAGAGAATCCTCATGAGGAATTAGCTAAGCTATTGAAGATATTCTCAAATTTAGGAGGTAAAGATTTTGAAGGCACTGAAGGAGTTATGGGGGTGCAGACATGGTTGAGAACTCTAGAAAGAATATTTGCAGATATGCAAATCAATGATCAAAGGAAAAGGCAGATAGCTTCTAGGAGACTTAAAGGAGCAGCATTAGATTGGTGGGAGGTGATCATCACAGGAAGGCCAGAAAATGAGATAACATAGGATCAATTCAAGGAGATGCTTGAGGCAAGGTTTGTTCCAGCAACAGCTAAGGCAACATTGCTTGAGGAATTCATAAGGTTGAGGCAAGGACCAATGAGTGTGACTGAATACACTCAAAAATTTGAGAGTTTGTCCAAGTATGGAACTATGCTCATAGGAAATGAAGAATCAAAGAATTCAAGATTTATTCAAGGACTCAATGCTGGTTTGAGTAGAGCAATGTTACCATACAAAGACAGGACATTTTATCAAGTCACAGACCTTACTCTTTCTTTTGAACAACATGACAACGCAAGGGAAAAATTTAGGAGCATGAGGGCTAACAATCAAAAGAAGGGGAAAAATAGAGCACATCCCTATGACAAAAAGAATATGGATAAGAAAGTGGAGGGAGCAGCCACTGGGGAAGCTAAGAAGAAAGTTACTTGTTATAATTGTGGCAAAGAAGGACACATGAGTAATAGGTGTCAAGCAGCCAAGAAGGCACCATTTAGCTGCTATAACTATGGGAAAGAAGGTCATATTAAAAGAAACTGCCCAGAGTTTAAGAAAGGGGCAAAGGTAGGAGCATTGGAAACAAAGGCAAAGGAAAATGCAGCAGGAAGCTCTGGACAATTGGAAGGTATACTTCTAATTAAAAGTTACCCAATCACAGTTATATATGACACTGGAGCCACACATTCTCTAATATCACAAGACATAGTGGATAAATTAGCTCTCACATGCAACAAAGTTGAAAAACCCTTGTTTATTCAAAATCCCCTAGGTAGCTCTTGTTTGCTAGGATTAAAATGTTTGGGAGTAGAATTAAACATAGGAGGAAATGTGTTTAAATCTGATCTGTTTGTATTGAAATACCCTGGAATAGGAATTATTTTAGGGGTAGATTGGTTGAGTAAATTCAAAGCAATTTTGAATTTAGAAAATTTCACTATATCTTTGAAAACAGAAAATGGTAAAAATATTTTAGTCATGAGTGAAATAACTAAAACAAATTGTCTTAATCAAATATGGAATATGATTGAGAAGGAATTAATTTTAGAAAACATAGAAGTAATAAGAGAGTATCCAGATGTTTTTGGAGAGGTACTAGGGGTACTAGACAATAGACGAGTTGAATTTCAAATAAGGTTAATTCCTGGATCAAGTCCTATCATCAAGAAACCTACTAGAATGGGTCCAAAAGAATTAATAGAATTGAAACAACAGCTGGAAGAATTGGAGCAGAAAGGCTTCATAAGGCATAGCAGTTCAAACTGGGGTTCTCCAGTGGTGTTTGTGAAAAAGCATGATGGTACACTAAGAATGTGTATTGATTATAGAGAACTAAATAAAGTCACCATCAAGAACAAATACCCACTCCCCAGAATTGATGATCTATTTGATCAATTAAATGGAGCAAAGATCTTTTCAAGGCTAGATTTAACCTTTGGGTTTCATCAGATGAAGGTAGAGGAAGAAAGCATTAAGTATACTGCCTTCAACACAAGGTATGGGTTATATGAATTTTTGGTGATGCCTTTTGGATTGACAAATGCACCATCATATTTTGTAGATTTAATGAATAGAACATTTAGAGATTTTCTAGACAAATTTGTGGTTGTCTTTATTGATGACATATTAGTGTATTCAAAATCAGAAGAGGAACATGCAAGGCATTTGCATCTGACTTTGTCAAGACTAAGAACACATAATTTAAAGGCAAAATTTAATAAGTGCACCTTTTGGCAAAATGAAGTAAAGTTTTTGGGGCATATTATTTCTCAACAAGGAATTAGTGTAGACCCAAGTAAGGTTATGGCAGTTCAATCATGGAACAGACCCAAATCAGTGACTGAGGTGAGATCATTTTTTAGAATGGCAGGCTATTATAGGAGATTTATAAAAGAATTTGCAAGAATAGTCATTCCATTGACCAAGCTAACTAGAAAGGAGCAGCCATATGTGTGGACAGAGAAATGTGAACAGGCCTTTACATTATTGAAGAAAGCATTGATGGAAGCTCCAGTTTTACAAGTACCAGAGGGAAATGAAGGATTAGTAGTTTACACAGATGCTAGTGGATCTGGACTAGGGGCAGTGCTCATGCAACATGGTAGAGTCATAACATATGCATCAAGGCAACTCAAGCCAAATGAAACTAGGTATGCTACACATGATTTAGAACTTGCTGCTGTAGTATATGCATTAAAGCTATGGAGACACTATTTATTAGGTGCTAAGTTTGAATTGTTTACAGACCATAAGTCACTTAAATACTTGTTTTCCCAAAAAGACTTAAACACGAGGCAACATAGGTGGGTAGAATTTCTAGCTGCCTATGATCTTGATATATTATACACCCCAGGAAAAGCTAATAAAGTGGCAGATGCATTAAGTAGACATCAAGAAAAATTGGCAAGCTTAATGATGGCTGAGTTCAGGGATTTGACAATCCTTAGTGAGGTGGAAGTGAAAGAAGAAACTAGTGTATCATATAAGACACACAGTGAGATGATTGAATATGGTAAATTAAGCTTCATTTCTTTAAAGTCAACACTGGTTGATAAAATAGGACAAATGCAGAATCAAGATACAAATTTGAAGGAGAAAAAGAACATGATATCACAAGGCATGACAATGGAAAACTATGAGGTAGATGATAAAGGATACTTAAGGAAAAAGGGGAAACTCCGCATACCAAATGTAGAGGAACTGAAGCAAGAAGTTATGGATGAGCAACACAAAACAAAATATACTATACATCCAGGTGGTACAAAAATGTACCATGATCTTAGGAGGAATTACTGGCGGCCAGGGATGAAAGGAGCAGTGGCAAAATATGTGGCAAATTGCTTGACATGCCAACAAGTAAAGGCAGATTATCAAAGACCCTCGGGCCTATTGCAACCTTTGGAAGTGCCTACTTGGAAATGGGAAAGCATATCAATGGATTTTGTGGATGGTTTGCCAAGAACAAGAAGAGGCAATGATAGTATTTGGGTAGTGGTTGATAGGCTTACAAAAATAGCACACTTCATTCCTATAAATTCAAACAGAAATGCCCATAAACTAGCTCAGTTATTTGTGAAAGAGATAGTGAGATTGCATGGCATCCCCAAGACTATCATTAGTGATAGAGATACTTTGTTTACTTCAAGGTTTTGGAGTAGCTTTCAAGAAGCTATGGGGACAGAACTAAGCCTAAGCACAGCCTACCACCCACAAACAGATGGGCAAACTGAGATTGTTAATAAGGTTTTAGAAGATTTGCTTAGAGCATGCATACTTGATTTTTGAGGAAACTGGGAGGATCATATTCATTTAGCTGAATTTGCTTATAATAATAGCTACCAGTCCACTATAGGAATGGCTCCATTTGAGGCTTTGTATGGAAAGCCTTGTTTATCTCCTGCTTGTTGGATGGAGGCTGGTGAAAGAGTGTTGCTTGGACCAGACAATGTAAAAGAAACTTCTGCAAGAATTGAATTAGTAAGGCAAAGTATGAGAGTAGCTCAAGAGAGACAGAAAGCATATGCAGATAAAAGGAGAAGGCCAGTAGAATTTGAGGTTGGAGACTATGTGTTTCTCAAAGTTTCACCAATGAGGAAAATATTGAGATTTGGCAAAACAGGGAAACTATCACCAAGGTATATAGGACCATATGAAATTGTTCAAAGAATAGGGACTTTAGCTTATAGGTTAAAGTTACCAGAGGAATTGAGCAAAATACATGATGTATTTCATGTATCCCAATTGAGAAAATGAGTGCATGATAAGGAGACCATTCTTGAATCTCCTACACATGTTGAAATTCAAGAAAATCTAGTTTATAAAAAGGAATCAGTGGGCATTGTGGCTAGAGAAGAAAAGAAACTGAGAAATAAAATAATTAAACTAGTTAAAATCCAATGGAGTTTAGATGGAAATGACTGCACATGGGAGGCTGAAGATAGGATGAAGGATAAGTACGCTAATCTATTTTCTGCTTGAAGGTATGTCTAGAACTGTAATAACTTTAAATATTACTTAAGTGTATTTGACTGATCTTAGATGAATGAATTTCTGCTATGTTTGAAATATACTAATAAACCAATATATAATTGTGGGACACAATTCCTTTTAGGAGGAGAGTATGTGAAGGCCCAAAATTTAATAAAATTACTTTAAAGAAAAAAACAGGAAATGGAAAATAAATACCAAGAGTGAATGAAGTAAATAAGTGAGAGAATGATAGTTAGAGAAAATAAAAATGGGGAGAAAAATAGCTGAGTAAAGAGGAGCATTATATTCACATATTTTATGTGTGTATATATATATATGTATTATATAAATAACCAAAGAATGAAAATAGCTTGAAAATGAATATCAGAAGTAAGTGAAGTAATTATGCAAGGGGATAATTTTTTTTATATATACAGTGATGAGAGGAAAATGATTAAGTATAAAATGAATTCTAAAATTCACATGACTTGTATATATGTGAATATTGTATAGAAAGTATATACATATGATCAGAGAAGTATGGGATGATAAAATAAAAATCCTCTTGATAATTAAAATGCATAAAAATCAGTCAAGAAATATTTATGAGTGTGAATGCATTTTTGAAATAAATCAAGAGAAATAAATGATAAAATAGGTCAACTGAAATTTAAACTTATAAAAAGAAACATGAAAAATAACTCGGGTATAATAAAAATATATTGTCAAGTTGAGTCATAGGAAAACAATGTGCAGGTAAAAATCATGCAAATAGCATGCATTCAGAAAAGAGAAAAACAAACTGTTTAACCAGAAATAGAAATCAAAAGAAAATGGCATATTTAGCCACAACTGCACACACCTAATTCTCTGAGTAATGCAAGGTTAAAATGGGTTTTTCCTTTAGTAAAACCCTAGTAAAATGATTTAAATCAAAAGGGAAAGCAGAGGTTTTCTCTGAGGGAAAAAACAGAAACACATTAAAAAAAGAGAGGAAGAGCTCACACTGTTTTCAAGCTTAGGCATTCTCTGGGAAAAGAAGAGAAAGGTGAGTGATAATCACTTATGAGATTTAAGGCATTAAGACCCAAGTAAGGGCAGCCAATTATTTTATATGAAAATCATATTATGATTTCTGTTAATCTTTATTTCTCTGAATAAATATATGATGATCATGAATGGCATTTTGGTTGAATTTTTGGTTGCTGTTTTGATTTGTTTTGGTATTGACTATTTTTGTTTTGAAATTTGTTTAATCAATCATACAACCTGATTACAGAACTGAGTTTATGACTCAGTTTTTATAAGAGAATAATTTGATTAATTTACTGAGAAATAGGGTATTAAATAAAAATGGATTAGGCAGTATGAACAAAGAGGTTTATGCTCATGTCTAGTTCATTTAAAAATTGATATGAACAAAGTAATATTGTGAAAATGTGTTGATTTGTTTAGATCAAAATCCAATATGTTTATGGGTTTTTCTCAAAAACCATATCCTATGTTCACAGTAAAAACAAATATGGTATTTCTTATAATTTCAGTAGATTTATATAAGCAAAGAAAAATTTCTAGAAACCATTGTACTAGCAAGTTTTAGAAAAAGGTGATCTAGCAGAAATGACTTTGAAATGAGTTGTGAAATTTTGTATGAATGTTTGGTATGTTTGGATATGATTTTTTAAGGAAATTAAAATTCCTGACTTATGAAATGAAGAAAGGAATACAAAAGTATTTCTGGAATTAAAAAGGAAAATTCCTCAAATGAATATATAAACATGGTCTCTAAATTACAAAATAATTTAGGAGTAGTGCCTTGATCTATTCATTATCAGGTGGATGATGGGTATGTGCATGACTTGTTGAAGTCCTGAAGGCCTCTGTGCAAGGGTTAACAGAATTGAGTCCTTTGCAATGCACACTTTGTGTTCAATGGCAAGAGTTTAGACCATATAAAAATGTAAAATGGAATTGGAAATGAAGGCTGTGGAATTTAAGAGTTTAAATCCATAGGAGTTTTGTACATGTACAATTGAACAAACTGGATGAATGACTGCTTGAATGTATGCTTGATGTATAGGTTTAATTATACATATGCTAAAGCTTATTATGGAACTGGAAAGCATCAAACCCTATATGATCTCTGCATAGTCTTAAAAGAATTTTACAAGTTATTTTTAATATTGATTTCACTCATACCAGAATTTTATTCTGACCCTATTTATTTCCCTTGCAATATTTAGGGTATCTCATTTTATTGAGGCAGCTCAAAATATTGTTGTAGGTAGAGATGTATGAATAGCTTGCTTGCTTGGAAAATTAGAAGACCTACTTGAGTTTTTAAAAATGCAGTAGTTCATTGTAATAAGGATAGCTAGGCAAACTTTCTTAAGTCTATGCAGACCTTTCAGTATTGTAGTGGCTTTGTTTATTTGAAAAGAATTTGTAAAACTTAAATATTATATGTGTCTTGAGCTACTGATCTAAGTAACTGACTTTGATGGTTTCTAGTGGGTTGTGATGGAGAAAATTATGCCATGTAATTTAATATGTGGACATGCTTTCTTTATCAAAGTTTGTTAAATTTTTAAATAGAAAAGGTGCAGTAGTTTATGGATAAGCATGTAGCTAAATTAAGTGATAATTGAATCTGGCATTGGCTAACCAGAAGAGCTTGACCATGACTTATAACTGATATAAGACCATGAGAAGCTTGAAATCTTAACCTGTTAATTCTCCTTGAACATCTGATTTTCTAGTAAAGAATTTGCATTGTATTGTATAGTAAAAATGAAATACATGCTTTATACTTATAATCTAGAATGCAACTATATTGAACTGAACTTAGCTAACCACCTATTTGGTTTAAGTTAAGTGAGTTTTGTCTTTAACAAATCTGTTGAAAAAAATGCATTGCCATGTAGTCTACCTAGATATTAAACATGCTAATAATCCCACTGTTTGATTGATCACTATTATTTGTTTTATAATCTGAGAACCTATCAGTACCCTTCTCAAAATGTTCATCTGAAAGTTTGCATTAGACTGATTTTGATATTGCTCCAATCATTCTTTTTTCATATACATGCAAGTCTATATCGGTATGCTAGATTAAGTTAGCATTTTGCTTGCCTGTAGTTTTTCTTCTGCCTGGTCTATAACATACTTACCACCAAATGTTCATAAGATTATTACCAATATTATAAATTAAGACATGAGTATATTTACCTGACATAAACATTGTTTGAATAAGTAATAAGCACCCCGGGATAAATTCTCAAACTTGAGTTGTTTTAGTGCTTTGCATAAATTCAAAGGAAAGACAATAAGCAGCAAACTCCTAGATTCCCAGACATTAAAAGCTTGAGTAGTTAATCCAGGAATTAAATTATTGGGCCATGAAACAAGTTGAGAAGTAAATCAATTAAATAACTAATTTGAGAAATAAAACAAGAAAAAAAAGTGGTTATATCAGAATTAAATAATATTCAAAGAGATGGCTATGTGACACAAAATCTCTTGAATATGAGAAACATTGTGTGATTGAATTTCTTTGCTAATTTAATTACTCTGATAGGTAAAGAAACATTTATATATCTTCATATATATAAATGACATGATTGGATTGAAATACTGATATTTTTATATTGGTAAAATATGGATCTTGGGGACATGAATTAAAGAAGTGACCACAAAAAAAACTCACTAAAAATCACTAAGACAAATGCCAAAAGAAGTGGGTCACTTCACCTGAAGCTCCAAAGATTCTATAACTAAATTTGGAAATATGCTCGGGTTGGGTCGAGCATTATAAGAAAATAATGCCCAGATTAGTCTGGTAAACTAGCACGAGAAACTCAAATCAAATGGATTCACATATTTTAAAACCATTTTCAAAAATAAAGGTATCTCATATGATAACGCTGTACATAAACACGGATGGGTTTTTGACCTTACGATAACCAAACCATTTTATTAGAAAATCGAATAATATTATATTAATGCCTAGGGTTTAACATAAATATTTAACATAGCCGAAATGATTACATTAATTATATTCCAGCATATTTAGTATACAATTATTTCCGTAAAGGCACATATTGGAAAATGGATTCCTTCAATGACAAGGCTATTAGGGACCACCTGTCACAGTATAACTCTAGAGAAAATGTATTGAGTGCATCATCGGAACCCACTACCAACACATGACCGACTTACCTCTACCTGGATAGTACAGAATACGTCATCACCCCAGTTGCGGCTAATAACCGTACCAAGTCATAAGAAAACATAAATCCATAAATATCGATCTATAGCAGATGATGACCATACGCTGAAGATAGCGAACCACATAGCCCTGTTGCATATCCTCTGTTTTAGTCATTACCGTATATGAGGCTTGAGGCTACGTTTTATGTTTTTAGCAAATCTCCCTTGGAATACCAACACTGCCCTCTAAGCATCAGTGTAATGTCAGCATTCATCCATACAAATTGTCTCACATATGAACAAACTAAAGGCACTACTTCTACTACATCCTTTTTGGAATCACTCTCAAGATTAGTAGCAAGTAGTCATTGCAGTTCAAAGAACTCCATCTTCGATCATCTTCAAGTTGTCTCCAATTCGAACGCTTATGCAGGTTCGAAGTGGTTTTTGGATAACTCATTCTTATTCGATCCTGGTCTCTCCGAACCAACAATCGATAGTTTTTAAATTGGTCAAGATTTGATAGTCGGTTATTTAACTATCAAATAAACAAATAATTCAATCAGAGATTTAATTCCATATAGAAACGAAGCATGATTAAGCACATAAACAACCACTAAGCCTCTTTAACTAATCCCTTCATTAATTAAAATCACTTTGTAACTATATTAAATACCTTTACAAAGATATACATATTTATATCTCATTCACTATCCATTTATACTCTTTCAATGCTTGAAAAATATCCATATAGTTATCTCATAGGTATAAGTATATTCACATACCACTACACTTTCAATACTTAGAAAATGTATTTACGTACTTATCTCAACGGTTTAAGCATGTTCATAAAACAATACACTTTCAATACTTAGAAAATGTATTTATATACTTATCTCAACAGTATGTATATTCACAAAACAATACAACAATACTTAGAAAATGTAACCATATCTTATCTCAATGGTATAAATATATTCACAAAATCTTAAGAAAGATTTCACTTCCAAAACCATACTTATTTGTGTTAAAACAAATGTCATTTAAAACATATATAAAAATAAACCCAAAATACTTTTTGGTGTAAGTAAATGGATCGTAGGTAAATTAGACCAAATATACTTATAACCACTTCTCGATTTCAAACTTGTGCTATCCCTCAATTAACAATGAAGTCGGACAAGTTAGAAAACTATCCCTGCCTCGACATACATTCTTAATTCTCACAGATAGGGTTGAGTTTCCATACCTTGGAAATTGTGTTACGTATAAAAAGAATACTTTCCATACCACCATAAGTTATAAAGATCATTTATGAAAATCAAATCTCATTCCGTTTATAATACTCCTTTTTATATATCTCTTTTATATTAACAAAACTCCTTTTATATTTATAAAATTTCTTTTTTAAATATTCTTTCTATTTATAAAACTTCTTTTATAAATCTCTAAACTTGTTTATAAAACTCCTTTTATAAATCTCCAAATTTATTTATAGAAATCATTTTCTTTAAGTCTCATATGCTTATCACCAAACTTCGGTTTCAAGATAGGACTAAATACTTTCCATAAAACGATCGTTCCATTTATCACATAAATTCACAAATGTAATTTGTTATTACAATTTATCAAAATGACATCATTTCCCTTTTATAAAATATCATTTATAAATCTATTCTTTTATTTATAAAACTATTTATAAATCCATCTTTCTGTAAAACATTTTATTCAAAAATATTTATATCTTCTTTTAAAATAGAATCACTTTATAATAAAAGATAAGCCCTTTTTATTTAAAATAAATATCGTTTATTATATTAACTTTTCTATAAAATAAATATTTCTCGAAATACTTTTAAAACATTTCCATGTAATTAGAAGAGACTAACAAAAAAGTTAGAGTAAAATAGAGAAGTTCAAAATTTATTTTTCAAATACAATGCGATAGAAAATTCCAAAAATAACATTCAAAATCATTCTTTGAATCAAAACGAATTCCAAATCAAAATAGCAAACCATAGTTTTTCAAAATACTATAATGATGCATAGAGCTACCATAGCACTTAACAAGTGCTTCCATAGATCTATAACTAAAAGATTTCAACTTTTTAACATGTCAAAGTCATATCCAATATGGCCAACCTACCAAGCTTTGACAGTCAACAATTTATACAATAAGTATATAACTGAAATTTAAAATCAACAATGGTGAGGAATCTGGATTCCTTTACAAAATTCCATGTATTTCATTTCATATGCTATCCGCTTTCCCAAAATGGAAATTCAGCCAAACCAAACAGATAAATCATTCAAGCATGCAAACATAATTTATCTCTACTATGTATCATATAGTGTTCATCTACCAAAATTTCAGTTGACGCTTATGCGTTCCTACCTGATCTAAAATCGAACGGTGTTCGATTTTAGCCCAAAACCGTAGTTGCTTAAAACTTGACGAAATCAACTCTAGCGTGTGGATAACGCTCCTACGAGCGCAAATCAAAAGACCGTATTTCCATTGGACCTCGTATGTAGGAGATATGAATTTTATAGGTTTGAGATTAACTAAATTAATAATTACTCAATTAACTACTAATCACCTCACTAATCCTTCTCCCCTATGCACAACCCTTCATAGTCGATCCCTTCCATCACCAAATGCTCCTACGTTTCTCAACGATTTGATGAGCCGTCAATTCCTGCACACTCCTCCTCGCGAGCACTTCGCCCCCGACCAAACAACGGTAAGCTCGACATGGCAATGTGAATTACAACCTGACGCTGCCTCCTCCCTGTAGCATGAAGTCTCGATTCACCCCAAGGCACTGGAGTTGACGAGCTTTGGTGGAAAGGTGATATTCGACATGAGAAATGCAACGACGATGTCTATTTCCCCTAATTCTACCTCTTGCACAACCAAGGCTTAACTCTAGTTTGGCCATCACTACATCGAGCTCTACTAATGACTTTCGCACCCAACGTCGACTACATAAATTCAAAGACCCTCCCCTGAACTCAATGAACCCAATTTCATTGATTTTTTTTGACTCTTAGCTCTTGATTTTGATTTTTAAAGGAGGCGGCTATGTTTATTTGTTTATTGGAAGATGAAAAATGAAAAAGGAAAGAGAGAAAAGAAAATGAGAGACAAGAGAGGGGTAGTGGTTATTTAATTTTAAATTTTCTGGCACTTCGTTAGATAATATCACGTTCGCATACGACCCACGAACGACAGAAATAAAAATATAATCGCACATAGCAATGCGACACGATCATAAAACAACAAAAAATATACTAGTTATCTTATTCTATAAAATTTCAAAGATATCAACGTTTGCTGCAACGTACGTCAAATGATAATTTAAATATTTTCAAATTAAAGCTTATGGAAAATCCTATAAATTCATTTAAAATACATCATTAAAATCAAGTCATTTTATTAACAATTTATTTTCATATTATTTATTAAATTTGAATCAAATGTGATATTTAAATAAATTACATATTCTCGTTCGAATCGTTCAAATTTGCAAGTCATTACACACCGTACCTGAAAAATATCCGGAACATCAAAAAAAGGGACGATGTCCTAGCGTAGATGTTATCGAACTCATGCCACATTCAATCCAAACCATATACTTGAAGTGGCAACTATTTCTCAAGTATCGACAACCTATAACTATTGCCCTAAAATATATACAGTAAGACTAAAATCACTTACTTAGAGAACAACATACATCCAAGCCGCATAACTTAAAGTGCGTAACATTACTCTAAACATTAGGTTAACAACACACATCTTCAAACCAATTCAAAGCGTCTACAAAACAAATATGTATGGTGTAATGTTGTCCGCAACGTCGGATCAATGACACCCATGCACAAATCAATTTAACCATTACCTTTACAGTGATAACCAAAGCATTCTAAATACCATTCGCTCCCATCTTCGATCATTATTGCAGTGGTAAAGAAAAAAAGAACGCGAATGTCGATTATTTCAACTTATGAACTATGGACCGATCACCGAGTCGGATCACATAGTAGTATCATTGGGTTACCAAAACCTTATCAAAAATAAACTCTAGGCTCTTCAAATAAAAATCATCATTCCGATCTTAAATATTTTTAATCAATTAGATATCAGAGTTTAGCCAATTAAAATTCTAATGTTACTAGTCTCTCTATTACTATCAAATTTTTTAACCATCATTCCATAATCATATGCCAAATTGGCATGCTAACGGGCCTACCAAATATAATTCATTTGGGGAGGGAGATCAAAGTCTTCAACGAAGATATATGGAATTCTTTAGTCATCATGTGACTACCGGGATCATGATGTACGGCAAAATAGTGCCCAATCCTTTATTCCTTGTTCAAATTATACTACTTTTACCATCCGATACTATCCCGTAATGAGCCATCCAATCTATTCTAAAATTCATTCGTACCACAAAAATTTCAATACATATGTGTCACTAAGGACTCTACACTACATATATTCCATTTCAAATCATGGCATAAAAAGACTTACGCACCGTGTGAGATTTAAAGCGCAACTATCAATAATAATACTTCATAATTCAAAAGTAATAACTCATCTTCCATCACAGCTTTCCTTTATCTTGAGTAGACGGTGGCACACTAGCCCATGGGACCGCTTCTAGTGCATTTGCTTTATCTATCATGTTTTTCCTTGGCAAATTCGAGCATTCTCTTTTATGTTGCCCACCGGTTACATTTATAACACTTGATCTGTGTAAAGTCAACTCTATAGTCCTTCACTATATGTCCTTTCTTTCTACATCGATTACACCTTCTCATTCGTTGCTTTCAATGACTATCCTCACTTTTACGTTTTTCTTGTAATTGGTTTACTTCCTTCTTGGTTATTTCTTGGCTATCTCCTAATTAATCAAATTCAGCAGTGCTTCCTCTATCAGTCCTTTAAATGTATCTCCAAACGTATCTGGTTCAGTGCAAACTCCTTAAGTGGTTAGTTGAATCCTTTTGTAAGCTTCATTGCCTTCTTGTTCGAGGTGTTGACCAATTCAAACCCAAACCTAGCTAACTCATTAAACTGGTTTACATGCTCACCGATAATCATGTCATCCTGGTTGAGATGAACGAATTTCTCCAATAACAATCCATTCTCCATCCTAGAGAAAAACTTCACTTCAAACTTTCTCTTAAAATCTGCCCATATAATATTTTCCTCATCATTTTCAGCCGTAAAAACAACTCTCATCAATTCGATGCTTCTTTCTAGAAGTGCCAGGAAGCCAGTTGTCTTCTCGTAACATCACTTAGACCCAAAAGGATAAAAACTTTCTTACACATGCTTAGCCAAGCCCACGTTATTGCATAAGGTTTTGTTCCAACAAAGAGTCTACCATCCCAACTAGATAAGTTCCTACACAAATTTGGGAAATTCACACTAATGGTTGTACTTGAACCACGTCTTGGGTTGCAACTGTAAGTTCTGTAGGATTAATACTGAATTGGCATGTCAGTTGCATATATTTGCGGAACGAAAAAGGAATGTTCGTACCAGAAATATACATAACATCCACTCTAGTGTCATTTCTAGTTCTGATTTCAAACTCTCCAGCAATTTTTCTGTTCCAGTTTCCATTGAGCTACTCATTCTCGGCTATCTATAAATGGGATTCATTGGCAAATCTATAACAAATAGTAACCATGACTAGAATAGTAAACAAGGTATACACATATACCCAACTCATATATAATATTATATATATTCACATTTATAAAAATAAAAATACGATCTCTTGATATGTCCAAGTCCTTAAATTAAGGAAAATTTTGCTTTAATACCAATTGTAACAAACGGTCTTTTTTATTCTTGGATTCAATGTCCGAACCGACGTTCAAATCTCAAAAACCAAAAACGACGAGTTGTTATGATACGATAGCAAGAAAACAAAATAGATCTAACTATAAACTTTCTAAACTAGCAGTGGAAGAAAACAACATATGATATAAACCATCTTTATATTCAATATAAATCCAAATACATAGTTAGATCTGTACAACAAATCTCAATCCACAATACCCATGAATATACCGGTCATGGGTTTATATTTTCAATATTTATAATACAAGATCTTCGTCGCCATGTTCTCTACGTCATCGGGGTGCATCAACCTAATGAAATAGATAAAATGAAAAATAGTAGTGGGATGGAATTATGTCTGAGTGAGTGAAACAAGTACGTCTTCTATATGCTACAAAAAGACTGGTAAAACATAGTTTGTGTCTCTTAACCCATATACACTTACCTCAACCTACCTACTTGCACCTAAGGAGTAACATCAACACCAAAAATAGGTTGACTACTTGATTAAGGTCGTATTACGTCTCATCTTACACTATATGCAAATATAAAATACACAAACACGTCCAATATGGTTATCAATATCAACATTACTAAGGGAACACCATTTCTTCGGAACATCTATTTTTCAAATCACTAATTCTGACACCGAGGGAACAAATATTTCCCTAGGAGACTATTCCCTACATCATATGTGCCTCATACATAATCATTTGATAAATCGATAGCGCATTAAACATGCCTAATATTCCTCATTTGATCATACTAAATCAATATGATATCCAATCATTGACAACAAACATCCAATTTCACATACATCGAACACACTTATATTCAAAGATATCTATGTTCTTCACCATGTCAAGTTCTTATCCCATTTCCTCCCTTGAAATAGCCAAAAGCATTGCATGAAGTCTCGATCCGTAAATGCTTCTAATCGCACTTGGTTCGGATTGGGTCCAGTTTCAAACTTGGCCCAACAAGCCTTCATTTAATATTTAAATTCATATATTTGTTTGTATCTTCATTATCCTTTATAAATGAGTCGTTATATCGTTATTTACACATATACCTTTCTCCATAATTCATATAGTTTTATAAAACTCCATTTATTTTAAGTCGATCTATTGTTAATTTCAACGACTCCATTAATCAAAATATCCTTTCATTAAGTTCATTATAAATTTATAATTATCTCCTAAACAGACCCTGACAATATTAAAACATTCTAATTACATTATATAATCATAGAGAAGGTTCACTCACTCAGAAATAAAGGCCAAATCCCAAAATTCTTCACTGTCCCACTCTTTTAGTGCATAGAAACCTCCATAATTTGCCTCAATTCTTTTACTAGATCATAGTACTCGTCTCCATAATAGTTTTGATGGATAGATTGTCAAAATCCATTGATTAAAACATCTTACCTTAATTTGAATTAAAAAAACTGAAATAACCGTTGTATGTCAACATATCTTAAATTATATGTCGATATATGGGTAAGATTGAATGTATGTCAACATATAATTTCATGTATTTCGACATACATGCCAGATTTTTTTTCAATTGGCATTAATTCATTTGTATCTTCTTTATACGACCTTCAAATTGAACAAACTTATATACTATTTTGATCTGAAAAACATGCCAGTCGCAATGACGTGGGTTATATTGTCAAATTCAAAAGTTGGAAAAATTATCATTTTGCCCCTCCTTAATTTAAATTGATTAATTAGTCATTTAAAAATCTATTAATATTTATTATTAAAAACTGGGGTACTAACCCCGCTAATAATTAGTACTTGGTGTGGTAATGGTAGAGCCTAACAACTCTACTTGTAGTTGATCAAGAGTCATTAGCCATTGGTGACTGCAACAGCGATGTAGGCAACTGTGGCTGTTGTTGGAGTATATGACTTGGATTTCATACATACTACTGTAGTTGTCACTGCCTAACCAACTCTTTAATCTGGTCCTTTAGTTTCAAATAATCATTAGTATTGTGGCCTATTAAATTCTTGAAATGACTAAACCTTATGGATATTCTATCTCTTTTGATAACTTTTCTGTAGTGGCTTCAGAATATGTCGTTTTGTTTGTTAACTAATCAAGAAAATATTTTCCCTTTTTTATATCAATGCAGTAAATTTAGAGAACCTGGAATTGAAATTGTTCACCCTTCTCTGCTATAAATATTTATGTTTTCCCTTATTAAATCTTTTGTCCCATTATTATTTTGATTATTTAGGGTAATAGCCTAAGGAGCCACTGCCTAGTAGGCTCTGCATATCCTTCCTCAATTGTCATTTCCTTCAAATGTGAAAAACATTTAGCTTTCTCATAAAAGTCATATTGACTGACCATGTTCTTCAATGATAGTTTCTTTGCAAACTTGGTGTTCTTCCTTACTTCAACAGTTATAATATAATGCTTTAAAATTGTTATCATCCTCTTTGACATTGGAATCTACCAAATTAAATTGCCTCACACAATCTTTCAACGTCTCATTGTCTTTTGATTTGATTTCGACCAAAGCTACAACGTCCTTCATCTTATATTTGTGGATTGAAAAACGTTACTTGAACAAATCCATGATGTATTGCCAAGATCTATAGTGGTAGGTCTCAAACTATAGCACCACTTAGTAGTAATTTTAGTAATACTAGACATTTCATTGGGTCTGGAGCATATGCTACGTCCATCATAATAATATATCTTTGAAGGTGGTCTTTTGGATTGGTGATTCCATCGTATTGGGTTAATTGGGAGTTCTGTATCCTTATGGATTTGGAGAATTAGCGATATAAGGTATAAAGGAAATTTGGTTATCACCATTAGAGTCAGAATCTCTACTAGGCTGTCTTTGCCTAATCTAAGCATCTTTGTAATAAGTGAACTTCTTCAAACCTTATTAAGGAAACATTATGGCTTCTAATGGGTCGGGATAATTTTATCCAGTCAAAGACTGAGTTCTTTTGTTTTAATAATGTCTTTCATATTATCCTAGTTCAACCCCTAAAGATGCTACTCTTATATATATAGTACCACCCTAATGTCTTTCATATGAACTCCTCCTCCTCCTCCTCCTCCTCCTCTTTCCTTATCATTTTCAAAATTTGAGCCCTAAACCATCTCGAACCCTCTCAGCTCGAGTCATTGTGTGAACTCTTTCCCTTTAGTCAACTAAAGCCCTATGTCAAGTTGAGTCCTTGGGTCAACTCGAACCCCTGGTGCATAATTTTGATCAGGTCTTCATTGGTTCATTCCAACTTGGCTTTGTTAAGAATTTTAAAGGATTGCATTTGGGTCTATGTTAAGTTTATCTTTAATTCATAATTAGACCACTAACTCTTGGATCAAGGCCTACCATTCGTCTTGTTCTTGGGTTACATTCAGAACATTATTGGCTAACTCTATGTTAATTAGCATGCGGGCCTAGTGTGGTGCTAGTGGTTAAGCCTATGGTTCACCTTCTTTACTATTTTTAGCATGTTATCACCACAACTACTAATCAAGATATCTAAAAAAATTAACTTTCCAAAAAATTTATTCTTTCCCAAAAAATCTTTGTTTAAAAAGGGACAAATTATTTAAAAACTTCATATTCCATTTCATTTTGGAGTATCCAATTTGTTATTAAAATGAGATTCTTTCCACATATCCTTGAAGGCTTCCAAAAATGATTACTTAACAAAAATATCCAATAACAAATAACTTTCTCTACTTTATAAAAAATAACAAATCTTCTAATAAAGAAGTTTTTTTTTCAAAATACCTTAAGAACTTCAACTTTTATCAAATCTGGAAAATTACTTCACCAGAAACAAGTAAAAATCTCTCTTCATTTTTTTGAAAGAAAGATTAGAAATTGGTAAACCCAAAAATCTCAAATAAATTTGAATGAATTTGATTCTTTATCGGTGAAAGCAACAAAATATTTGCATTAACTTTTAGCATAAACACCCAATTGTTTCTTATTAAGATTTTAATTAAATCAGACACTGGACACTACAAAATCAATTCAAAAAATAGGTTAGATGAAATTATTCATTTTCATCCAGATAGCATAACCACTTGAACTGATTTACAAAAGAGAGAAAAAAACAGAAAATATAAAAGAGACAAACAAAGAAGAAGAAATAAGAGATACATTATTTTTAGGGGCATTTCACTAGAAGGACAAACTTTGCAGTTCAATTTGTTTCTAGGACACACATCCAAAGAAATTAATTTCAAGGCCAACGTCAGTAGAATAATTACTTTTAAGAACAAAGTCAGCAGTCCAATTACTTTCAAGGACATAATTTTATAGGTTTTTAGGTTTTAGAAACTAATTATTTTGCATTTTTTCCTTAAAAGTAATTATTTCAGTTGTGCGTCCTAAAAACTAATTGCACTAGCTAAAGAGGCCCTTGTGGTTAATTTCCACTTATTATTTTTATAGTAGTTAGGCATATGTTTGACCTACATCACTTTATTTTCATTCAACATCTTTCTTCTATATATTGATTATGATTTATGTATTAGTACAAAAGTTATAGTTTAATGGAGGAGATGAGAAAATAACAGAGCTCCGATGTCGTTTTGTGGAGAATCACTTGTTAATTTCTTCACCCCTTGGCCTTGTATTTATACGTGAGTATTGGTTGAATTATTCCCTAAAGTGAATTTGGTGATTGCTAGAAAGTTCATTTGACATTTCTTTGCAATTTGAGTGGGTTTGGTTCAAATTTGCACCTAGTGATATAGGGGTCGAGTTTGGACGGGTAGACTAGGTAGCAGATTAGTTTGAATGGATTTGGAGTCAAAGTGTTGTTGGCTCGGGTTGAGTTTAGGCACGCCTTGAGTTGAACTAGAGTGTTGCTCGGAGTTGTGCTCAAGTTATATTGAGCATGTTATGGGTTGATTTGGGATTCCCTGAGGGTCGGTTCGAGCACTTTCTGCTGGTCGAGTTTTAGATACTTGCGCATACTTTGGGTCGAACTCAAGCGATCTTTGGGTTAAGTTAGAGCAATTTCGAGCACTGTGCAAACTCGAGCGTTTAGTTAGAGCACTTCGGGGACATCCTGATCTCGAGTGTTGTTTCTTTGGGTTTAACAAAGCTATTTCGGGTCTCATTGCTGATATCCCAGATCCACTTTGAAGCTTGCTTCGAGTCAGAATTGAGCAACCATGATATTTATTCAAGGAAAACTTCAAGTCATCTTTTGTCACTTTTTGCACTATTTTCAATAATATCTTCAAGCAATTCTTCAAAGGTATTTTGAGCACTGTTCCAACCAAATATTTGAGTATTTCCACTTAGTTTGAGGAGTGTTTACGTCTGTCTTTTGTCATTATTATGGTAAAATCCAAAATAGTTATATTTGTAAATTATGATGTCTTTAACTTTATCATTTTTACCAAACCGACAGATATGGAGAACTATTTTTAGATAAATATAACTCTTCTTAGTTTCTATAAAATACGTGTATAATAGCACATAAGTTCGAAAATATTCTCAAGTCAAAATACTACTAGTATTAAAAAGGTTTAAATAGTTCGAAGTGGAGATCAGTGGAAGAGAGAGTCAGGAGTGATGAAAAAGGTGAAGTTTTTGTTTCGTTTTGGTATGTGTTGACTGAACTTTGAATGCCAATATAAGAGAAAAGAAGACCGCTAGAGGTGATTTAGTTTTGAAAAGAAGGGAGTTAATAAATGTAATGCTCAAAAAGGGCTACTAAATGGGCGCTCGTATAGAAAACTCAAACTTAGTTTGTGTTACCAACCCGCTAAGCGAGTGGATATATTTGCGAAAAGTTCACGTGGGCTACTTTTTATTGAATTTGCTATCGCCCGGCTTGTATGTATCTTTTGTAAATAATGTTGTAAATTGTTTTTACTTTTAAAAAAGAAGTGATTTTTTTTTAAAAAGAGTGGTACTAAAAACGTCAAAGTTTGTGCTGATGGCACCGCGGTTGGTGGAAAATCATCGACCATAATATGAAAAAAGGAAAAAAAAATTTGGTATTCCTAGCACATGCACCTGATGTCTTTAGTCCCTCTGTGGAAAAATAGTATATCTTTATTAATAGTTGTAATAGCTTTGATGTTACACTTTTTGGTATCAACGTGAACTACCAAAAATACCCCTCTACAAATATTATTAAATATTAACATCACTTACAAATAGGATCTAATAGATAAGTTTCCGTTACTAATTCAAATACCCATTTATGAATATCATCGAAATCTTAATATCAATTAAAAAAGATATAATAATTTTTTTGTCAAAGTCATTTTTATTAGTTAATAACAGAAATAAAAATTCAAACTAACAAAAAATTAAATTCATTCTTTATTAATTAATAATAGAAATAAAAATTTAAACTAAAAAAAAGTAGATGTTGCAATTTAGAACGTAAAATTAGAACTAACTATACATCATTTCAACGTAAAAATACAGTTAAATATTTGTGCAAATCATATTTTTTCGAATGAGTTAAACATATACAATTTGTAAAAAAACAATTCACACGAGAAGTGCGTGTCATCATCACGTGCAAAGCGCGTGTCGTATCACTTATAGAATAAACATAGTATTTGGAACTGATAATTAACAAAGGACAAAAGACAAAAATCATATAAATTAAATATATAAGTTGGTAAAAAAAATGTGGATAGGCGTGGAGCTCTCAATCTTTATTAATAGTTGGCTTTGAAGCGTGATCTTTCGGTCCGACCGTGAACTTTTCAAAATATCCTTCAATCATATATAATTCAAGTATTACATGTATTATTCTTTTTACAACCATTTAAAACAAAAAATAATTTCTATTATTTCTAACATATTATTTCTACGTTAGACTGGAACAATTCAAACTAAATTAAAACTTGAATATTTCAATGAATATATTTCTAGGTTTGCGTGTTCGTTGAAATGATAATAAGTCAAATAAGCACATCAGATAATAAAAGTTTCTTCCAAATAATTCAAGACATCTTTATTAATAGTTGTAATACGTTTGGTGTCACACATTTTTTATGTCTGAACTACCAAAAATGCCACTCTATTTTAATATCACTTAGAAATTGGATGTAACTTCTTCTACAAGTTCAAAATTCCCCTCTACTAATATTACAAAATTTTAATATCATTTAAATATAGAATCTAACAAATGAACCTCTGCAAATATTATCAAAATTTAGTACCGCTTGAATATAGGATATAATAAATAAACTTCGTTTTACAAATTCAAAACTTTTCCTCTACAAATATTATCAAATCTTATTGACACTTTTAAAAAAATCTAACAAATAAACATTTTTTCTACAAATTATTAGAAACAAAAATTCAAATAACAAAAATTAAATATTGCAACTAAGAAATAAAAACAAAAACTTATTGCGCATGATTTCGACATAAAATATAACTTAACTTTTGTGCAAATCATTTCTCTTAAATATGTTCTAACACATTCAATTTATACAAAAACAATTCACGTGTAAAACATGTACCATCATCAGGCGCGAAGCACGTGCCGTAATGCTCGTGTCTATAATTGGCTTTCATTTGATTGATTTGGAATGTATTGCTTCCTAGTTCCTACTGAATCTATCACCTTAAATGCATTCGCGGAAAAACTAAGAAAGGACCCCTAAATTTGAACTGAATCAAAGTAGTTATTATTAATTTTCAATGGGAATTCCTTCTGAGTCAAATGATGCTTGGGCGAGCAGGACGATTTCTTCATCTTCGATTCTGATACCTTCTCCCGATGAATCCAGATCTGCTGGTGCTATAGAAGGTACAGTGATATCTGTAATCCAAACCATGTCGGCTTAGATTTTTCATGTAATTTTCACATTCTGTATTTTTGATTAATCTGCAAGCCAAATTAGTTTAATAGTAGATCTGACTGCAGCTTGATCGTTTAATTTGTATTTATTGTGCATTAAAACTGGTTTAAGGTAAGGAATCAGATGATTTGAGTGAATATTGTTTATTTTTAATTTTGTTGTTTCACTTGATTACTGCGTGATCACTATTTCAGTGATTATTGCTCGTCCTTTCTTGGGTGAAGAATCAGATAATTTGAATGAGTAGAAGGCTCGACCTTATTTCCAAAAAAAATAAAAAAATAAGAAAAAACAAAGAAAAGAAAAGAAAAGCTGTTGCACGATCACCTGAAGCCATTTTAATTATTTTAACAAACAAGTTATGGTTTTTGCTTTAGAAAATTAATCAGTATATGCTTATTTCATGAGATGAAGATGCTGTTAGAAGGATATTTCCACAACATTGAATTCTTGTAGTGGATACTAGTCCTATACTGAAAACAACCAGTGGTCAAGCACTGGTTAAGAAATTTACTTTTCAAATTGATGTTACGATAGTTATTGCTGACCCTCCAAGTTCTAGTTTATCAGATTCAACATCAACCACCATTGATAAATTAAACAATAATCAAATGCAATGGACAAGATACAAGCTTCATTACAACTTCCATCAATTATTAATGACAAAACCAGATGCTAGTAGCTAGCTTGCATGTGGAATTGATTAAGTTTGTTATTTCAGTGCAATCAAACGTCACTTTCGACTACAATATGGTATCTGTATTGATATGCTCTTTTCAGTATCATTCTTTTAATCAAACAAACCAATAAAGAGGGTTTTCAGTTCTAGAGAAATGAAATATAATTTTCCATTAGATAAGAACCATGTTTCTTTATTAAAGCCAATAAAAATAAAGTAAATATGTATGCATAATTTTAACAATGTAATTTTTGTTTCTTCCATCATCCATATAAATAAAGCTTAGAAATACCTTTCCGTAGAATAGTCAGATTTAAAATTCTTGTTCATCATTGAACAGTACAATGTTATTTCAAAAGAGGTGCATGTCATGTATAAGAAATGATAAAAAAGGCGGTCGTTATTTTAATAATACAAAATAATTAATGATCAATCTTTTACTCTAGATGCAAAATTCATGCATGCTTGCAAACATACACACGTACGTACGTGCATACATACATACGTATGTTTTAACTTTATCTTTTCATTAACTTTTTTTTTTTTTTGAGAATAAGACTAGCACTTGGTTCAAGCATAGCACTCATTTTGACGTATTAGGGGTTCGAACTTATGATTTATAGAGCCTCAGCCTAGAGCGACATACCACTTGGCCCTTGAGCTAGTGGTCATTAACTTAAATTTAAAATTTGTGTCTTACTACAAATCTTTTAAATGCTTAACTATGGATTAGACCTAGAATTGAATGATGAAAGTTGAAAACCGATATTAAACTGCGTATTATGTATAAAAAATTATCGGTGTATGCCTGTTACACCATAATTTATTATAGTGCAATTCAAATAGTCATTTTATAAAATACTTGAACTTTTATACTATTGTCTATCACAAGAAAATTTCTTTGTATCGTCTTTAATAGCTGTTAACTAAAAACTCTTTATTACTTCCTATTAGATACAAGAGATTACGATATAGAATCCAATAAAGTCGGTCAAGAAATAACCAAATCTTGTAAATTTTAAAAAGGAACCAATGGATAAACCCTTAAGATTTATACAATTATCCTGTATACATCAGATTAAAGCAAGACTTAACCAATAGTCATTTGATCAAAGTCCAAATATACCAATATTCTCCCGTTAGTGCTCGAGCCGATGCATCTATCGACATAAAAGCACTCTCTGTAGTGCTTACTGTCAACTCGACGCAGAGCATTACCTTATGCCACCAGTCAATTGTGCTTTATTTCAGTTGACATAGAGCCTATTCTTTTGTTGTCAACGAGTTCTTTCTATCAGCTAAAGTGGTGTGTTCTCTTCAATGTAACTTTTTGAGCTTCTTTTCTTTCTTTAATTTCTTTTGTTCTTCTTCGTGTATTTGTATTGCATAATTTAATGCTCCACCTCAATACGAATATTTTTTTATAACCACTAATCAATCTTGTCCTTTAGTTTAAGCAAAATTTAATTCACTGAGTTTTTGTTCCATGACCCGCTTTAGCACTTTAGCTAATGACCAAGTTTGAGCTATGTTCAAAATCACTCAAATTTATCCCTCAAGACTGACTTTATAAGCATATTCACCAGATTGTCCATTGTGTTCATTTTTGTTAGATTTATTCTTCAAAAAATAATGAAAATTCTCTGATATCTATATGCTTTGTTCCAGAGTTGTAGGTATGTTAGACTTACTCTGCAAGACAAAGTTGATCATATATTATACAGTCTATATGATGATGCTTACATTAAAGCTAACAAGGGCATGCCATTTATATTGGCTGTATCACAGAACTATTTCAAGGTGTTGATAACAGGCAGCTCTTTAGTTTTTTAAAGCAGAAAACACAGTTATCAAAAGGTTTCGAAAAAATCAGAACCCTAAAAGGTCGTTCCTATTAGATGATAGTAATCATAATGGCTTAAGCAGCTTTCTTTAAGAAATCAAAATTCTTTGTGTCCCTGCTATAATTGATCTGCTTCAAAGTATGATTATTTTATTATGTCCTGTTTAGTCTGCTATTCTTCATCTCCAAGTTTGCCTCATGATGGAACACCAATTAGTAACCAATGAAGCAGCAAAATCCAATAATTCAAATGTTGTGTGGTAGCGAAAATATAATAAAATGATGAATGGAGGGAAGAAAGAACTGTTATGACTAGACTTGTACTCGGGATATTATGCAATGTACAGTGGATTTTGCCTAGGCGCTATTTTGTTTCGTGTTCATCTTAAAACACGTTGGGCTGTGGATATGAACGAAAGATGCGTGTGAAAGCTTCTAGTGTAATCACATAGAAATCCAGATACGAAATGAAAAAGGCTGAGGAATTTTTAGTCTTGTTACATGAATGGAGTCAACTTTCATAAAAGTATGACATGGAAGAAAAACCTCTTAAACGTCTGATGTTTTTGATAGTTTTGTTGTTGCCTATGTAGAACCTGAAGATACTTCTGAATCAGAAGAATTTGAAGTTGGCAAGATTATTGGCATTCGTTATGGATCTTATGTTAAAAAAATAAAACAAAAGGACTATATTTCAAGGCTTATTGGAAATGGTATAATTCTAAAGATTATGACACATTCAAGCTAGCTACTAGCATCTATAACTGTGAAAATAAAATCAAGAAATTCGTCATAATATAGAGCTAAAATATTGCCGCTATCTGGAAAAGTAAACGTACTATTTGGTGGAGCACCATGCCACGGAGTTGGTAGATAAACCATTTTAGGAAAGTGACCTTTTGATGATGAGAAAAATTAACAAATGGTTGTATATGAAAATTTTAAATTATCTAAAACCCAAATATGTATTGGTGGAAACTATAATTGATATTATCAATTTTGCTAAAATTTGGGAAGATATGCGCTTAGTCAACTTGTTTCCATGCATTACCAAGCAAGGCTTGGTAAACCGATAGCAAGAAGTTATGGCTGTCCACAATATAGAATTAGAATTTCTCTTTGGGGTGCTAAACCTAATGAGATATTTCCCCAACTTCAATGCTTCCAACAAATGACGTATTTGTTCGTGGTTCTCCTCACGTGGAGTTTGAGACCCATGCCGTAACACACAAGCAACGTTTGGGAAAAATGCATGGTTAGTAGATGATGATGCAATTTTTGATCTCCCTCGGATTGACAATGATGTAGAGATGAAATGACTTATCAAGAGCCTCCTCTAATAGATTTTCAATGTTATATTCAACTTTTAGGAGACGTCATAAAATGTCCATTTATCAAAAACAAAGAAATCCTTGCAAAATGAAGTACAGGTGAATACCGCCTTCTCAAATTAAATGATTGTAGAATATCCATCCAAACACATGGGCACCAACTTTTATCATCTACCTGGAGTTGTTGCTGGGTTTGACAATGGGATCCAGATATTAAAAGGGTCCTTCTAATCACTGTTCTCAGACTATACCATGACTTATGTTGATGACAGCAGATCTTCCAAATCATTCGGTCATTTATGGTGGGATGAAACTGTCTCAACTGTTGCAACAAGAGCAAAACGACATGATTAGAAAATTGAGTTTTAACAATTTGGTATAATGCTTGGCGACAGTGTTTTTCTAGGACTCTGACTACTACAGACTGCTTAGACCTGTGAAATATAGAAACATGCGAGTAGGGAATACAATCGTGTTTCTACTATCATGCACACTTGGATTTGAGCAGCGAAAAGTAGTTCTTAGACAAGTCACTGATGATGAGTGTTTTTTCTTCTTCAAAATTTCCTGTTAATATGTAAACTTTTAAGCAACTTCGCAACAAGATGCTAAGATTTATCAGCATCAACATGATGGTGATGGAGAAAGGTAAGGCCAGACATACTGTTTGCTGCTTTGGAGAATCAATTCAAGTCACTTATAGTGTGTATTATCAAACATTTAAATTTGGCATTAGATTGTATTTTATATTTCTATTCACTGTTATAAAAAATGTTAAAATCTCATAATTTAAATACCATTCCAAATCGAATCTCCCTCATTCAGTTTCAATTTAAATTCTTATTCAAACTCGGTTAAAACCGCAATTGAGAAAAATCGTTCAATTCACATTCATATACTCAATATGCTTATATTGATCCACAATTCCCATTCTACCATTTTCGATATAAAATAAAAATGGTACAAGAGATAAAATTGAATTTTAAGTTTATATGTAGAAATCAAACATCAAAATCAATTTTAAAATGTGCACAAAACTTAAAATATAGACTTTTTAAATCTACTGTCTACAATTTAAATTCCGTTTCGATTTAAAGTTTGAACTTTACGATTTACGACTTGAATCTTGTTTTGAAAACCTTGTTCCTATTATCGATGAAATTTTAGGTTTATAGCTAGTTTTTTATACCTTAATATTTGATTACAGAGTTTATTTATAATTTTATCATATATTAGGTTCTTACATATACAAACTTGAAGCATTTAACATGTTTTATTCACTAAAAAAAGAATCCATCCAAAAAACTATCCTATATCAAACTTTTATGCAAATTCGAAACATGTTTGACATCTTTAATGGCACTAACAACAAAGTTAAACATTTTGATTTGCACATTGCCTACATCAATCATTTTGCAAGAAGCGGCATTGCTAGTGAAAGCTATGTCTTCATCATACTTGCGACATCTAGTGAAACAAAGTTGATGTCTTTTGAATCAGTAATCTGTAATGCATACTTCACCATCAAAGTGAAACAATTATAAACTATTATGCTAGCACCATTACTGTTAGACTTTGGATAATGCATACTTCACCATCAAAGCGAAACAATTATAAACTACTATGCTAGCACCATTACTGTTAGACTTTGGATTAATTGTCCCCTTTGAAATTTCTGTGGGAACTGCTCCCCCCCCCCCCCCCCCCTCTTTCTTCCTTCTGATTTGGACATATGTCCTTCCAGTGACCTTCCTTTTCGTGAATAAGATAAACATCCTTTCTTTGACCTCTAGATTTTGGCCTTGATTTACCTTTATCTATGTTGTTACCCTTGTTATTATTTTGGTCTTTTGTAAGTAGACCCTTTACACCAATTTCACCATCATATGTCAACTTGTCCCTCAACACAACACTGTGTAAATTTGCCTTCACGCGTTCTAGACTCACAGAACTTCATCCATAGATCAAATAATTTTCAATGGGTACATTCTTGCTTGGTAATAGATATAGTAGAATAATTTTATATAACCCATCTCCACGTCAGTAATCTTGAGATTCATAATTAGAACAGTGAGTGTGCCCATATGACTAGAAGCGATGTGTCCAACTTCATTTTAAGGGTATAAAGTTGTTTCTATAAGGTGACTCAATTCGTCAAAGATTTATCCCTACACCCTTATAAAGTGCATCCTGTAGTTCAATAGTTGCCTTTATATGCACAAATTTTCTAAAAACTTTTGTCAGTGAGACAAACTTAAATAAAAGCAAAAACTTCCGGTTTTCCTCAAATTGGCATATGATTTAAATTTCTTAGACTTACAAATTAACATTAAAGCAGCGAGTGTAAACTTTGATTAAAATAAAAATAAATTGATGTTATTTAAAATAACGTCAGTGTATTATGACCACTTTTAGCCTTGTAATAGTTTTCAAATTAATCCGAAACTGAAATAAGTTTCGAAAAGTGGTATATTTTGGTAAAATTTTCTTATGGTTTGTTTATTTATTTTATATTTCATTACTTTGCGAGTTTCAATTAAGAAAGAAATAAATTAGGTTCTTTTAATAAACGATTGGCCATAGCTACTATGATAAACAGAATTAACTAACAAAGTGGATAATTCGGTTATCTGGATTTGATTTTTCATAATATGTGGGATAACAAATAGGACGTGTGTTTGTGTGTTTTTTTTAGTATGTACTGAATGGATGATCAAGATTAATCCATGTAAATTTGATTCCACTTACATGTCTATTCTTGATCTGTGAAATCATCCTTTTTTCACAAGTGAACCATTTGTGCATGCAGTATCATATATTGCTTAATGTTTCACCATGTTTATGTCTTTGCTTTTACTTAGTTTGTTAAACCATTTAACTCGTTGGCCAACTCCAACTTAGATGTACTAGATGTCAATTTGGTTACATGACTATCATACTGTTGTTTTCCTTGTTGCATTTCTCCGCCTCAGCTCCAAAACACATATTCTTATAGTTAAAAATAAAATACAGTCATTCAACAAATGGTAGTACAGACCAGTTAGAAGTTTCATCTTTAGTATTGTTTTATGTTTCGCCAATATGATTCAGGATTTATATTTATGCTTAACATAACATTCTATCTGAAATATGGATGACTGCCAGTTTCTACCAGTTAGAAGTATCAATCATGTTGCATGGACATGCATGTAGATTCTACATCTTTTTTTTTTCCCCTCATAACTAAATATGAATCTTATATCTGTGTCATAGTAGTACCTTTTTTGGGTGCAAATGTCCACGTGGAAATTTTATTTTCAATGATGCAATCAAAGAAGAGTAAGGTTTCGAACTTTACCTTCAATGTAGTCTACGAACCATGATTTATCTCTCAAATGGCTTATATCGCCAAATATGGGACATGGATATAAAATGCTGCATTACACTGAATTGTTAAGAACTAAGACATCTGTAGATTGTTCATGAAATTTATTAATACATCATTCATAGATGTGGCTTTAAACACAATGCAGGGTAAAGTTTACAACTGCCCACTTCCTATAACATAAGAACCACAAATATAACTGTTTGTACCAAAAATGGGCACAACACTCTTTGGAAGTTTTTGAAAAGATAAAAGTGAAGAAAACAAATTGAAAATGAGGATTATCTAACAAAAACTCCAAATAACAGAAAGTAAATTGCACAGAAGACAACAATTTAGAGTGGTTCGGCGTTTCGCCTACGTCCACTATGAAGTTTGATGATTTTATTGCTTGATGCTTGAAGATTACAATTTCTTATAGTGTAGTACAACAGATTTTATGATTTAGGGCTGAATCTAAGGCAACAATGGTGATCTGGAGTAAATCTGGCAGGGTCTGGGCGCTTTTTAGCTCTTAAAATTGTCTCATCCCCATTCTGAATGATCTGGGGCCCTATTTATAGAGTATAAACATTAACTCCAGATTTCCAGAGTGCGAACTGGAGTATAAACATCAACTCCGTATTCCCAGAGTGCGAAACGGAGTATAAACATCAACTCCGGATTCCCAGAGTGCGAAACGGAATATAAACACCAACTCCGAACTCCCAGAGTGCGAGTCGGAGTATAAACATTAACTCCAGATTCCCAGAGTGCGAACTGGAGTATAAACATCAACTCCGTATTCCCAGAGTGCGAAACGGAGTATAAACATCAACTCTGAACTCCCAGAGTGCGAGTCGAAGTATAAACATCAACTCCAGATTCCCAGAGTGCGAACTGAAGTATAAACATTAACTCCAGATTCCCAGAGCGCGAACTGGAGTATAAATATCAACTAACTCCAGATTCCCAGAGTGCGAACTGAAGTATAAACATCAACTAACTCCAGATTCCCAGAGTGCGAACTGGAGTATAAACATCAACTAACTCCAAATTCCCAGAGTGCGAACTGGAGTATAAACATAAACTAACTCTAAGTCCCCAGAGTGTGGACTGGAGTATAAACACCAACTGGGTGCAAATGACCACCATCAACTCACTTCGGTCCCGAGAGCGCAGGCTAGAGTATAAACACCAAATGAGTGTGACTAACAACCCATCAACCAACTCCAGTCCTCAAAGCATGGTTTGGAATATGAATACCAAAAGGGATGTGATTCGACTATCCATCTATCGACTATGGTTCCTCATCAAGTTCTGTAATACAAAAAGCGGATGTGGTTCGACCGTCTGCTTTGCAATCTTCCCCTGACACGGGGTCACACATAACACACAAAATTGGATGCGATCAGACCATCTAGCACTAAGCGGGCGTGACCCAACCGTCCATGCATAACCTCTTGTCCCCGGCACGGGACCCATAACATAATTTTATAGGGATGCACTCCAACCCCATAAGACAAAATTTCTTCCTTGATTCGACAGGGAGACGCAGATTCGCAAAACGAATCTAGCTGAATGTCATATTCTAAATGGATGTGACTACCCATTCTACTGCAAACGAACGTGGCGTGACCGTTCATCCGCTAACTCTCCCCTATGATCCAACGGGCTGTTCGTGCAACATGGACGGATGTGATCTAACCATCTGCCAATCGATTCCTTCCTACATTTCAGTGGGAGAAGCATCAAATTAAAGTTGCTGTAATGTGATCGACCACACTTCGACTTTCGCCATTGACTAGTGCTAGAGGGATTAATTGAGAAAAATGCGGTCTGACCATTTTCTACTAAAACTCTTAGTCCTCAGAGTGTGGACAGGGGTATAAACATCAAATAGGTGTGATGAATGGCCCTTCAACTGACTCTGATCCCCAAAGTGTGGCTACAAGAATAGACAAACGAATGAATGAGATTCGACCATTCATTCACCAACTCTGACCTGAACTCGACGTGAGGAGTGTAAACTCACTACAGGTGCAATTAGACCATCCACGAACTAACTTTGCTAACCCAAGACTGGGGGCAGAAGGACAAATCACCGAAAGAAGAGAAAGGTGACTCGCTACATCTCCAGCTTAGCGTCCTTTACAACTTAAGGAAATGACTACAAGGAGACCTTAATGCTAACCAATCAGAATGATGTCCGAAGTTCTGGGCAACCAATTATATCGTACCGCCAGATCGACGGGCAATATCAATCTGCACCTTTCATATCATACCATTGGATCGATAGGAAATGAGGTCCGAGCATTCTACATCGTGCCGTTGAATCGACGGTCAATATCGATCCTCTTCGACTACAAATCGATGTGACCCGAACGTCCATCGAATACCTTTGACCAACAGAGCACGGATAGAAGAATAAACCATAAATGAGTGTGAATTGACCATTCGTCCTCCGTTACCTTCCTTTGATCCGTCAGGGAGAGCATGAGACCAGATGAGCATGACATGACCACATTCGAGCTAACTTTATCCCTAAATCTGACAGGAGAACGTAAATCGAAATGGACATAGTTGATCACCCAACTCCAAATGAATACAACGCGACCATTCATTCATTGACTCTTACCATGATCCGACTAAAAGAGCAATTCAAAACAAGTGCAACCTAAACATCTGCACACTGATTCTTACCCTGGATTCAACAAGGGAAGCATCAATCCTGCATTGGATCTAACTGGACGATTCACTCCTCAGTTTTTGCCCAAAGTACGGCGACATAAGCAGCGAAGTGAATGTCATTAACCGTCCATAATCTAGCTTATGTCCGAATGTCGGCAAAGTAACAATGTATTCCACCAATAGGAAAGAACTAGAACATAATACAAGATAGGCACGACTCAGCCTTCCATCGGTTAACTCGATCCCATGGTTCAACGGAATAGAATACAAAATTGAAGCGGACATTATCTACCCTGTCACTTATCGAGATATTCCCCAGACTTCGGGGCACGAACAAGAAGATAAGATTCATATGATTCAACCATTCATCAGTCAACCCTGGTTCTTAAAACTTGAACTACAGTATAGACACAACTAGGACGAGACTAGACCGTCCGCGTAATGCATCCGCCAACCCGAGACTGGGGGCAAAAAAATAATTATCCGAGAGTTGACTATGACAACTTGAACCTATGACCCATGCCTAATATTCATAACAACTCAAGGTTATGACTGAAAGGATGCCTAGAGATAGAATCATCAGATCAATACCCGAACTCATGGGCGACTGATCGTCATTCCAACCCTTACAATGAGCAACGGATCGCGAGTACATTGAATGAAAAGCGCATCATTCAGAAACACAAGTGAATTCAATCTCAAAGCTGGAGCCAGCTATGTAGCAGCGTGCGGTACAAGACTAAGTTCTACTAATCCTTTGATTCAACGTCCTTATAAGCCTGATCATTTACCATTGCAAATAAACACATGAGGCGCCTACAACCATCACGAGTATTGTAGATCAGATCACAACTCTACGCAATTATGAAGAAAGAGTCAATTGTTTTACTTCAGGTGAATCTTGATGTGTTTGCTTGGACTCGACCTCATATATATATATATAGACTCTTGCTAGCCATGAAGAACCCTGCATTAAATGTCGACCCGAGGCATATCTCGGTGAACAAAAACGATGCGACATGGATCCGAAGAGATCTGTCGCACTTAAAGAGAAGGTGAATTCACTCAAAACCAATGGGTTTATCCATGATGCCCCCAACCAAAATGAGTATCCAATCCTTTACTTATAAGAAAAACGAACAGAGAGTGGAGGACATACATCAACTACTCAGATTTGCATGGGGTATGACAAAGCACAGCTTTCCACTTCCAATGACCAACCAACTGATGGACCTGACCATCAGACATGAATTACTCACATGCATGGATGCAAACTCCAGATACAATCGGATACTGAAGCATGTCCTAGACCAGGAATACAACTGTTTCATTATTGACCTGGGCCTATAGTGCTATGTTCAAATCCATGGATTCAAACTTGAGAACGCTTATGCTACTGACCAAAGAACGATTAACAGATCATTCAAAAATCATATCGGCCGATCGATGACTTGACAGAGTTAGAGACACCCATGTACCAAGGACAACCAAGCAGCTCTGATAGATCGCTTAAAGAGACCTTCCATTTTACCCAAACCTTCGGATCGCGAAGATTTATACATCAATTGGGTCGTGTCAACACACGCCATAAGCGTCTCAACGCTATGCGAAGAGAAACGAATCCAAAGACTAGTATATGATGAAGGCCGGCTATTGACAAGCTCACCCCGTTAGCATCCATATCGACCAACCGTTACGATATGTCCAATGGAAACCTTAGATGTATGAAAAAGTTACTCAAGTGGAATATCGAGCTAAGCCAATTTAATTTCACTTATCTCCCTCGGAGAGCTCTCCATGATCAAACATTAGCATACTTCATATCTGAACCCACCGCATCAGACGACTATCCGAAGAACAGTGGTAAATCGTCCAACCGATGGAGAACATACACAAATGTAACTTCCAATAATCGGCTTTTTAACGTCGAAGTTGCGTTGATGACTACTGAGGAACGATCGATCTACCACGCCCTCAAACTCAACTTCCCTGCAACAAATAACGAAGCTAAGTATGAAGCCTTGGCGCTCAAACTTGCAAGAAAACTAGGAGTGGAAACTTTGCATATATTATGTGATCATTGGTTAGTAGTATACCGAGTCATGGAAGATTATTCAACTAGGGGGCAACATCTTGCTCCTTATCCTAGCTGGGTCCAAAAGCTACTGGTCGACTTCGACTATTACACCATTACACACATCCTCGGAGAACAAATTGAAAAAGCTAAGTCACTGGCCAAGCTAGCCAGTTCTGGGGATGCGCGGCAAAAAGACTTTGTCCCAGTTGAAATGCTTATTATTCCAAGCATTGACATATGAAGATCAACTAGATCTTAGAGATGGATCTAGGAGAGGAGTCATGGATGACTCCTATCGAAGATTATCCACAATCGGGGATTTTTATTGAATAAACGAATAAGAAATGGCATATCCTCCGTGAAGCATCACTGCATGATTATGTCTGGATCGTTTGACTCCATCGATACAGAGCATTACTTTTGTATCCGTCGATCCGAGACCCAATATTACGTATCCACCGATACGAAGCATACATTCCAACCCTTCACATCGATTCAGGAGAGGATCGTTACGAAGGAGCATTCAAAAACAACCATCAAACGTTGTTACAATGAATTTCACATCGGTTCAGGAGAGGATCGATACGAAATTCAATATAAGATAAACTGACAACGACTCGTGAACGTCAGGGAGAGTCAGAATAACATATATGCATATATGTCGGACTAATCTTCAATATTCCAGATTTACAGGAGTTGGAAGCTCATTTGATAACGATTACAACAACAAACGGCTAATCACTAGCGTACAGCAATCAGTTGCAACATTACAGGGTACAACAGTTGACAGTCAACAGTTTACATTATCAAGAAGAACGGTCGAAGATTACAGCTTTCATCGGAAAGACCATAACTATTCAGAATGAAGATTGCAGCATTTCAAAGCACATCATGTTCCCACAAGACCTACTTTGGGGGGCAAATGTTATCCCGCCTTTTGGCAAGGTCGAGATACCAAGGAACTGACTGAAAGCCGAAAGTCACTCGTCATGGATATCGGTGAATTTTGTCCGAGTCCAGAATGAGCCACAATTGCTCAGACATGACAAGCGAGGCCAGAAAAGCCAGCATTCCAAATCTCAAGTCAATCCGAGTTCGTATGCTTGAGTTATCATCGATGCAAAATGAAGAAGAAGAACACCCATTTCGTATCCATCGGCCGAAGCCATGTTCGAATCCCTCAGTCATCCCTAGTTCGTATCCATCGAATATGGTACTTGTTCGAATCCATAAAGGAGCCCTACTTCGTGCCCAACAGAACGCTCTGCTTCGAATCCATGCATAAGTGGTATGTTCGAATCCATCGAGGTGCCTTGCTTCGAATCCATTCAGCTACTTTGACTTTATATCGATCGAAGCATATCACGATCGATACAAGCGAAGTCCTGTTCGAATCCAGGTATTATTGATGCCTTCGAATCCATCGAGTCAAAGCAGCGAAGTCCACGGAACGACTCGATCCACTCGGCGAAAAAGGTGGATCGATACGAAGATTGCGCTCCACGTCATCGGGAAGGCGCGTAACGCCATCGATTCGAAGCAATCGATTCGAATGAATCGATTCGATTGAAACAGTTTGACGAAGATCCTTATCTCGAATCGATTATATCTCGAGATTTACAAGTCCAAATGCTATGAAATTTTCACAGGAGCTTACGTACATGTTGAAGAATGTCCACGCTAAATTTCAGCTCGATTGGATGATTCTTTGATCGATTCGAATGGATTTCGAATCGATCCCGAAGTGGGCCCCCTCACGTGTCAGAAGTAGTCTTCCGAAATTTAGGCGAAATATCAGCCTCCTACACCTATAAATAGAGCCCCAGATCATTCAGAATGGGGATGGGACAATTTTAAGAGCTAAAGAGCACCCAGACTCTGCCAGATTTATACCAGATCACCATTGCTGCCTTAGATTCAGACCTAAATCATAAAATCTGTTGTACTACACTATAAGAAATTGTGATCTTCAAGTATCGAGCAATAAAATCATCAAACTTCATAGTGGACGTCGGCGAAACGCCGAACCACTCTAAATTGTTGTCTTCTGTGCAATTTACTTTATGTTATTTAGAGTTTTTGTTAGATAATCCCCATTTTCAATTCTCTTTCTTCACTTTTATCTCTTCAAAAACTTCCGAAGAGTGTTGTGCCCATTTTTGGTACAAACAATAACAAGTGCAGGCTAATGTATAATACACTAGCATACTAACACGATGTGGATGTTATATTCTAATTTAAACTTTTTACTCAGTTTCATAAAAATAATATATAATAAACATTCAAAGTTTGTAGCTATCTTTTAATTTTTCGAGTGTAATTTCGCTTTTAAACAACTTTTACAAACAGCAATTGGTCATTATCATTTTTAGTTTGGTTCATGTAAATTTTAAGTTCAATACAACTGTCACTAATACTTTATATGTTATTCCTAAATTTCGTAAATATTTCACATGACTTGATATACGCTTGCCATTTATTAAATTCTATAGCTTCTACTTACTTCTAGTTTAATTATGTTTTAAGCTTGTCCCTTTTGTTAATCATATTGCAGAAGCAGTTACCCATGGATTCAGGAATGCTGCAATTTCAGCAGTTGCTGCAGCAGCTATAACGGTCCAGCACTTATTCCTCTTTTATATTCTGAATAGTACAGAAGCATATACATCTAGCATAACTATTGTTTTATCATTCTGTCTCCAACAAAAATAAATAAATAAGCTATATCTGAACTTAGGAAACACATAAGATCATTCATCTAAAAACATTGTCTCAAAGTATTAACTTAGCTTAATTTTAGTGAGGATAAGATTAGATCTATTAGTTGATTTCTGGTCAATTTGCATTACAAATATTGAAGCATGTTGGTTTCAGTATTTCATGAGAATCATTTGGCTGTGGTTTTATTTCTGTTTTATATCTCAGATTCCTGCTTGTCGACGCATACCATGGGCTAAAGCAAATCTTAATCATGTTGCACAAGCTCTTATTGTGTCAGCAGGTAATTTTTTTTGGAAGTTTTTTCAAACAACCTTTTATAAGTTTCAAAATACACTTCCGATCCTTCCTCAAAACAAGTTACACGAAACACCAGAATTATTTTCAGGAAAATTTGCTGTTTTTACTGCAAATATTTGCAGAAGAAAATGCAAATATATGCAGAAAAAACTGCAAATATTTATTTTCAAAGCTGCAAATTTTCAGTGAAAATAATTTTAAGGATGTTTCATGAAAATTGTTTTTGGGAGGGAGCGGAAGTGAAATAAGTTTGAAAAAAAGTACATGCCTGATTTTCACCTTTTTTTTTCCTCTGAGCATGTTTGGTGTTTGTTAATACTCTGTACAAATTAGCTTATCAAACATTTGACTTTAGAAGTTACTGGTAAGTTTTTTTCTTTCTCACAATAACTATTGTTAATACTCAGATGTTTACTTGAAGAAGTTATCGAAAAGCCAGAAGTAGAAATTAGTATTCAAACATGCTCCAATATTTTGTCTATGAGATCATATATTCTTTAGTCTCCAGATTGCCAATTAAACTCTATACATGCACTGCATAATCAGTTTTTTTAGTTAATTGGCCAATAGTGTCTCTTTGCAACCCTATCTTCCTTAATCAGTGTTGTTGCTAATAATATTGGTTGCACATAACACAGTTCAGGCAGATCTAATAGGCAGTCCGTTTTATACAGAGATATACTGATTCAGATAATAAATCGCTATATTAGTGTGTGTGTGTATTTATTCATATGCGCGCGCGTGTGTGAGGATCGGCCAGATCTCAAATCTCCTGATTTCAACCACATGTTTCGATTTAAATAATTAATGTTTCTCTCTCGTGTCAGTTGTATAATTTCCTGTTATATTTGCAGCTGGAACATGCGGCTTCATCATTACTGCTGATAAAACACTTCTGCACACTGCAAAAAACAATACAGAGTGGAAGACGGACAAGACAACCTAATTTGTTCCTTAACCAGCAAATTTTATTGTCACTTTGAATTTCTTACTGCATTACTTTGTTAATATACTAGAGGAATTTTTGCTTTGTTTATTTAATTAAGGTTTTACAAATAAATGAATTGAAGTTGATATGATTTTTAACTTCAAACCGTTTGTAACTGATGCAACATTTTGAGATATTGCTTCCCGCTTTGCTTTGTCTATGATGAAAATCAACTTGGTGATTTTATTGGAAAAAATGAGGATAAAATCAACATCAATGTGGAACTGTCAAATAGGATTGACGTAGTATTCCAAATCACAAACATGTATAATACAGATATAAATAAATAGTAGTAATAAAGCTTGTAAGATTTAGACCGTTTCCACATTAGTGGGAGGTTGATAATAGACTTTTCATTGGTAAATGTTGGGTTAGATGCATCAGTTAATATTATTAGTTTATTCTGTGTTGGATCTTTTATAGTGTTATCATAAATGGTTTATTAACATTAAATCATATTTAATGGATTCTTACGTGTAGAATGTTTTGTTGTCTAAAATAATTTTCTATTTAGCTTTTTTATATTAATTTTGAGTTATAATTATTGTTGAGCATCAAACGTTTACATGTATAAATCATACACACGTGTGTGGGGGTATTTCATATAAACATTTAATTCTACACTGATATAATTTTAAATTAAATTTAAATATTTTATAATTATAAATTTATGTGTATGTATAATTATATATATAAATGTGTGTTTATTTATATTGTTTTAATTTTAAAGCTAATTTATTGGGGTGGCCCATAATTATTTCATAGAATATATCATATACGCTAATTTGGGCCCGACCCAAGATTACACACACATGTATGTATGTGTGTGTGTATTCGGTAATATTTATAAATGCGGTCAAATTTAAATTCAAAATTATTATAATTTAGTAATTTAAAACTGAATTCGACATTATAAGCAAATTTGGAAATTTATCGAATGTTCCTAAGATAAAACAGACCTTACACTGAAAGGTAGCGCTTACAATTGCAGTGAGACGACAAACTTAAGAGAAGACTTTCGTGGAACAATGGTAGGAGAGAGAAGATGGTCGAGTAAATGATTTAAAAAAATTTCTGGCTCTTCTCTCTCCATGGTTTCCTCTATTTATAATTTAAAAGAGGCGTTGATTCATGTATATCTATTATATCTAGATGAAAGATTACGACTCTTTTATCAATAGGTATTACTGTTAGCAAAAGGAGGATTTCAAAAATAAAAAGGGAAGTTTCAAATGCCCATTCACCCACGGCTATGTGTACACGGGCCTTTTAGGCCTTTATGGTTGTCATTTCTATTGTTTGAGAAATCTATTAAGCTAGTCACAAGTTGTTGCGCGCGCGTGTGTATAACTTGTATAATTTTTCCTAATGTGAGACTAATCTCAAACAGTGATGTGAATACCTCACTCATATGTCATAAGATTTGGTTATATAAATATATCATTTTGTCTGTCTCGTTGAGAGCTACATGACGAACATATGATTCAATAGATTTGGAGTATGGGTTACACTCAAAAGTGAGTCCCAACATATCTACATTACTAATAATCCTCCACATGAATGGATATTTGTCTTACTTAATTCTTTTTTGTACAATCCAATTTTCTGTTGCTGATTGAAAGTTATTTCTTCGGTTGAAGTAGAATGTGTAGGATCGATTTCATCCTAGAGGAGGGGGGGAGGTGAATATGGTGATACTATTAATTATAAAAATTTAATGCGGAAGTATATAAAATAATTTCAACACAAATATAGCAGAATAGTAGCAGCACAAATAAATGTAGAATAATAAATGCAGAAATAAAACAACACAGATTTACCTAGCTTCGGCAAAACCCTGCCTACGTGCTTCCCACAAGGTTTCTACTAGAAATTAAGTAGTTAGACGCTTACACACGTAAACTCGCGACACCCGCTATCGACTAACCTAACTCTACGTTCAAAACCCTGCCACAACTCAGCCACTGAGTTGCGAATTCTCGAACTACACCACGTAGTTCGTCCCCTAGTCACACGACTAGAATGTACAAAAGTTTAAAGGAAAAATACAAATTTAAAAACAACTAACGCCCTAATTTAAAATTCAAAGCCCAATATAATTAAGACCCTAAAATAGATACCGGCCCAAATTAAAATAGAGTAAAGTTCCCCCTTTTCTTTTCTATTATCTTCGGCCCGTTTTTCACTTTATGGCTGTCTCGTTTCTTCTTTCGTTCCTCTTTCAGATTTAGGGCTTTATGATAATCTTTGAAGCCGCCGACTTTGTTGATCGATCAAATGGGTGTTCTCGTGATTGCTTTGATGATCGATTGTTTCTTCACTTTGCACACGGCTGCTCCAATTTTGATCGAGTTCGACTACAGTGGTATGTGAATTATTCTTTTTGCTTTACTGATTAGCTTGCTTGAACTCGATGCCATTGCCGATGATGTTAAAGAGTTTATATAGGATTCGAATTCCTATAATTTCGTTCGAATTTATCTTTGAATTTGTCAATAACTTTAGCTCGGCCATTAGATTATTCTTGAATGATGGTGATTTCTCTGACTTCTTCAATTCGTATAATTTCGTTGCTTGTTTAACACGGCTTCGATTTTGATTTCGTTTCTCCTGTGACTTAGACACTTTGATTTATTCAATACGAACTTGTTCCGTGCATTTCTCTGTTGACTTCGGTCACTTCGATTTTGTGATAATCTGGAAGTTTTTTACTCTGACTTGATCGATCACCTTGGCCACCACGGCTGTGAATTTCTGGCATTTGAACTCTGATTTGAAACTTGTAAAACCTGCTCGACTTGTTCACTGTATTATGGTTTGGTTTTAATGTGTAGTTCCAATGTACTGTTTCATGTGTCATTTTGTTGAGACTCCATGTTAACTGTTAGCTCGATTCTTGTTTGCTGCCTGGTTGTCATTGTGTACATGTTGTATTGTGGTGAGTTGTTTGCCTCGTTTATGTTCTGTTCACTACTTGTATACATACACACATTTATGTATATATGTGTGTGTTCACATGGCCATTGTATTTGATTCTGCACTTGATTGCTTGCATGTATGTATACATGTTGTCTGGATTAGCTCGTGTACTTGTTTGCACTGAATTCGTTTGTTATTTGATGTTGAGGCCTTCACTTGTATTTAGTTGCCTTCGAGTCATGTAAACTTGTTTCCATTGTGCCAGGCTTGCTTTGTTTTGGTCTTGTCCATTCACTTGTTAAGGCTGCTGCTGCTTCGAGCCTTTGAGTTACATTTGTGGTATGCAATTTTTATATTCATGTTGTACGTTGTAGACTTGAGTCTTGTGGTCTTCATTGCACTGTCCACTGATATTTGAGTTCATATGCATTTAGAACTGGTTCATGATATCTTTGTTGCCAGACATGTTTATTTGCATACTGTATCATTCCTGAAATGTTGGTTGAGCTTCTTGTCATTATTCGTTCGAGTCTGGTTTCAATGTGCATGCTTTGACTGTTGAGGCAGTGCCATTGCCTTTGTGTCATGCTACTGAACTTGTATTTACAGTCTGAGTTTGTATTCATATGCTTGCATTTGACTGTGCAGTCTGACCTTGGTCGATGGACTTGAAACTGTAATTCTGGTTCCATATTTGACCAGCTACATTGTTTTCTTGTGCACGTCACTTTTCATTTTGATTTTTAGAATTACACCCGAGTTGAATCCAGCTTATAGCTCGGGTTTGACCTTGAGCTAATATCGTGACTTTATTTGTATTTCACTTGAGTTGAACCCGGCTTTTAATTGGGTTTGACCTTGTGCTCACCTGTCCCTGTAATTTTATCAAGTGTATATCGGTGTGCATGGCCTTGTGGCATGTACAGTGATACACTGTACATGTCACAAGTTGTTCGTGTATGATGAATTAAAAATAAATGATGACGAACAACCCAAATAACTGAGGCAAATAACATTTTCAAAATACACATTTTATTTTATACTGCACAAATATTTCTTTTTCAATTTTACTGCGTCAGTGTTTATTATGCAGATAACTCAGATGTTGGATTCAATCTGGAATAGAGTTGAAGATTAAATACGAGTGAATGAGTGATATGTAGTGAGGTGGAGATGTAAATTAAAAATTGTGATGTAATTGAATTTGTATTGTAACTGAAATTGTGTATATATAGTGAGAGCTAAAATTTGTACTTTTCAAAATTGTAATAAATATTTGTTTGAATAAAATATCTGTTTAAATTTAAATCCTGTGTTATTTATTTTATTCAGCAAATATTTATTTAATTCTGTGAAAAATAAAATAGTACATTATCAAATACATTTAAATGAATATATATATATATATATGTTTATTATCATCAAAGAAAAATCATATACTCGCATATTCAACAATCTCCCTCTTTTGATGATAACAAACATATATTTAAGATTTTGAATTTATTAAATGTATTTGATCATTCAATTTGCTCCCCCTATTTGAATGCTCCCTCTCTACATAAAGCTCCCCTTCATATATGCATGTAAATAAATAAAAATATGCATATGAGCCTAGATACATATAGAAAATACAAAATAAAATATTTGACCTTTATTTGCCAAAATCTTAACTTTTCTCTCCCATTTTTGTTACCAGCAAAAGAGTAATAGTGTTAGAAAAATAGAGATAAAGTGATAGACATTAATACAACATTAATACCCAATCGAGTATAAATATTAAATTTCAGTAAAAAATCAAACAAAAATCATAAATACTCTGTTAGGCGCATATTCCACTTTAGAATGATAGGGATAATGTCATTATATAAAACCATATAATTGTGTCTATTTGTGGTATATTTATATCAGGAATTTGAATATCTACTAACCATGCATAACTGTTAGGACTTTTAAATGAGATTAGTAGTATTTCAAATGTTATAAAAAAAATGAATTCAAGTATCTTCTAACCATGCATAACCGTGAGGACTTTTAAATGGGATTAGAATCAACTTTTCTATTTAATCAATCAATTTTGATATGCGTTCCATACATGCATAACTGTGAGGACTTTTAAATGAGCATGGAAGCACATAATCAAAAATTCCAAGTAATTCACCCATGCATAACCGTGATGACTTTTAAATGAGAGTGAATACTTTGGATGTTTTTATTTGTTAAAAATATAATGAAATGAAAAACGAATAATTTCCCGTTTAAAATACCACATATTGACATACTATATTGGATTTTGATGAGTGATGATAGAAATATGATAGAATTAGAGATGGTCATGGAATTTTTACCAACAAAAAGTTTTTAGAACTCTTGTTTAAATTTCTAAAGAAATTTACTAATTATACTGTCTCAAGTTATAATATACGATTAATATCAACACTCATCACTTTTTCAATCACTATTTATCTTTTCGATAATCAGTAGGGAGTCAGATTAGTTAATGTAGTCATTTAAGATCAAATCCAAAAATAATTATAAAATCAAATTTTCAATATGACTAATATGAAACAAGGTCAACCAAATCAATTTTCTAGAAGGGGTTTTAGAAAAGAAAAATGTCTGCTAATTGAAAATTATTTGAGGTGAAAAATATGCAGATATTTTCTTTGAAAATGATGCAGCTATTGAATGTCTCAACATGAATCACGTTCCACTAGTAATTTTTCTATCAACTAGATTGCGATTGTTATCTACATCTGAATCTCCCTTTGACTCAAGATTATCAATAGTTGGATGTTATAGACCAGACTGTGAAGTTGCAACAAATTCCTTAAAATCATTTTTAACAACTTTTAAAAGAAATTCTTTTGAATTTGAATTGAAACCGTGCATAGCGTCAGATCCAGAAACAAATATATCCACGTGTTTCATGAGTAATCATCAATTAATAAAACACCATCCTTAGTTCAAACAAATCTATATGAAGTAGTTCAAAGATTCTAGAAATACTTAATTGTATTCTCGGCATAAAAATATGATTGGCCAACAATTTTGAAAAAGTCAGATTCAACATTCATTATCACATAACTGGCTGATTTAATTCAGATTATGGTGCATATTATCACATTTAATATATCGTTCAAGATAGATGCACCTTTACCTATTTTACCTTTACCGATAATATTTCGATGTTGCCCATTGTGATTCTATCACCTTTGTACTAGGCTAAGGAACTTTGATTTGTCGCCCGTTGTGTGCCTGGAACAGCCAGATTCCAGGTAACACTATTGTTGTTCCTTAGCTTGCCACCACACCTGCATGATAAAAGATTTTTATGACCTATTTGTTTTTATAGGTCCATGATTGTTAGTGGCAATAGATTTTGAAAAATAAGTTTGTGGAGACCCAAAAATATTTATATATGTTCCTTTTGGCACCCAGATTTGTTTGACTTTGAGGGATTTTATATTTGTTCCTTTTGGAACCCAAATTGGAATGGTTTTCACGTGTTTGGGTCTATACCAGCAAATATTCTGATTGTGTCCAAATTTTCTACAAATTGTGCACATGAATTTGACTTGATTAATTTTGCTTCTATCAAGTTTAGATTGATTATATCCAAGTCCTTGTCTCTCTGTATTAACAGTTGTTTCCCTAACAGCATATTTAACGATCTTTCTCCTTTGGAAAATTTTCCTAAAGTTGTAAATAATTTTTGGACTTGTGTTTTGAGCGATTCATTTTCCTTCAATAATTGAGTGCACTTTTTAATAGAATTTTCTCTCCACGTGTTTTCACTTTCTTTCAAAATCAGAATTTCATTTTCAAGTGATTTTATTTTAATTTCCGATTTTTTAATATCTTCTTCAAATATTGGACACTTTTCACACTTAGGGCTCTTGCTTTGATAGTTTTTAACTAATTGATCAAGCTGTTTATTTGATTCTATCAAAGTATCTCTTTGTGATTCAATTTTAGCGTATTTCTCCCTAAGTCATTCAAAACAACCATTTACTTCGTGGACATATATAAGTAATTCTGAGTGAGTGAGTTTTGATACCTCGCTTGGCTCGTCATCATCGCTATCGGTTATATCACCTCGAAGACACAAATCTGCTTTTTCACTCTCACTGCTAGTGCTTTTATTATCATTGTCACTTTTATTCCACATGGCTGCAAAACTTCTCCTTTCGATTTCTTTTCTTGGCCGTGTCGATTATGAGGACAATTGGGCTTGATGTGACCAGGTTTATTGCACTTATGATAGATGATCTGCTGCTCTTCTAGGTTGTCTAGTTCTCAGACTATTCTGCTTTTCAACTTTTGATTTAGAGCTGGATTTGCGTATTTGCAGTTCCACTTTTTGAATCCTTTTATTAGTAGTGCCAGCTCAGCTGCTCCATCGTCATCATAACTTTCCGTTGTTCCTTTGAAAGCTATCGATTTCTTTCGAGTATCACCTCCTTCGCGTTCTTCTTTGAATTTCATCTCTAGCTCATAAGTGGTGAGATTTCCGATGAGTTCTTCAACTTTAATCTGTTTCAAATCTTTCGATTCTTGAATAGCAGTGACTTTTGCTTCAAAACTCCGTGGAAGGACTTTGAGGATTTTTCGAACTATTTCCAACTCTATGTATGATTTTTCGAGAGCTTTTGATTTGTATACGATATTGGAAAGTCGTCCATACATTTCTTTGACATTTTCTTCCTTGGCCATTATGAAATTTTCGTATTCGCTACCCAGCATGGCAAGGCGAGATTCCTTGACTTGAGATGTTCCTTCGTGAATCACTTCTAGTGTGTGCCAGATTTCCTGCGCAGTTAGACAATGTGAGACACGATTAAATTCAATTTGATCCAATCAACAAATAATAGAATTCATAGCTTTGGCATTTTCATTTTGTAATTTATTTTCTAGATCTGTCCATTGATCCATCGGTTTATCTATTTCTTGATTATCTACCACTATCGTTGGCGCTCTATGACCTGTCTCAACAATATACCAAGCATCAATGGTTTTCAGAAAGAATTTCATTCTATTTTTCCAGTAAGCATATTCACCATTGAACATTGGTGGTCTAACTATGGACTAACCCTCAGCAAAAGCATCATTAAAAGAATCCATTTTAAAAATTCAAATTTCTAAAACAAAAATTGATTTCTGAAAAATCAAAATTTTAAAACAACAATTGACTTATGTTCCTAACTCTGATACCACTTGTAGGATCGATTTCACCCTAGAGGGGGGGGGGGTGAATAGGGTGATACTATTAATTATAAAAATTTAATGCGGAAGTATATAAAATAATTTCAACATAGATATAGCAGAATAGTAGTAGCACAAATAAATGCAGAAATAGAACAACACAGATTTACCCAGCTTTGGCAAAACCCTGCCTACGTGCTGCCCCTAAGGTTTCTACTAGAAATTAAGTAGTCAAACGCTTACACACGTAAACTCACGACACCAGCTATCGACTAACCTAACTCTACGCTCAAAACCCTGCCATAACTCAGCCACTGAGTTGCGAATTCTCGAACTACACCACGTAGTTCGTCCCCTAGTCACACGACTAGAATTTACAAAAGTTTAAAGGAAAAATACAAATTTAAAAACAACTAAAGCCCTAATTTAAAATTCAAAGCCCAATATAATTAAGACCCTAAAATAGAAATCGGCCCAAATTAAAATATTGTAAAGTTCCCCCTTTTCTTTTCTATTATCTTCGGCCTGTTTTTCACTTTATGGCTGTCTCGTTTCTTCTTTCATTCCACTTTCAGATTTAGGGTTTCATGATAATCTTTGAAGCCGCCGACTTTGTTGATCGATCAAATGGGTGTTCTCCTGATTACTTTGATGATTGATTGTTTCTTCACTTTGCACACGGCTGCTCCAATTTTGATCGAGTTCGACTACAGTGGTATGTGAATTATTCTTTTTGCTTTACTGATTAGCTTGCTTGAACTCGATGCCATTGCCGATGATGTTAAAGAGTTTATATAGGATTCGAATTCCTATAATTTCATTCGAATTTATCTTTGAATTTGTCAATAACTTTAGCTTGTCCATTAGATTATTCTTGAATGATGGTGATTTCTTTGACTTCTTCAATTCTTATAATTTCGTTGCTTGTTTAACACGGCTTCGATTTTGATTTCGTTTCTCTTGTGACTTAGACACTTTGATTTATTCAATACGAACTTGTTCCGTGCATTTCTCTGCTGACTTCGGCCACTTCGATTTTGTGATAATCTTGAAGTTTTTTACTCTGACTTGATCGATCACCTTGGCCACCACGGCTGTGAATTTCTGGAATTTGAACTCTGATTTGAAACTTGTAAAACCTGCTCGACTTGTTCACTGTATTGCGGTTTGGTTTTAATGTTTAGTTCCAATGTACTGTTTCATGTGGCATTTTGTTGAGATTCCATGTTAACTGTTAGCTCGATTCTTGTTTGCTGCCTGGTTGTCATTGTGTACATGTTGTATTGTAGTGAGTTGCTTGCCTCGTTTATGTTATGTTCACTACTTGTATACATACACACATTTATGTATATATGTGTGTGTTCACATGGCCATTGTATTTGATTCTGCACTTGATTGCTTGCATGTATGTATACATGCTGTCTGGATTAGCTCGTGTACTTGTTTGCACTGAATTCGTTTGTTATTTGATGTTGAGGCCTTCACTTGTATTTAGTTGCCTTCGAGTCATGTAAACTTGTTTCCGTTGTGACAGGCTTGCTTTCTTTTGGTCTTGGCCATTCACTTGTTAAGGTTGCTGCTGCATCGAGCCTTTGAGTTACATTTGTGGTCTGCACTTTTTATATTCATGTTATATGTTGTAGACTTGAGTCTTGTGGTCTTCATTGCACTGTCCACTGATATTTGAGTTCATATGCATTTAGAACTGGTTCATGGTATCTTTGTTGCCAGACTTGTTTTTTTGCATACTGTATCATTCCTGAAATGTTGGTTGAGCTTCTTGTCATTGTTCGTTCGAGTCTGGTTTCAATTTACATGCTTTGACTGTTGAGGCAGTGCCATTGCCTTTGTTCCATGCTACTGAACTTGTATTTACAGTCTGAGTTTGTATTCATATGCTTGCATTTAACTGTGCAGTCTGACCTTGGTTGATGGACTTGAAACTATAATTCTGGTTCCATATTTGACCTGCCACATTGTTTTCTTGTGCACGTCACTTTTCATTTTGATTTTTAGAATTGCACCTGAGTTGAATCAAGCTTATAGCTCAGGTTTGACCTTGTGCTAATATCGTGACTTTATTTGTATTTCACTTGAGTTGAACCCGGCTTTTAATTGGGTTTGACCTTGTGCTCACATGTCCTTGTAATTTTATCAAGTGTATATCGGTGTGCATGGCCTTGTGGCATGTACAGTGATACACTGTGCATGTCCCAAGTTGTTCGTGTATGATGAATTCAAAATAAATGATGACGAACAACCCAAATAACTGAGGCAGATAACATTTTCAAAATACAAATTTTATTTTATACTGCACAAATATTTCTTTTTCAATTTTACCGCGTCAGTGTTTATTATGCAGATAACTCAGATGCTGGATTCAATCTGGAATAGAGTTGAAGATTAAATACGAGTGAATGAGTGACATGTAGTGAGGTGGAGATGTAAATTAAAAATTGTGATGTAATTGAATTTGTATTGTAACTGAAATTGTGTATATATAGTGAGAGCTCAAATTTGTACTTTTCAAAATTGTAATAAATATTTGTTTGAATAAAATATATGTTTAAATTTAAATCCTGTATTATTTATTTTATTCAGCAAATATTTATTTAATTCTGTGAAAAATTAAATAGTACATTATCAAATACATTTAAATGAATATATATATATATATATGTTTGTTATCATCAAACAAAAATCATATACTCCCATATTCAACAAAATGAGGGCCTCAAACTTTCCCAATGAAAACCTGTGGGATTTTATTACAAATCAATCAGCTTAGATGTCCTTGGACAGTAAGCTCTCTGTGTACATCCGATCAATAGACATCACACGATAACTTCGCAAACCATCATTGGTTTCCTATTTATGTTCGTTTTTCGATGAATACCGGCTTGATCTCATGAGTGCTTATGAGAATTCAACCTTTATAATTCTTATTGAATTGACATCTTCGAAGTCGAAGGAATCGTTTCAGTCGAAAGTCGGTGAAATAACTAGATTTCGACAAAAAATATTCTGTTTTAGATCTATTGGGCCTATGAAGTCTAAGTAGATTTTAGATCCATCTAAAATATTTTACATAAAATCTTTATTTTGTTTAATTTATTTAAAATGTTTGAAGTTAATTTAAATTTAAATGTATATTGTAATGAGTGTATCAAATACACCTATGAGTGTAAAGTGTAAGCACACCATATAAGTATGTACAAAGCTAATGTCCTGTATATAAATGTTGTGATTTACGTCGCAATGGATCCGTTTGTCCCTTTATATATGTCTTTGTTGTCCATGAGATTTGTACTACACGCGCGCGCACACACACATATAATATAAAGAAAGGTTTAAAATTAAATTTTATAGTTTTACAAAAAAAAATTTTTTTATAAAATTTGAGTTAAAATAACACACATTCATATGTATATACACAAATAATTGAAAACTATGTTTTAATATTTGAAAACAACATTTGTATGTAAAGATTGCAATCTAATATTTATGTATATAAATTAAATCCAACTTTAGACTTAGGAAGAAATTCAATGGTTTAATATTTTATATAAAAGTCCACTTATGGATTTCTAATTGAAATAGCTTTTGCACATATCTATACAACAACCAAACAAAATATGTTCAAAAAACAACCATGTAACCTAGGTATTCATTTTTAAGATGAGTTTAAATAATCAAAATTGTTTTCATTTAAAATTAGTTAAAATTAATCAAAATTGTTTTCAATTAAAAATATTTAAATAACCATGTAACACGTATATATTTAATCAAAAAGTATTCAATCAAAAATTCATTCCAAAACAACAATGAAATATATCAGACAATTTAGACATACATAAATTTGTTATAAAAGATTCAAAACCAAACTATACAAACAATATGAATAAATAATCATACGAGATGAAGGATCTAAACTATATTAACATAATAATAGTACAATCAACTGAGGAATAATACAAAATACGATCCAAATTAAATTAACACGACGATCAATTAACTAATTGAGGTGTAGCAAAATGGGATTTGAATTATATTACAAGATGAATATACAAATATATGATATGTAACATGTAAAGGTTTTAATCCATATGAAAATTATTAATATATGAATAAATAAAATTGTTAGCCATAAAATCAACTCAAAGGCAGAAGTATGAAAGAAGGTTAATGAGAGTGAGGTTTCGATGAAGTAGCACGCATAAGTTTCGACAGAGGTCATCAGCAGACGTTTTGAAGGCATTAAGAAGGTTTCGAAGGAGTCGAAAGCCCCAACTGCTCTTAGGGCTGTCAATGAGTACCCGAAAAATCCGAAATCCGTCTGTATCCGTATCCGAAATATGAAAAATTATCCGATATCCAAAAAACGGATACGGATACGGATATGGCCATATCCATATCCGATAATTATCCGTTCGGTTTTTATCAAGATTATAGCTATTTTTTATGTATTTTAGTACATAAAATGATTATCGTTTACTATTATATCCTGGTAAAAAAAATTATTATGTATATTAAAAATCAATTTTTACCACTTAAAATTATTTTTCTTAGTGTATTTATTATTTCTATATATTTAGTACAAAAACGAATATATGATAAATCCAAATTTTCTATTTATTTGTTTAGATTTATCAGTTGTAAACTGATCGAAGAATATCCGATAAATATCCGATATCAGTCTGCATCCGCGGATACGGATATCCGCTATCCGAAAATGATTTCAGATACGGATACGGATATAGCACTATCCGTATCCGAAAGTATCCATTTACAGGCCTAACTGCTCTTACAATGTGAAGGCCTTCGATCCAAATGGAAACAGGAGTACCCTTTCGCCATTTTCAACCTTTCGACACAGATAAATAAGCAAAGGAAGCTTCAAAACCCCCTTTCGAAGGCAATGGATGATAATCTCCCACTTACACGCTAAACCTTTCGTATCTGAAGGTTTCGCCCTTATCATAACCCTTTCGAAAGCATTGACAAGCCTTTCGAACCGGTCAAGGCCGATAATATTAGGGAAAGGTTCCGCCTCAATTGTCAGGCATGCATTTGAAGGCTACCCAACATCATCGAAACCATTAGTATTTCAATATCTTCGAAACTAGTACGAGCAACCTATCGACGGAGTCGGAGGCATCTATCTTATTTCCAGTAGTAACAGGACAACATGAGAAAAAAGGCGCGCTTGGAAACCTTTCGACGGCGTCGAAAGGTGTTATGAAGGAAGCAGTGCTTGAAGTTCAACAAAGGCGAAAGGTTGTCAAAGGACCCTTTCCACTCAGTTGAAAGGGCTGGGAGAAGATAAAGGAAGTGCAAGAGAAGACCAAAGAGCACAAAAAAGATGCCTTTCGACAGCGTCAAAAGGAGTCACGGCCTATTGACTAAGTCGAAAGGGTTAGAGTGGCATATAAAGAGGGGTCCCTTCGACCGAGTCGGAAGCATAAGCGTGGAAGAGGGCCGACCTGCATCTATAAATAAGACCCAAGGGGTTCGGTTTTTTGGGACCGAATTCTGAAATTTTGAATTCATTTCTTCTACTCTACTCTCTTAATTGCAATTAAGTCTGATAAAATCCCTAAATAAAATTGTGGAAAAAGCCCTATTTCTTGTAACTTATTTTGGATTATTAATAAAGGAGTGATGGCTTATTCAACAAGGAGTCTGATGACGAGGAAGATCATTTATATCATTAGCTTGTCTAATGATCAATTGCATTTGATTTTAACCTTTTCTCTTAATCTCGTTTTGTCTACGCAATGCATAGGATTGACTTGGGGATCTTTAGTCGAAACACATCATCATCGGAACCTACATTTTACACCAGAAATAAGAATTATGATGGGGTTTCTACCATGATGAATTATGAAACTGGAGAACACCTATATCGATCTTATATAAGGAAATTGGAGTGAATCTTCGACAATTATAATCTAGAACCGTTTCAAAAGAGTAGAACCCCTTTTGACACAATCGAAAGGGGGGCTTTGAAGGGGCAGTTTATGATTGACTAACAACTATTGGGAGAGGAACTCATTCGAAAGGATCTATCCACATATATATCTGCAACCCTTTCAAAAGGGTTCCAAATCAAAAGCAGCGAAACCATGAAGTCGAAAGCAACTGTGACTTATTAATGAAATATGTGTCTCTTTCGACATAATCGAAAGGGCCAGGAAGGTACCTTTCGACATGATCAAAAGGAATGAAAAGTTAAATGGATCAATTGCTTTCGATCCACTCAAACAAAGGGATTAAAAAAGATGATGTCTTCCTAGACTAATACCACGAAACCTTTCGACTAAGTCAACCCAGTCGAAAGGTGAAGATAGCTCCTTAGACCCTTTCGATCAAGCCAACCAGATCGAAAGGATGTACAATCTTCTTAAACCCTTTCGACTATGACAATTTGGTCGAAAGGTATGCTTCAAAGGAAGAGATCTTCCCATCAACATGGATTCGTTTGAGTTTAACTACCTTTCACGTGGCATTGGGAACGTTGATAAGTTTTCTTGTTAACATTTTTGGCGCTAGATGGAGGGCTCGAACCTCTGACCTTGTCGCTGTATTACAGACTAATTGTGGTTCATTTGTCTTACCCAGGAAAAATGAGATCAAAACGGTTAAGTGGAATTGAAGAGGGAGTTGTCCACACCACTACTTTGGAGGAGAATATAGCTCCATCTTTTAATCTTGATGGGGTTGTTCCTGGGCAAACTTCATCACCAGCACAACAGGAGGAGAATACAGCTAAAATCAAGCGCTTGGAACAACAGCCGCAGGAGATGCATGAGCTACTAAAAATGGCTCTATCTCAGAAATCTTCCAAGACTCCAAAACCAACGCAAGGGGAAGAGGTAGTCTCCCCCAAAAGGAATCTAAAAGCTAATTCCAATGAGTATAAAGGCAAAGTGGATATGACGTCCTCGAAGAAGAAAGAACTCCCCCAATCGAAAGCTAACCATCAGGGAAGGATTCTTGAAAAATCACTTGAACAATCTGGGAGTTCGACATCAAAATAATATTGCCCAAATTAGAAAGATTATTACAATGTCGAAGTTTACCTAAAACATGACGTTGAAAAGGCGATAGAAGATGCTATGAATTCAAAAGGGAAGAGAACAATGGATGAGAATGTTAATGACAACGAAAGAGTGCCTCCCTTCACCGATGAGATAATGGCCACGGTTATCCCGCCATATGTCAAGATCCCATCGATGAAATATCACGGGGATGCAGACCCAGATGATCACCTGATGGCTTTTGACAGCCAAATGGACTTGTATAATGCATCAGGAGCTGTCAAATGCCGATTGTTCCCAGTCATTCTCCAGGGAGCAGCAGCAAAATGGTACAGGCAGTACTGGGGATAAACTATATACTCATGGAAGCAGTTTTCTTATGAGTTTTCTACCCAATTTTGCATCTGCAAAGATCCCACGATCGACTACACAGTTTTAGTAAATATAAAACAAAGACATGGAGAGTCCTTGGGAGATTACTTGAGGAGGTTTAATATTGAAGCTAAAAGGCCAAGGACATGAATGATCGAAAGCTTATAGCCATTCATTCTGGCTTAATTGAAAACACCCCCTTTTGGAAGCAACTCTTTGTTAACGGCTGCAAAGACTTGCAAGATTTCCATTTCCAATCTGACAAGTTCATTCGGATGGACGAGCTTTACTATGGCAAGAAGAAAACCATCCTCAAGAAAGAAGGGGAAGATTTGGCCAAGGCCGTGGCCACAAAAAAACGAGATGGGAAGAACCAATAGCTAACACAGTTGCTTTAAACAAGCTACCGCCTTACGTGTATGCGGTAGCCAAGGAAAGAGTCAACTTTCCGATCTCCTTTAAAGCCAAGACCAACCCTGAACAGAAAAAGGGAGGATTATTGCGCTTATCACAAAGCCAATGGCTACAAAATTGATGAATTCAGGGTTTTGGCTAGAATTATTCAGAAGCTGATCCGGGAAGGTCATTTGAAGGAGTTTGTTCAAGATCAGTAGAAAACCTAGTGAACAGAAAATGGTCCACAAAAACGTACAAGCAATGATGTGAATGTGTTGGAAGATGAGGACCCCCTAAGCTTGGGCCCGCCAATCAACGGAATTGATGTAATCCACGGTGGGCCTCATCCAGCAGGAAATAGCAAGGGAGCCCGAAGCTGGTATATTAAAGAATTTAGAGAAGGGATATACTCTGTCCAAGAGGAACCTCCAATGAAGAACCCACGTCTCAACATTCAGATGCCTAACCTTGTTGTTACTCCACAAGAGCTAAGAAAAGGGGTTCACCATCCTCATAATGATCCCTTGATGATTACTGCACAAATTGGATTATCTGTTGTCTTAAAAATTCTGGTTGACACGAGCAGTGCAGTCAATGTAATCTTTAAGCACGCCTTCGATAAGATGAACATTCCTGAAGACAAGCTGGAGCTAAGCATGGAGCCCTTATTTGGATTCAATAACAAAGGATCAACTCCAGTGGGACAGATAAAGCTGCTCATACAAATAGGGGTGCTGCCAACCTACAGGATCTTCGAAACAATTTTTGTGATAATCAATCAACCCTCCTACTACAACGCCTTCTTTGGTAGGACAGCTCTTGATGAGATAGATGCCTTTGTCTCCCCGAAATATCTCATGGTAAAATTCCTGACAAAGCGAGGCTGGGGAACTGTCCGAGGAGAGCAGTTTAGCTCTCGGAAAATGTATTTTGTCACCCTTGATCGGTATAAAAGGAGTATTCTGCGTACTTTGATTCTTCTACTATTTTACAGCCTTCAGATGATGGATTTTCACATCCAACATTCGAAGCAAAGGTTAAAATTAATAAATCTAACAAACGTATGTATCAAAGGTACATTCCCTCTAGAGGCAAGAGGAAGAGAATTGATGCAAACTCAGTGGAAGAAGGCCCAATAGTTACAAAACTTGATTGCCGAGGAGAAACGGAGAGGATAAAACCCATAGAGGATCTTGAGGAAGCGTACATTGACTCAGATGATGCTACCAAAGTGGTTAAGGTGGGAAAGGATCTTAATGGTGACTTAAAAAAGGATTTGATACAATTTCTCAAAGTCAACAAAGATGTCTTTGCTTGGTCACATTCTAATATGGTGGGAATTGATCCAATGGTTATGTGTCATGCCTTTAATGTAAATCCAGGAGAAACTCCCGTAAGGCAGAGAAAGAGACAAATGGACAAAATTCGATCAGAAGCTTTGAAAGAAGAGGTTAACAGACTCCTCGAAAATGGACTTATTCAGGAAGTATACTACCCAAAATGGTTAGCCAATCCAGTACCGGTAAAGAAATCAAACATGAAATGGAGGACTTGCATTGACTACACTAATTTGAACAAAGCATGCCCAAAAGATTGTTTCCTATTGCCACGAATATATCAATTAGTAGACGCCACAAGCAGACACAAGTTGTTATCTCTCATGGATGCCTATTCAGGGAATAACCATATAGCAGTTCAAGCCAAATGAGGAGCACACTAGTTTCATAACTGAGTGGGGGATTTATTGTTACAAAGCAATGCTATTTGGATTGAAAAATGCAAGTGAAACATATCAAAGGTTGGTCAACCAAATGTTTAAGGAGCAAATCGACCGGAACATGGAAGTTTATGTGGACAATATGTTGGTAAAGTCAGGTGAACCCGAAAACCATCTTAAAGATTTGGAAGAGATGTTCAAGGTATTGCGGAAATATCAAATGAAACTAAACCCACAAAAATGTTCATTTGGAGTTCATTCTGGAAAGTTTCTAGGATACCTTGTAAGTGCCCAAGGAATCGAAGCCAGTCCAGATCAAATTCAAGCCATTAAGGACATGGCCGAACCTAAAACCAACAAGGAAGTGATGAGTTTGAATGGAAGGGTGGCTGCTCTGAGCAGATTTATCTCTAAGGCTACCGATAAGTGTATATCCTTCTTTGATGTAATAAGAAGAAGAAGAACTTTGAGTGGGGAGAAGATTGTAGAAAAGCCTTTCAGGAACTAAAAAGCCATTTGGAAAAACCTCCAATACTTTCAAGTCCCGAGAATGGGGAAACCTTGTACCTATATATGGCAGTTTCAGAGTACGTCGTTAGTTCAGTGCTGATTTGAGAAGGGAATGGGGCATAACTACCAGTATATTATGTAAGTAGGCAGTTAAAGGATGCAGAGATTCAATACCCAGTAATAGAAAAGTTAGCCTATTGCTTAATTCTCACAGCTCGAAAGCTTAGAGCATACTTTCAAGCACATCTGATAAGGGTATTGACCAATTTACCCCTAAAGCAAGTCTTTAGTAAACCAGAAACTTCAGGAAGATTGGTAAAATGGGGGATCGAGCTCAGTCAATATGACATAGAGTTTCAACCACAAGCCACAATCAAGGGACAAGCATTTGCAGACTTTGTTAATGAGTGCACTAGCTTTATTAAGGAGCAATCAGAGAAAGAGAAAGATCAAAAGCCCATGTGGCAATTATTTGCTGATGGTGCATCAAATGAACAAGGGGTTGGTGCAGGATATGTAATTAGAACACCAGATGGACACCTTTTGCATTACGCCATGAAATTGGGATCCCCCACAACAAATAATGTGGCAGAAGATGAATCTATGGTAGCGGGATTAACCTTGGCATTAGAACTAAAAATTCCATGGATATAGATCTTTAGCGATTCTCAACTAATGGTGAACCAAGTGAAATAGGAATATCAAACAAAGGATCCAAAATTATCCTTATACGTAAAAAAGATACTAAGAATTCTTGCTTTGTTCGAAGACTTTTCAATACACTAAGTCTCAAGTGCAGAAAACTCATAAGCAGACTCCCTAGCAAAACTGGCAAGCCCAAGGGGAGCCTTGGAGACACGTATTGTTCCAGTGGGATATCAGGAAATTCCAAGTATTAAAGAGGAGGCATCCGAACAAGGAAAAGAATTGTTAGTTCTGGCAAGGTCTCAAGAAAAATCTCAAGAGGAAGAAAGAAGAGAAAGTGATAAAGAAATATCAGATAAAAGGGTCGACCAACCTAGTCCAAATAACATATATGATGACACCTAGATGTCACCCATTGTGAAATACCTTGTTAAAGGAACACTCCCATCAGACAAAGGTAGGGCAAGGAAAATCAAGAGACAGGGTCCAACCTTCATAATAATGGATGAAATCCTCTATAAAAAAGGATATGCTCTTTCCAACCTATGATGTGTAAGCATGAATGAAGGAATAAAATTAAAGGCTGAAGTACATGAAGGATTTTGTGGGGATCATTCAAATGGAACAAAGTTGGCAAAGAAAATAATGAGGCAGGGATTTTATTGACCGCATATGGTAAGCCAAGCCATCGAATATGTGAAAAGATGCGAAAAGTGTCAGAAATATTCAAAGATTCCTAGATTGCTCCCAAGTCAGTTGACTCCCATAATAAGTCCATGGCCCTTTGATGTATGGGGAATAGATTTAATCGGCCCATTGCCAATTTCAAAATAAGGGGCAAAGTATGCTATAGTTGCCATAGACTATTTCACCAAATGGGTAGTAGCGGAGCCGCTTCCAAAGATTACTTCCAGGAAGGTGGTTAGATTCGTTATCAAGAATATCATAACCAGATTTGGGATTCCCCGAAAGATAATTTCTAACAATGGGACATAATTTGAAAGTGAAGAATTCTCCCGCTTTTGCCACAAGAATGGAATCATTAAAAGTTTTTCATCAGTCGCACATCCAAAAGAAAATGGGGCAGTTGAGGCTACAAACAAAACCATAAAGACGATTTTGAAAAAGCGGCTAAACAAGGCAAAAGGAAATTGGGTAGAAGAACCACCGCTTGTGTTATGGGCCTATCGAACATCCACCAAAATGGCAACGGGACATACTCCCTACTCTTTGACATATGGGTGTAAGGCGATGTTGCCAATTGAGATTGAGATACCCTCACACCGAATGATCGCCTACGCATTTGATAAGAATCAAGGGCTAAAAAAAGAATCCTTGGATTTAATACATGAATTGAGAGATGAAGCAGCGGTAAGAACTGCAGAATATCAAAAAAGAATCTCAAAATACTTCAACTCAAAAGCGAGAAATCGATCATTTCACGAAGGAGATTTGGTACTTCGAAGAGTGATGGCAAATACCAAAAACCCACCCTTGGGGCCGAATTAGGAAGGACCACTAATCGTTTGCAAAGTAATCCCCCCGGGAGCTTACAAATTATGCCGACCAGACGACAATATGGTTCCGAGAACATGGAATGTCGAACATTTGAGGCCATATTTTCCAAAGATGAATGAATAAAGCATCTCTTTCTTCAAAAAGAAAATCTACATGGTTAGGAGTGAAATGCTCCTTATATTTAGATACTACCTAAGATGGTAGTCTACCTATGATGGCAGAAAGCCTTTGTCCATGCCAAGATGGCCAGGGCAGAGCACCTCTCAGAGGGAGGGTGGGTAAGCCTTTAGCCGCACCATGAAATGGCCAGGTTAAAGCACCGGACAAGCCCTTGGTTGCGCCTCTAGTCAGGTCAAGGCACCTCCGGGAGGGAGGACGGAGTAAGCCTTTATCCGCGCCATAAGATGGCTAGGGTAAAGCACCGAACAAGCTCTTATCCGCGCCATGCTATGGGCAGGGTAATGCACCTCCTGGAGGGAGGACGGAGTAAGCCTTTACCCGCGCCATAAGATGGCCAGGGTAAAGCACCGAACAAGCCCCTATCTGTGCCATAAAAGGGCCAGGGCAGGGCTCCTCCTGGAGGGAGGTCGGGTAAGTCCTTGGTTCCAGCCTCTAAGATGAGCTAACCAAGAGCACCGGAAAACAACGGACTAAGACATCCAGGCCCAAGAAGAGGCCCATCAAACAATGGACTAAGATGTCCAAGTCTAGAAAGAGGCTCATTAAAGAATGGACTAAGATGTCTAAACCCAAGAAGAGGCTCATAAAATAATGGAGTAAGATGTCCAAGCCCAAGAGAAGGCTGATCAAATAATGGACAAAGATGTCCAAGCCTGAGAAACAACATATCTACAAGAGACTAAGATGTCCAAGCCAGAGAAACGGCATATCCGATTATGGACTGAGACATCCAAGCTCAAGAGGCAGCTAATCAGATTATTTCTATATAAACAAGACGTGAAAGGTTTATGCATTAAAGGAGTAGAACATTACTCCACTTGTTAATACCCGAATCAGGGTTTCGGTACTTTTGTTTCTAGACATCATCTATTAAATACCCGAATCTGGGTTTCGGGTCTCTCATATTCGAATTTTATCAATTAATACCTGAATCTGGGTTTCGGGACATTCGTTTCAAGACTTCACTTACTAATACCCAAATCTGGGTTTCGGGTCTTTACCAATTACTAACTATCTATATTATATCCGAATCTGGGTATTGGGACATTATTAATCACCTATAATTTTTATACTCGAATTTGGATTTCGAGACTATTATTTAATTTCGCCTTAATTCCCTAATCTGGGTTTGTGGTTCCTATTATAAAGATAATTCCCATGGGTCTCTGGTTGTCTAACATATGCTCTAATTTTGGCAAAGGGTTTCTATCTTGGCAATAATTACTATGGATGTCTGCTCACAACACATATGCCCTAATATGGGCTAAAGGTTCCTTTACAAAGATAATTGTCCCTGATCTGGGCTCAGATCTTGATATGAAGACAATTGTTACTAATTTCTATTTAATTTACCATAAAAGCTTGAATCTTTGTTTAGAAATTCCCCACGAAGGGCTATATTTGGATATTATTATTTGAATTCTGGACACCCCATTATCAACTACCAAACTTTGCAATGTAATATCCTAATCTAGGTTAAATTTCATTATTTCTTAATCCCAAGCTAGGGATATAACGTAATAGAATTGAGACTGCTACAGACAACCGAAAGTTTCGAGCCGGTCTTTTTAATGCCTAATTTGGAGTTGATGTTTTATAATTCTATATGATGCTTACCAACATCCGAATAAAGGTTTCAGGATAATTCAAATTTATGGGAAAATCTCCAGAAACATATTAGGGTGGATGAGCTACAAAGACGTGTTTTCTGATAATAACTCATTGTCCTCATTTGCAGCTATTGGCTATTGCCCACAGGGAGTTCGTAGATTACATTTATGATGTGCATTGGTAGCTACATATTACAAGTTTCATATCTGTTGAATCTGGATTATGATCAACTAACTGTCCGAATATGAGAGTATTAATACTCTAATCTATTACTAAACATGCATAAAAGTATGATGAAGAGCTAACAACAGCAAATATCACTGACTTTTAATTTTGCAGGAAAAATAAAGTTATGAAGAGTAAGAAAGCTTCGAAATTTTTGTCCTAAAGAACAAAAGCTTCTTTTATACAAGGGGGAAAAATGTAGCCATAAAATCAACTCAAAGGCAGAAGTATGAAAGAAGGTCAATGAGAGTGAGGTTTTGATGAAGTAGCAGGCGACAAAGGTCATTAGAAGACATTTCGAAGGCATTAAGAAGGTTTCGAAGGAGTCAAAAGCGCCAACTGCTCTTACAGTGTGAAGGCTTTCGATCCAGATGGAAACAGGAGTACCCTTCCACCATTTTCAATTTTTTAACACAGAGAAATAAGCAAAGGCAGCTTCGGAACCCCCTTTCGAAGGCAATGGATGATAATCACCCACTTACGCGCTAAACCTTTTGTATCAGAAGGTTTCACCCTTAAAATAACCCTTTCGAAAGCATTGACAAGCCTTTCGAACCGATCAAGGCCAATAATATTAGGGAAAGGTTCCGCCTCAATTCTCAAGCATGCATTTGAAGGCTACCCAACATCATCAAAACCATTATTATTTCAATATCTTCGAAACCAGTATAAGCAACCTATCGACGGAGTCGGAGGCTTCTATCTTATTTCCAGTAGCAACAAGACAACATGAGAAAAAAGGCACGCTTAGAAATTTTTCGACGGCGTCGAAAGGTGTTATAAAGGAAGCAGTGCTTGAAGTTCAACAAAGGCGAAATTTTGTCAAAGGTCCCTTTTGACTCAGTCGAAAGGTCTGGGAGAAGATAAAGGAAGCGCAAGAGAAGACCAAAGAGCGCAAAAAAGATGCCTTTCGACAAGGTCGAAAGGAGTCACGGCCTATCGACTAAGTTGAAAGGGATGGAGCGGCATATAAAGAGGGGTCCCTTCGACCGAGTCGGAAGCATAGGCGTGGAAGGGGGCCGACCTGCATCCATAAATAAGACCCAAGGGGTCCGGTTTTTTGGGACCGAATTCTGAAATCCTGAATTCATTTCTTCTACTCTACTCTCTTAATTACAATTAAGTCTGATAAAATCCCTAAATAAAATTGGGGAAAAAGCTCTATTTCTTGTAACTTATTTTGGATTATTAATAAAGGAGTGATGGATTATTCAACAAGGAGTCTGATGACGAGGAAGATCATTTAGATCATTAGCTAGTCTAATGATCAATTGCACATGATTCTAAACTTTTCTCTTAATCTCGTTTTGTCTACACAATGCATAGGATTGACTTGGGGAACTTTAGTCGAAACACATCATCATCGGAACCTACATTTGACACCAGAAATAAGAATGATGATGGGGTTTCGACCACGATGTTATGAAACTGGAGAACACCCAGATCGACCTTACACAAGGAAATTGGAGTGAAACTTAGACAATTATAAGCTAGAACTGTTTCGAAAGAGTGGAACCCCTTTCGACACAATCGAAAGGGGGGCTTCGAAGGGGCAGTTTATGATTGACTAACAACTATTGGGAGAGGAACTCATTCGAAAGGGTCTATCCACAGATACATCTGCAACCCTTTCGAAAGGGTTCCAAATCAAAAGTAGCGAAACCATGAAGTCCAAAGCAACTGTGACTTATTAATGAAATATGCGTCTCTTTCGACACGATCGAAAGGACCAGGAAGGTACCTTTCGACATGATCAAAAGGAATGAAAAGTTAAAAGGATCAATTGCTTTCGATCCACTCAAACGAAGGGATTCAAAAAGATGTTGTTTTTCTAGACTAATTCCACGAAACCTTTCGACTAAGTCAACCCAGTCGAATGGTGAAGATAACTCCTTAGACCTTTTCGATTAAGCCAACCAGATCGAAAGGATGTACAATCTTCTTAAACCCTTTCGAATATGACAATCTGGTCGAAAGTTATGCTTCAAAGGAAGAGATCCTCCCATCAATGTGGATTCGTTTGAGTTTAACTACCTTTCACGTGGCATTGGGAATGTTGACAAGTTTTCTTGTTAACAAAAATCAAAAGTCACATTTGGTAGCAGTGTGTCATTTTGCCTAAATTTATCACTTACACAACTTTTTGGTAAAATCCAACTTTTTCTTATTATAAGCGATACCTGGTAGTGACAATTATTTACAGCAATCAGTTCATCAACATTATATCATATTAGGACTTTTGAAATTTGGTTTTGGTCAAAATCCAATATCGTCCAAATTCAACTTGATTAGTTTAAACACAAAACCTTTAGTTCAATAATACCAAATATCATTAATCATACTGCTCTGGCTAGAGACTTTGACTTTGAGTTGATTATAGTTGACCGTCATATAACTGATGAGACGAATTTTCTATTGAATAGTTTTTCTCTTCCAATACTTGAACTCAGATCCAACTTTAGTCGTTTGATGGACACCATACCAAGAAAATGTAATCAAAATGGAGTGTCCACATTAAAGTTCAACGACATTCTCAAGTTGAGAGAGCTATATAATATCATTAATTTAGGATTCTGTGTTTGACTTTAGTTATATCAACCATTAGAAAACTCTTGAGTGAGTTGTTCCATAGTTATCAAATAAATATCAGTACATAAATCCTTGGTGCCACCAACAGTCATGAGTAATACATTACGCAACATTTGAAGAGCATTACACAATCCAGTCTCAATGGTTTATGAACGCACATTTGAGTTGGCCATTGCAAAGTGATGAACATAGGATCATGGTTGGGGTAAGAGACAGCTTCCTGTTTATCGACAATGAAAACGATTGGCTGATATCTTTCCACCTTGGGTGCTTTGGACATCATATGCTCTAAAGAATGTTTCTGGCTAGCTGAACCCACATTTCTTTGATAATGGGACTATGCTCCCCGGTTGCTTCAAGCCACACGTAGGCCTCCGCATATGGTCAAGATGTCACTTATTGCTGTGAAGTTGGGTTGCTTGGGTGGTGCTAGCTAGATATTGTGAGCCATTCTTTTTTCCACTTGATGTCAAACAAACTCTAAAAGTTTCCCCCTTGGATAGTCTTTCTATCTCGTCTCTAAGCACCCAACACACATTGGTGGAGTGGCAATTGATTTGAAGGAGCTAGCAGTACTTGTTGTTGTCATGAGATTCCTCCCTTATTCCACTTCTGATGGTGGTTGGTCTTTGATATTGCACTTGCTTCCTAGTTGTGAGATATAAAGTTTCCATATCCCTCTTCGGAGAAGCAGAGTTGGTATACCTGGACCTATATTGGGTGCCATTTTTGCTCGTCTTTTGGTGTTGTTCTGCCGACCATTAAGTTGTCGACCGATATTTTCATGGGGGCTGGCTAGGCTTGTATGGCGAGTCTTGTTATCGCTATCAGAAAGATCTACATCCTCCATCTTCATAATGTCGTTTTCCCATTGATAAAAGTGATAAAGTTAGTGGTATGCCCTAAAAGAATTTATGAAGAAATTATGTAATTTATTAAATATATCTAACTAGAAAACTAATCTTCTTCAAAATAAAAGGTGTTTTCTTTCTATTATATACTTGATATAATGTGTTATATTAACTAATTAATTTAATTAAAAGTATATTTAATAGAAAGTCCATAAATGATATGTTTTGTGATAGTAGTTACAAAGCGTTGTAACCATGAGTAATTTATCATAATAAAATAAACATACCGTATTAAATATTCTAGTCAGGATGTATCGAGACTGGATATCAATGCATTCATTGAGGCTATAGTACGTAACACTCTCTAAATATTGGAAAGTGTATTACCGATGACTATTAGGGGCGCCAAGGGGTAACGTACTAATAGTTATTGGATAACCATAGAATGACCTACTCATAGTTTTTTGTTGGTTAATATAACTAAGATCAAACATAAAATATCAATTTGACGAAATTACATAGTTCTCTTGACTTGAGAATACTATTGACCTTCAATTTGGAAGCCCCACTTTGATTATAGTTAAATCGTGGCATGACCTCCATTGAACAACTATAGTCGGGTCAAGTGGAAGCATTGAAAGTGAAACACTGTTCAAGGGAGGATTCTTCTAAGTTATATGAGGTTGGTATCATGGTCAATTGAAGTCAACTCAAAGTCAAAATGTCTAGCTAGAGCAGTTCAGTTAATAGTAATTATTATTATTGAACCAAGGACTTTGTGTTTAGACAATAGAGTTAAATACAGACGATATTAGAATTTCGACATTACCAAATTCCACAAGTCCAAAGTGATACAATTTTGTGGAATAGAATTTGCGTAAATAATTGTCACTAATAGGTGATGCTTAATAAAGTAAAATTGGATTTTACCGAAACCAAGTAAGTGATTAATTTGGCCATAACATCATACCATCGCTAATTGATGTGTGATTGTTAATATTTGAAATGTTCGATATTAATAACCGACTAAATTTACATCTAAGGGTCACACAACCGAAACGTTGAATATTTCTTTTACCACCCGATTTAATTAATTTATAAATAGTTGCAAGTTAATTGAGTTAATTAATATTTATGATATATTAATTCTAAAATTTATTTGATGTGTTGAGCAATATTAAATAGTGTATTTACAATAGTTATAAATATACCGATTGATATATGATATCGGTATGCGTTTAAATTGGATTCAAATGCAACGAATATTGGTCGGGCTTGAAATGATTTAGAGGCCCATAAAGGGGCTGGAATTTTTGGCTGGAATGTGCTCGGGTAAGCCGATCATAATAATGGCTAAGAAGGGGTTGGATTTGAATTAAAAAGGAGGATAAAAGGTAAGAGAGAAATAGGGATCTAGATCAACATTTTTCTCCTTCGTATCCCCTCTATTTAAGCACTCCTAAACCCTCACTTTCATTTTGGTTTTTTTAGCCTCCTCTTCATCTCCTTTGCTGGCCCAAAATTCTACCTCACTCCTCTAAATTTTCAAGCATTTCTAACATCAAATTAAAGTCGATTTGATCGTCGGTGGTAGCTGTGTTCGAGAAGCTAGCAAATTCTGGATACATGATTTAATTCAGGAGCTAGATTCTTTGTTTCAAGGTGCAAACAATTAGATTTTGGTGAAAGGTTTGGTTATAATGTTTAATATGCTCATTATTCATGTGCTAGATATGTGTGTGTGTGTGTATGTGTGTGTGTGTGTGCATAAAAAATATATTTTTTATATGAATGCTTGCCTATTGCTCAGAGCTTAGAGAAATTCTTTTTTCAATATTATAATGTTATTAAATTATTCTAATTAATTAAAATTTATATTTAAATGGTTTACTATCATATAATGTATGATTTAAATTTCATAAATTTTATGTCTAAAATGCTTTTGGCTATAATAAAAGGTTTTCTATATACATATTATATATATTTTAATTATTTATTTAACTCAAAATAGATAATAGAAATAAAATAAATATATATATATATATATATATATATATATTTACAAATAGAAATAAATTTCTTGTAAACTTTTGCTAAGGTATTTCACACGTTTTGCTTTCGAAAGGTAAAAAAATCAAATTTTTTTTATAAAACTCCATACAAATTTTAAATAATCAAATGATTGTTTATTACTAAAAATTACACAATTTAAAAAACATTACTTAAGCCAAAAACAATATTGCAAGCATATTTTTATATAATTTTATTATTATTAATTGCATCAATATATATTTATAATTAATTGTATGTTTATATATATTATATATAAATTATCTTTGGATAAAAAATTCTAATTTCATATTATAATTAAAACTATTTTATAAACTAGTATTAAAAATATAATTTTGGGATTTAAAAATATTTATATTTATAGATATGTATTTGTGTATGTGTATATATTTATAAATTTCATAAATGCTTTATACGGTATTTATAATTACTTCGTGATAATATACATACATACATACATACATACATACATACATACATATATATATATAAATTTGTATACATATTCACTTATATTATATTTTGTTGCATATGTTTATATATTTAGACAATACATTTGTATGCAAGTGGGGCTAACATGTCCATTGTGGTGTAAATTCTAATATCGATATATGGGCATTTTAAACTATGTACACTCTATTATATTGCATGTGCATGTAAAAACAAATGAGTATATGATACACATATATATTATTTAATATAAACCATACAATAAAACATTATTTATCAATTATATAAAATATTGATTTTATTTAAAAGAAATTCTAAATGAATTTAGATTACATAGGTCCAATAAAGATTCAAATGGTAGAATCTTTTTGAAATTTACCCATTTACCCCGCTGCGTGCTGGTCCAGTTCCAACAAGAAGTCAGTTAGGGACATAGATGACTACTTTTGAAGTTCTTTCCACATTCTCGACTTGTAGCCAACCCTAGAGCAGATGACCATAACCAGGCTATTCTTATCAACACCCCTAGCCCGGGTGGATTCTTTATTGAAGCGATTCACATACGACCGAAGACTCTCGGCTAGCCCCTGTTTGATGTTACCTGGCTCACTAGCCATCATGACATGGGTTTCTGAAGTGAAGAACCTGATTTTGAACTCTTCATATAGTTGCGCACAAGAATGGATGATGCTAGATTATATGCAGGAACTAACGGGAGGTCAGTCTCTTGAGTGGAAGGGAAGAGCGGACACTTTGCTAGGACGAAAAGTTGGCTGGTACGAACAATGAAATTGAATGTAGTAATGTGATCTAATGGGTTAGCACTCCCATTATACTTGTCAATAGGCAGTAAGGCATACTTTCGGTGGTTGTAAGTGTTCAAAATTTCCTCGAAAAATGGACTTTCCATTCTGGTCATCAGAAAAAACTTCACCCTCTACATTCTGGGCTTGCATTCTACTGAGCTGTTAGCAAGGTATTCATTTCTTCCCATAGGCCATCATTGGTTTGCCGTGGCATTGTCTGGCCTATGACTGCTATGGGCTCAATTAGTTTCTTTATGGAGTGGGAGATCGATGACGATGAGGTGATGGAGAGTGATGGTGATTATGGTGAGCTAGAATGGGAGACCTCTTGTCCCTATGGACGGAGGATGGCCGTGAATGACCGACCTGTCCCTCTCTTGATATAGGCCTGCCCGCACCTTATGGGATCAAGAATGCATCGATAGGGCCCTTATTTCTCTGCTGATGGCATGGTAACCACCGCTAAGATGCTTAGACCTCAAGTCTCGAGCTCCATTTGCCACCCGAAGGCATTCAAAAGCTGACCATCCTCTGATGAAGTAGAGTGGCGATGTCACGGTTACCTAGGCATGATTATCTCCCGATCAATGTCAATAATGTGACTTAACCCACTCACAATATGCCATCTTAGATGAGCATGAACATCCAAGACTAGGGTTTTAGGCACCATGTAATGACCGCCCTGCACTTTAGGTGTAGAACGGTTGTCAAAAGAAAGATAAGAAGTAAAGAAGAGGAAATAGAAGAGAAGAGGATGGAAAAGAAGAAAAAGGAAACATTAGATAATCATATTACATGTCGTATACCTCACATCACATCAAATAAAATATAATAGTCAAACAAACATAAAACAGTCGAGACAGTAATAATAATATGAACTAATCATCAGAGTGGAAGATCCAAAGAGTTATACAACACAGTAATAGAGTTTATACAACTGAAACATAAACTCAACTAATAAACTGTCTCTAATAATAGTAAATCAAACACTATCAAGGCTCCACAGTATCACACAGCGGAATATATAATAATAACTCAAATATAAATATGAGTAAATGTCACCTTTTGCCAGTCCATCTTCAGAATTCCATATGCCATCCACACTTGCTCTTTAATCTACTCATTTAAGAGTACCCGAGATAATAAGAAGCAAAGCATAAAACCTCGGGTCATACAGCAGTCTAGTGTGAGCGATAAACAATCTCAAAATACTATAAAATTCGATATAGTATATAGAACAGAGGGTACGAATCATTCCTGACCTGTCCCTGCAACCAAACAGTTAGCACATAACGTCGATAATATGCTACTCTACAGCATCATAAAAAGGGTACTCCATACTCAGTAAATTATCGGGGTGCCTAGTTATCTCCACCCACATACCTAGTCCATACTATATAAAGTCGGGATGTCTAGGTAACCTTATGCACGATACCTACCTCATATGACATCCTTAGGTTGACAGATAGCTAGTGAAGCAACCATAACAAACATAGTATCCATCAAACAATACCGACTGTCACCCAGTATACTCTAAATATATGATAACTCCTATGGCCCCTATGCCAGAGACTACTGGAAATTTCGGTTCTCCGTTGTACTCTCGTATCTCGCAGCCCAAAGCTGGATACGTGTCTCGTAGCCTAAAGCTGGACACTAGACCCAAAGCCATAAGTCCAGGGTATGGATCCTCGCTACCAATCCATGGGCATCCCCATAATACAGTACCCCTGCTTCGAGTACAACAGAAAACACTCCGACTCATCAATAATCCCTTAGCACATGCACATCCATCCGAGACCTACTAGCTCATTGCAATTTCCATTCTCCGGAACCCACCACATTCCTCCACTCCACGAGCCTCTTTGGTACCTACACCCTACTCAAGTCACAAACCAAAGATACAGAGTGTCTAATCTTAAGTACCTACTACCCCATGAGTCACAAACTGAAGCTACAAGGCTTTTCATCATGTTGTACATCGCCATCCCCCATAATGCGAACGAACCAACACCACTAACATGATCTACAAAGTCCTGAAACTATCAACCTCGAAACCTACTCCATACACCATTGAGTCATAATCCGGAGTTCCAACTCTCATGTCGAAGTGCCACATCATTGCCTCGCCATCTAAATCGCTCGTTGTAGAGGAATCACATCAAGACTCTAAGTCGGTCGCATGAATAAACCACCAAATCACACACCATGAAATCTCCTCAATGTCCAAGCCAAAGATTGACCAAATTGCCAATCAACAATAGTGATGGACATTGAACACTCTACAATGGTCAATACCAACAACTTTGTTCTTGTATTAACCAAAATGGATAAGTACAAACCAAACGAAAACTTCTGACATCCGACCTAAAGTTCGAAACCTTGTCTCAATACGCATGTATCCTAACACTCCTCTGCAACTTATCTCGTTTGTTGGATTTTCACATGTACGAAACCCCAACGCACAAGATATTCCCTAACACTATATCACCGCTAAATCAGTGTTTTCAACCAAAAATAACCAAACAAGCTAAACAACCATACATACATTCAAAATAGCATACACATAACATGTATAAAACATTCATATCAGCCAATGGGGTATCAAAAATAGCTTAAATCTACAATTCCCTAAAAATGGCATGTCGATGGAAAAAATGTGATATTCAATATAAATCATTTTACAATACTTTATATTCTTTTATAAAAATCTAGCAGGTGTATATGTATAGGAAAATCACATTTTAAAACCAAAAATCATTCCAGAATGTCGATCTAATACTATATAACCAATCATAGTATGATTTGAGACAATATCACTAACCTGAACAAATGCTGTCCAAACTATTGACAAAATGTAGATCTCCCAACCACGAGCGCAACGCAAGAAACCGCATCCAAAATGGATCCCATATGCAAAAGATATGGTTGATATAAGATAAGAGATTGTTTAAATAATAAATTCACTAATTAAAATGCTAACCATCTTAGTTAAACTAATCCATCTTCCTCCTTCACATTTCCAGGCCTTACTCATTTGTGCATATCAAACCCATCACTGAACACCTTTTCTCCTCGATTTCTCCTTCGATACTCCACGAAATCACGATCCGACTTCACCAACATACGCCACTTCACGATCCTTTCACCTCAGACCTATCACCATCATGTTCGCGCCTCCTACAGATTGCGATCTGTTGGTCTGATCCTCTCTATGCCATGAATGTGATTTGCTCCAGTTGAGCAAATCTGACGAATTTTGGTGGAGAGGAGCTATTCGTGAAGAGAAATCCAACGACGATCTCTGTTTCGCCTATCGTCGACTGTAGCTCCAGCCATCTCAAACCCTAGATCATCCATGGATGATGGATCTTAACCAATCATGATCGATCCAAATTCAACCATGGTCATCGCAAAGCTCTTATCCATACGATCTCAATGGATCTGGTTTCGTAATTTATCATTGAGCGGATCGGTCGATTTTATTTTTTGAATGGAAAATGAGGAAGCGACCACGGATTTGAATGCAATAGTAAAAAGGAAAAATGAATTAGAGGGAAAGAGGATTTGGTTTAAATTTATATTAATATTATATTCCATTATTTATTCTCTCAAATAAATGGTCATACGTTTCAAGCCTACACGATCGCACGACGCGTCTGATCGCAACAAAACTCGTCTGCGTACATCACCTTATTTTTCTAGATCCAACGGTATAAATCTTATCGCTATCTGAGACTATGTCCCGGGATGCTAATTTCGAAGATTTCAAGACTGTTTCGACCATCAGATCGTCCGATCTCCAAATATAGTGATTCTTATACTTATTTAATTTGCAACATCAATCCGAACTCAATGGAAGTGGTCTCGTGTCTCGATTCGGTCATATGCGAAAAATCATATTTTTGGGCTTTTATTTAATTTAGGATTAAATATTTAAATTAATTATTTAAATATCCCATCGTTAAAAATAAGGATTATTACACACCACCCTTCCCCACGCCTCGAAGACGTTCATGAGATTATAAGAATTGAAGAGAATGGGTTGGAGAGGAGTCAGTTCAACCACTTGAGGGAGTGGTGGAACAAAGTTCATAGTTTTCTAAGCAGCCAATCCTGTCCGGTGTTTATTTACCTTGTGGGCTAGAATTTTCATATTGGTTAAGCTTTAGCGCTTACTTAGCCATATGTTATTTCTAAGCCCAAGGATGGGCCAAGCAGTGCTGGCGATTATGTTATCGTTAGTTTGACGGTCATTAGAGTTAATGGGTTTATTCTCGCAATTTGGATTTGATATAGTGAAATGTGAAAAGAATGTGTAGAGGAGAAAAGTGAAGAAAAGTGAGAGTCTCAAGGGGTGGCCCTCCTTCTAGAGTTAAAATATTTACTAATAAACTAGCCAACCTCATAATTAGACTAATGTGCTTATGAAAGCAAACATTACTTACTAACACTAGGCTTAGAAAATGTAAAATGAGGAGAAAATGAGCAAAATAAAGAAAATGACACAAAGATGTAAAGTGGTTCGGCTAAACTTACCTATTAACTATGAAGATCTTTTATTATATTTATCTCTTACAACTACAAAGAATTACAAGAGTATAATAAAAAATTAAACACTTAAGACTAAATAGTTACTAATCTTAAGAGCTTGGGGCTTTAGTTTGCTGTGAGTGAATTTTGAGGTTGAAACAACCTTTAACCCCATTGATGTTCCATTGCATGAGGTATTTATAGTAGTATATATAGAAGATGGATGGCTAAGATTGTGTTGTAAAACAGACAGGAAGCTCTCTTGACTGTCGATCTTATCGCATGGGCTGATGAGAGGCAGTTGTTAAGGTGGAGTGGAATATGTGGTTGAGAAATATGTCAATTGTCCCTCCATATCGGGCATGTGCTTTGCATTTAATGCACATTTAATGTCTATGGCATGCTACATGGGTAGGCATGCTTTTGGCATACCTACTATGGTACTTAGTGTAGCTTGATGTACGACTTGACATTTACTTTTGCATGTCTAGGTAATAAGATGGATGAGTAGCTTCTTTCGGGCTGTGCTAGCCATTGAAAAATGTGGTTCGATTTAGTACTAAAGGGAAGTTGACATCGAGATTCATAGGTCCTTTTCTGATACTCAAAAGGATTGGGAACCTTGCTTATAGAGTCGAATTATCCCAAAAGATAGCAGACATGCACAATGTATTCCACGTTTCTCACTGTGAAAGTCTGTGAACAACTCAGGCGTGATAATGGAACCGAATCAGCTTGATGATATCAAAGTTAGACCAGAAATTTTGAGACCTTGTAAGCCTATCTGTTTCATTGGTCACGATACAAAGCAGCTTAGGAGGAAGATGGTGGGGTTAGTGAAGGTTCAATGGAGTAAAAGTGAGAGAGATTGCACAATGAGACTGAGAAGAGCATTAGAACCGCTTATTTGAAGATCTTCACTTGGTAAGACTTTCTGGTTATCATGTTTACTTTCACTTTAAATATCACGTAGGATAGTTTAATACCTTTCATGCTATGGTAAGAATAGCTATTATTTGATTTCATGGTTGCTTGATCGATGTTGGAGATGATTGGTTATGGTAGTTAGGCATGCACGGTAAATATTGCTTGGCTTGACCTTTTAATTAGGGATTGCACGGGTGAAATTTCTAAAAGGGGGAGTGTAATGACCCGCATTTTATATATCGAAGGATCAAAAAATATTATTTTTAAATTTATATTGGGATATAAGACTCTATAACTTTAGAAGTGTTAAGTAGTGACATTTCCTACCTTTAGAAATTTTATTGGACTATTTTGATCCTAAGAACTTGTAAGACCTATAACGTTTGATGGGAATCGAATTAGGGGTTGAGACCACTTCCATTTAAAAGATATAATTTCTCTTTCCGTAGAGTGGTCATAATAGCTTTTTGGACTTACTTTTACAAGACATGGCCATTTGAACTTTAGATAGTTTCTGACCAGATTAGTAGGTAATTAATTAGGGTCAGATTAGGCCCATTAATCCATTTTAGGATTTATGCCTAATTGAGGATGATAAGATAGATACTAATTACTTTTGCACTTTCCAAAACTGAACCAAACCTCTGTTAATTCATTTTTTTCCAATAAACACCTATTTTCCTTACTTTAATTAGCTTAAGAAATGAAGCCACGAGAAAACCCTAGCTTTAGCTTCTTAGTCCCTGCCTTCCTTCCTCTCTTCTCAATGTCAACTCCCATCTTAGTAACCAGATCCGCCCGGGCAAGTCAGAGCCTTCTACGTCAGTTGGCAGTGAAGAATTCACGCCAGTCCATTCCAGGCGCACATTCACAAATATAAATCTCAAGCTAGCATTCAACACAACTCTTCATTGCCATTGAAAACTTTCCAATTTCGCAGGCCAAACTCTTCACGCCAGTCCATTCCAGGCGCACATTCAACACAATATAGGGTGGTTCTTATTTCTATGACTGCGGACCTACGATTATGAAAAGATGTGTTCCAGGACTGAATCCGAATAAGGAATTCTTGGACATTATTGTAGTCTGGTTCAAACTCTCGGGTATTAAGTTGGAGTTTTGGTTGGAAGAGGTGGTAAGTCGTATCACTTCGGTATTGGGAAACCCAATAGAAATGGATCATTTTACACAAGGCATGATTAGAATCTTATATGCTAGAGCTTTAATTGAAATAGATAATGATTTCAGTTTTCCAAATGATGTAGCTATCATAGATGAAAATGAACAAATGCACTTGCAACCGGATGAATATGAGTGGAAACTAAGGGTGTGCCAAAACCTTGATTGTTTTGACCATTCTCAAAAATATTTTGTTTTCGAGTCTGTGTAAGTGCTAACACATAATTCAACTTCAATTATGTACTCAAGCAGTATGGATTATGGTAATAAAACAAGTACTACACATCATAATAAATTAAAAAATATCACTTCAGGCACTATGGACATTGATAATTAGCACGCTGGTCTAGCAGAGCCAATGTCGAATAAAGGTAAATAGGTTAATTATAAAAGTACAAAAATATAAATAGAGAAGAGGCCAGTAGCCTCAATTATACATCAAACAGCCCTTAAAGTCCCTTAATTCAAATATAGTAGAAAGGAAAAACAATAAATGAAGCACAAGTTGACAACAAAAAGAACAAAGTCTTACTGAAACACAATGCAACAATAGTGTAACCAAAGGCAACAATGCAACTCCCTTAATCACATGAAGATGATGGAATGGTGGATGCCTCTATTCCTATAGAGACAAATGAGAAAGCTACAGTGAGTGACAACACACCATAGGATTTGCAAAACCTTGAAACAACAAACAATAACATAGAATACAGTAGAATTAGAACAAGGAAGATAAAAAAAAAATCAAGCCAGAGGAAGCAGGTTTTGAATTTAAAGCTACCGGGGACAAAGATGTTATCAAATATCCTCTTTGGGATAATTATGCTTCTCATTTAAGGGCCAAAGCTAAAAAGCATAAGAAGTCAAAAAAGATCTCCACTACTCCAAGGGGCTTAAACACTAGTAGTACAAATAAAGTATTAATGTCAATATCAGTGTGGAATGTGAGGGTACTAAACTCTAGAAAGGACTAAACTCTAGAAAATAAGTTGTCAAACAACATCTTGTTAACTATAATGTTGATCTCATGGGGCTAGTTGAATACAAATTATCAAATGAGAACATAGACGGATTTTGTAAATTAGTGGCAAATAAATGGGATACTATACATAATAATAATATCGACGCTAGATGTAGAATCTTAATCTTCGGAGCAAAAATGTTCGATCTAATTAATCTAAAATCAAAATCAGAGTAGCATTTCATTTGCCAATTAGAGAATAAATCGGTTTTAGGTGTTTACTTACTACTGTGTATGCTAAACATCTAATTAATGAAAGAGAATAGTTGTGGTTGAACTCGTCTAAAGATGTGGCAGCAAAATCTTTCTCCCATGGCTTCTTGCAGGAAACTTCAACTGCACCTTAAACAACTACAAAATAATTTTTGAAAATAACACCTTGACAGCAGACCTGGATTTTCAGGCCTTTATAAATTCCACTTGGCTATGGACCTCAACATGATTGGTAATCCATTCACTTGGGAGGAGGTTTCAACTTTTCTTTGCATAGTAATCTAGATAGAGTTTTCGAAAACTTGCAATTTATGTCGATTTTTACACAAATTATTGTATCACTCTTGAATCATTCAAAAAGTAACCACTTCCCAGTTTTTGTCAATTTTCTATATGACATAGTGATGAGCAATAATAGACCTTTCAGGTTCAATAATTATTGGTCTAATCAAATTGGTTACTAGGAAATTATTTAGAACTACCTAAGCACAAGGACCCGTGAAAACCCAGTTTTTAATTTTTTGGGCAAAGTCAAAGGTATCGAAGTTAGTCTAAAGTTGTGTAACAAAAGTAAACTTAGCATCAGAGAGCAATGTGACAGTGTTGGGGAACAAAACAATTGTCTGTACATGCAATTACATAACAATAGTCAAAATGAGGAAATTATTCATGCATACAAGAATAATGTACAATGGCTGCAAATAATAATGTGTGATGAAGAACTGGTAAACTAGCAAAAAGCAAAAATCAAGTTGCAAACACAAGGAGGTCAACTAACAAAATTCTTCATATGCAGCGATGATTGCGAGGAGAAACATGCAACATATTCAAAGCCTTATTGATTGAAATGGTTATCACGTGTTGACCCTCACAAATTAAAAGAAGAAGTTGTCAAATCATTTTTTGCTTCAGCAAACAATCCACTAACTCTATCTCAATACTTGATTTGTAAAAAAGTATTGTCTGAAAAATGTAAGGCTAAAATTAACACAGCCAATTGAAATGGAAGGGTTAAGGAGCTCAACATTTCAGATAGACATTCTAGTAGTCCAGAGCTAGAGGGATCAGATGCAAAACTCAACAAATATCATTAGGAAAAAATTAAGTAGGAGCACTTAATTGCGATAACTCAGATAAGTTGACAAAAGAAATGAATCATACTTTCATAACTTTAGTGCCAAAATCTCAAAATATAAATAACATAATTGATTGTAGATCAATCCCTTGTTATGATGTGTTTTATAAAAAAATTGTTAAACATTTTTTGCAACAAGATGAAAAATATAATGAATGATCGTAGTTCTTATAACCTGACTTTTCGATCCTCGAATGTTGACACTAAATACATCCACGGTATTCGTATGCTGAATATGCAAGTGCTGAAAAAACTGAAAGTTAAGGTAAAATAAAAAAAATAGAACAGAATGAGAAAGAGAGAATACACATTAGAATCCCACAATGGAATGATAACATATAATATCAAAAGAACAGTACAAAATGTTACTATGAATATAGAATTTTCAAAGTTACAAAACATAAGTACTATCATCAGTCTGGATAGTTATAACCGTCTGTCCTCACAATGTTGATATATACAATATAGTAGTGCAGGGGAAATAAGAATACTATGGTAGGTAGACATCCAGCTCATCTTCATAAGCTTCAAAGTGTCCAAAGATAAATCTAGAAATATACATAGATTGACCCAAGCATTATAATAAAATAATACCCGAATCAGTCTTGTAAACCAGTGTGAGAAACTCGAGAAATATGTAACAAGTAACAGTAACCATTGAGACCATACGGATTTTCGTAACGGTTTTCCCCACAAAGAAACCAACCATTCATTAAGGTTAATATGTAGTGATATGATAGATAATGTCTAAAGTGAAGCACATGAATCATATCAAATAGCTACTGTGTGAATGTCACAACAATAATAGGTATACAATCAATACAATGCGTTCGCATAATGGATTTTCAATGGAGATCTCCTCAGATCAAGCCAAATCTGAACTCCTACACAAGGATTAGAGATATCCTTTTGATCAACGTACATCTCTAGGAAATGTACTATAGGAAACACAAAACTAGACCACGCCCAGATACTCGTGGTTCTGAATGCATCGCTTTCGCATGCATGTCCATAAGTAATATTAGATAAAGTCGCATGCACCCTTAGGATTGCTAAATGCTATGTTCCCTTTGACTATGCATCTTATCTCTGGTTTTAGTCATTTATGATGTCGAGGCCACATTCGGCATCTCTCACTCGAGTCTTCATCACCCGAACAGAACATGAATCACCAAATGGATTCCATTATCTTGAATAGGTCACGAATCGCTACATGGATTTGAGCATCCTTGAAAAGATCCTGAATCCCCATATAGATTCCCACGTAAGTCCTCCGATGAATGCTAACGATGTCCTCTCTCTTGGAATACTTCTTAAGATAGATAGTCCTATACGATAGCATCGTTTAAAATGTTAATGCAGACCTCTCTCTTGGACTTAACCATAGGATAGACAGTTCGACTCTATAACATTTCACTTCACAACCGCTTCTAAAACATAAAACTTGTATACTAGTTTTGAATTGGTATTTGATAAGTAAAACACTTACCGATCTCGGTCTCTTCAAAACCAATTCGATGAATTTCTGATTAAATCAATCCGATTCTTTCATAAGTAAGCAAAAGCTAGAGATGTTTCATACCAATTCTCCTCCCCAGATGTTCTCATTTGTATGAAATCATAAAGCCTTTTGATACTTCTTAAGTCAATATTAGGTCAAGTTCGATAGTCGACCAATCGACTATCTAGTCAAAAACAATTGCTTATACAAATCAATATTTGCATAATTAACTCATTTCTGACATTCCAAATTAACTATTCCTCATCCATAAGTGAAGCTAGGTAAGTTAGAGCACTGGTTGCATATCAAAGCCTTTCCTAGACACTTCATTCTTAAATCTCCTAAATAGATAGGTCTACCTCGTCAGCTTTTATTGTTAAGTATAGTATTAATGATTTCCATAAACAAGTAATAAATAAACACGATTAACAAGTTTCCGACATTCCTGACTTAACTATTCCTCGATCGATATGGAAGCCAGTAGATTAGAGCTCTATTGCACATATCTCTACTTGAACAGAAATCTTAACTCTCACTAATAGATAAGTCTACTTCATCGGCTTTTAGTGTTAAGCATAGTTAAGTACTTTTCAAATAAGTAATTAAACAGTTAACCATTAAGCAATTTCTAGCCCCTTTCTAAACCTTTTATTTATACTATTAAAATGCTTTTTAAAATTATATATATGCGTATGGTAATTTATTTATAAAACTAGATATTAAATAAACCATTTTTAGAAGATATTTATTACATGAATATAAAATAATCAACACATTTTCTAGAAACAATATATACTTAGAAATGCTTTTAAAATACTTATAATACATATAATAGGTTTTAAAATATTCACTCAAAATATTACTTGAAAATAACAACTTTACAATTTCCTCAAAAACATGGAAAACTAAGTTTTTATTATAAAATTCTCTTCTTTAAAAATTCACAATTAATTCCTAAAAATTCATAAATATATCAAACCACTTTTGAAATACTCGAATATGAGTTAGTAAACAATTGTAAAATGAATGAAACAAAATACTTAAATTTAAATATCTTTTCAAATCTTTTAAGTCCAAAAATCAAGGCTAAACGTGACAGTTTTGCACAAGTGAAGTTTTGACCACTTTTCAAAATATCACTTAGCTTTTTACTATCCAAACTTTTTATGGAAACAAACATACATATAAAACATTATAAATATGGCGAGAAATCCCTAAGAATCTCTCTACAAAGTTCCATAGAAATCATCGAAAACAAGAAAATTCCTAAGTGCATCCACAGCGACTATCGCAAATGCACTTTTAAATCCAAGTCCGATCTAAACCAAAGTCCCTTTATAACCTATGTGCTATGTTTCAAAACCTTGCTACATGTCACACAAGTCCATTCAAGTCTATACATATGCCGCTTAATTTCAAAGCAAGAATCAAAACCAATATTTTAACATATGTCAATATTAATTCAACAACTTAAACACAATTAAACCAAAATAAATATGGGCTATATTTTCATTCAAAGAGGTGTATTAACTCACCTTTTATCCAACAAACAACCAAGATCCAAGCACCCAAGTCCAAACCAAACCATGCAACCACCTTTCCTTCCCTGCCTTCTCCTTGCTTCACTTCCTTTTGCATTCCCTTTCAACAAATTGCTCACGGCCTATTAAGAGAGGGAGAGATGTGCTTCACTTTTTCCAAAACAAGCTAGGTATAAGGTGTTGTAATGTGGTAGTAAGCTTTCAATCCAAATTTGAGTTGATTTGGAGTTGTTTTACAAAAAAATTCTTTAGAACTTTAGAGAAGAAGAAGACATTAAAGAAGCTTACTTTTAGCTTTGTGAATTTGTTAATATTGTACAACGGTATGCCCCAAGAATGGTGCTCTTTAGCCTTGTTCTCACCCCCCATCTTGCCATGGAAGGCTCATCTCCTATCACTTCTCCTTTATCTCACTTCCTTAAGCAAATACCCTTATACCCTTACATTATAATATCTCTTATCCACTTGAAAGCTTCTAGAACTTTCCATTTCCTTATGAAGAGGAGTGTGCGTTAGTTAGATGCTAATAGTTGCTAATGTGTTCATTTGATCATTAGACAAGTGCAAAAAAGTTCGAACAACTTATATCGATCAAAAAGTTGTTTACCGATAAATCGATTTCCAGTCACATTATCGATTTTTCTTCGAAGAATATATTTTTGTAAACAATTTTCAAAAATAAGTTTCTTATAATTATTTATTAATTAAATGTTGTTTAGCAAGGTTATAAAATCATATTTATAACACTTAACAATATTTCAAAATGTTTCTTTATTCGAAGACGAAGTGTTTGAATTTTCGGGTTGCTACATTCTCCCCCACTCAGAACATTTCATCCTCGAAATTCAAACAAGAAAGATAATCAAAGGAGATGGAAGAACAAGATATATATATAGCGTACTGGTGAAACTATGCAAACTAAATTGCAAACCAAAATTCATACTAAGCGACTCCACTTTAAGCGGTGAGCACACTATAAAACATGTACGATACTAAGATAAGAAGGTATCCTAGCCTATATGCAACTTTGGATAGAACTCCTTCAAACCGTCCTCTGTCTTCCTCGCACAACCCTGAGTACCCTTGCTCTATGGCACTTCTAACCTTAACAAAGGAACAAGCACATAAATACTCAAATAGCATTCACAACCACTAGCAAGAAAAGCTCATGGTTTGCTTAGCTTTAAAACTCTCTCGTCGTCCAAGGACGATAAACAACCTACTAAGCATACCTTACACTCAATAGCCTTAGGTCATTACTTAGATGATTATTCATGCTACCATATAACCAATCGAAGAGTCATTCCTTAAACTCTTTAAAAGCCAACATAACACATCATACAAATGTACTAAAGCATGTACGTTGCACATGGACCCTTCATACGTAGTATCCGATTTGATCAATTACTCATTCACATAAATTTCACTTCCAAACCAGTATAGGTCATTTGACCTCTTTAGTGCAGACTCCAATTTGGTTTCTTGATTAGAAACCTCTGTTCTCCTTGCATAGCCATATACTATGATAGAAACATTAGAATCATATCACGAATCTGTATCAAGTGTTCGCTATTAAGAATCGAGTGAAAAATCCTTATTTGCACCGGTGTAAACCACCTTAAAAACATGTACTTGAATGTTGGATCAAGAACAGTCATGCAAATAAAATGATCTACGTACAACTTACGTACTTATCATGTTGGTTTCTTAACTTTACCAATTCCTTTTTAATCACGTTCATTTATACAAATAATATGTTATTTAATACTAGAAGCATTTATGAATCATTTCATAAAACCTAATTTCAAGTTTATAAACACTTTATAACTTCGTTATAAAATATTTCAAGGAAACTTATTTCACTTTATCACCCGTATGCTACTCTACTACATCCTAAGAATACATAAATTCATCTTATTTAACTGGGATGATCAACAATTTAAACTTGTTTTAACTTACTACCTTTTCAAATTCAAGTGTTATATAAAATCAACTTTATATTTTCAAAAATACATAACAACAAGTTCTATAACGATAGGGAAGTTTTCGTCTGTCCAAAATCGCCAAAAATTTCTGTTTCATTTTTACAAATGAAAACTATCAACTATATATCATACATGGTGCACAAACCAAACTGTCCTAATGCATAAGATATATGTGTCCATAAAATAACTTAACAAGAAAACTTTAGAACTAAACAATGATGTTTCATTTCAAACCATTTTGAAATAACATATACATAGAATTTTTGTATATCAAATCATACTTTCATGATTAAATCAAAATCTATTTTACTAAAACAACTCTGTAGCATCCCTCACTTAGAAACCCGAAAATGAATGCCGATGATGTTGCAGTCATCATCGAAATTATTTTCAAGCGATAGAAGTGAGTTCAATACACACAAACCATACTTTTGGTACTTAACCAAGATCATTCCAAAGCTATATTTAATACTTCGTATGATAATACTAATTATCATGGTTTAAACCAATTCCCAAATAATTACTTTCAAAAATACTAATATTATTTTTTCCAAAATATTGAAAAACATTTTCAAAGATACCAGGATTTAAGGTTCTCAAATTCTCTATTTAAATCCTTTTCATTTATAAACCATATTTTATAAACTGTACTTATATAAAATCACCTTTTATATAGATCTTTTCACAAATATTTATTTCGAAAATATTCTATCTTTCCTTTTGATTATAGTAAATATCTTTTACTAAATTTTGACTTCTAACCCAACATTATCACCGAATGCCTTATAGTCAAACAGTGAAACTTAGTTCACAAGGTGTTCGTTTCAATGTACCCACAATTACTATATACTCAACCCATGATGTAGAAATGTAAAACTGCTTATAAACTGGTTGAGCACAAATCAATAACAAGCAATGCTCCTAAACTGATTGAGCATGATTTAAACACTCATCAAGGTTATGTGATATGAAACTATGAGAAGCACTAGAGTCAAACAAACACGAATAGGAAATCCATGAACAGATAGTGTACCCTCAAGAATCTGCTTCCCCTTCTCTACTGCAGAAATAGCAAAGACCCTTGGCTGCTCCCCTTTATTGAGCATAGGAAAATCTCTAACAAAATGGCCTGGTAGATGGCAACCGTAACAACCTTTCGATGCAAGCTCTGCCTCAAGCTTCAAAACCATTTCAATCGATACTTTCACTATCTGTGCTCTAGCCACCTACCCTTCTTTTCCCGACCTATAACTACAAGCGAAGTTTCCCTTCTGCTTACACTTACGACAAACTACACTAGAAATATATCTCGATAGCTAGAACTTATGATTGTTGTCCCCAGCTGGCGTAGAAATATATGGCTTTGGTGCTAAGCTCTCAAACCTTAAAGCCATGTTCACCAAATCAACAAAAGATCATATGACGTGATTAGTCATATATCACTGGAACTCAGGGCGCATACCTGCAATGAACATCTCATTCTTCTTCAGTGGCATATCAACCAATCCTTACCCAAATTGAGATAAAGAAATGAATCAGTTCTCATACTCTACCACGGTCATGGCTCCTTGCTTCAGATCTAGAAAACTCGTAAATAACAAATTCTTTCCGGATTTTGGAACAAAATTTATCTCAAACTCATCTTTAAATTGGGTCCAATAGAAGTAGTTCTCTTAGACATCGGCTGTAATAGAACTCCACCAACCCATGGCTGCATCTATCAGATGTCGCGACACCAACCTACGCTTTATTGTGTCACCTAGCTCCATATCTCTGAATATCCGATCACATAATCATAGCCAAGACCGAAATTTTATAATAATCTCCATGCCACTAAACCTTTTACCCCTAACCTCTTATAATCATGACAGAGCGAAGCAAAACTCATTTGAGGGTTGACCTGCATGATCTCCTCTACGACATTCACCTTCGGTTCCTCAACCAGAGACACATTCCTTAGTGCTTGATTCATGATAGTACTACCCTATCACCTCTAGCATTGGCAGCTCTAGCACTCATAGTTCTTACTACCTAACCAAGGAAAAACTTCTTTAGGACACAGAAGGATAGAGCTATTTAAAAGGAGTTACTAAAAGGAGATATTCCTAGGGAATAATTTTAAAAATCTAGTTTTCAGAATAAAAATATACTCTCATATGTATAATACACTCGACTCATTCTAGGGTGTCGCTTACCCCATATCCAATGAGCCATATCCAACCAAAGCCAAGGTGTTTGCTCATCCTTCAGCTCTAATACCAGATGTAACGACCCGACTTTTCGACCATTGGATGTGGACACTAAATACATCTACGATATTCGTGTGTCGAACACCCAATTGTCGAAAAGACAGAAAGTTAGGGTAAAATAAAAAAATAGAATAGAATTAGAAAGAGAGAACACATTAGAGTCTCACAATGCAATGATAGCATATAATGCAAAAGAACAGTACAAAGGGTTACTCAGAATACAGAAATTTCAGAGTTACAAAACCTAAGTACTATCATTGGCCTGGATAGTTATAACTACATGTCCTCACAATGTCGATATATACAATAAAGTAGTGCAGTGCAAATATGAATGCTATAGTAGGTAAACATCCAGCTCGTCTCCATAAGCTCCAAAGAATCCGAAACTAAATTTGGAAATATGCACGAGCTGACTCGAGCATTATAAGAAAATAAAATTCGGATCAGTCTGGTAAACCAGTATGAGAAACTCAAGAAATATGTAACAATTAATAGTAACTATTGAGACTACATGGATTTCCATAATGGTTTTCCCTCAAAGAAACAAACCATTCATTAAGTTAGTAAATAGTGATATGATAGATAATGTCTAGAGTGTAGCACATAAATCAGATCAAATAGCTGATGTGTGAACGCCATAACAATAATACGTATATAATCAATACTGCTAAGGCACGTTCACATAATGGATTTTCTGTGGAGATCTCTTCGGATCAAGCCAAATCTGAACTCCTGCACAAGGATAAGATATATCCTTCTGAGCAACGTACATCTCTAGGGAATGTACTATAGGAAATACATAATAGGTCCATGCCCAAATAATTATGGTTCCGAATGCATCGCTTACACATGCATGTTCATAGGTAATAATAGATAGAGTCGCCTACACCCTTGGAATTGGAAAATGCTAGGTTTCCTTTGGCTATGCATCCTATCTCTGGTTTTAGTCATTTTTGAGGTCGAGGCTACGTTTGGCATCTCTCACTCGAGTCTTCATCACCCGAACATAACAAAAATCCCCAAATGGATTCCATCATCTTGAAAAGATCACGATTGCTACATGGATTCGAGCATCCTTGAACAGATCTCGAATCCCTACATAAACACCCATATAAATCCTTCGATGAATGCTAACGCTATCCTCTCTCTTGTAATACTCCTCAAGATAGACAGTCCTAAATGATAGCATCGTTTGAAATGTTAATGCTGATCTCTCCCTTGGACATAACCTTAGGATAAACAGTTTAACTATATAACATTTCACTTCACAATCGCTCCCAAAACATAGAACTCGTACACTAGTTTTGAAGTGGTATTCGATAAGTAAAACACTTATCGATCCTGGTCACTTCAAAACCAATTCGATGAATTTCCGGTTAACTCAATTCAGGTTCTTTCAGAAGTAAGTAAAGTTAGAAACTTTTCATACCAATGCTCCTCCTCGGGGGTTCTCATTGGTACGAAATCACGAATCCTTTCGATACTTCTTAAGTCAATATTAGGTCAAGTTCGATAATCAACTAATCGACTATCTAGTCAAAATTAATTGCTTATACAAATAAATATCTGTATACTTAACTCGTTTTCGACATTCCAAATTAATTATTCCTCATCCAAGAGTGAAGCCAGGTAAGTTAGAGCACTGGTTACATATCAAAGCCTTGCCTAGCCATTTCATTCTTAAATCTCACAAATATGTAATCTACCTCATCGGATTTTAGTGTTAAGTATAGTATTATTGATTTCTATAAACAAGTAAGGAATCAACACGATTAACGCATTTTTGACATTCCCGACTTAACTATTCCTTGGTCAAGAAGGAAGTCGGTAGGTTAGAGCTATATTGCTCATATCCCTACTTGAACATCAATCTTAACTCTTACAAATAGATAAGTCTATTTCGTCGGCTTTTAGTGTTAAGCATAGTTAGTTGCTTTTCAAACAAGTAATTAAAAAATTAACCATTTGGCCATTAGGCAATTTCTAACTCCTTTCTAAACCTTTTGTTCGTACTTTGACAACCCTTTTTAAAATGATGTATATGTGCATAGTAATTTGTTTATAAAACTAGATATTAAATAAACCATTTTAGAAGATATTTATTACATAAGATAAAAAAATTGTCAACACATTTTCTAAAAACTATATATACTTAGAATGATTTTAAAATACTTTATAATACTTACAGTAGGTTTTAAAACATATACTCAAAATATTACTTGAAAAAGAACAACTTTATAATTTCCTTAAAAACTTGGAAAAACAAGTTTTTATTATAAAATCCTCTTCTTTAAAAATTCACAACTAATTCTTTAAAATTCATAAATATCTAAAACCACTTTTGAAATACTCTAATATGAGTAAGTAAATACTTGTAAAAATAATAAAACAAAATACTTAAATTTAAGTATCTTTTCAAACCTTTTAAGTCCAAAAATTAAGGCTAAACGAGGCAGTTTCGCACAAGTGAAGTTTTGGCCACTTTTCGAAATGTTAATTAACTTTTACTATCCAAAAATTTTATAGCAAAAAAAATACATATAAAAATTATAAATATGATGTGAAACCCCTAAGAATCTCTCTTCAAAGGTTCATAAAAATCGCCAATAACAAAGCAATTTCTAAGTGCATCCACATCAACTATTATTATAAGTGCACTCCCAAATCCGAGTTCGATCTATACCAAAATCCATTTATAACCTATGTGGTTTATTTCAAGGCCTTGCTGCATGTCATATAAGTCCATTCAAGTCCGTTCAAGTCCATACATATGCCACTTGCTTTCAAAGCAAGAATCAAAACCAATGTTTTAATGTATGTCAATATTAGTTCAACAACCTAAACACAATCAAACCCAAACAAATATGAGATATATTTTCATTAAAAGAGGTGTGTTAACTCACCTTTTATCCAACAAAAAAATAAGATCTAAGCACCCAAGTCCAAACCCAACCTTAAAACCACCTTTCCTTTCCTTCCTCCTCCTTGCTTCACTTCCTTTTGCCTTCCCTTTAGACAAATTGCTCATGGCCTACTAAGAGGGGGAGAGATGTGCTTTAATTTTTCCAGAAAAAACTAGATATAAGGTGTTGTAATGTGTTAGTAAGACTTCACTCTAAATTTGAGTTGATTTGGAGTTGTTTTGGGAAAAATTTCTTTAGAACTTCAAAGAAGAAAAAGGCACCGAAGAAGCTTGCTTTTAACTTTATGACTTTGTGAATATTATACAAGGGTATGTCTCTCCTTATATAGGCTCAGGAATGGTTCTTTTTAGCCTTGTTCTCACCCCCCACCACGACATGGAAGGATCACCTCCCACCACTTCTCCTTTATCTCACTTCCTTAAGCAAATACCGTTAAACCCAAACATGATAATATCTCTTATCCACTTGGAAGCTTCTAGAATCTTCCATTGCCTTATGAAGAGGACTATGTGTTAGTTAGTTGCTAATGTTTTCATTTGATCATTAGATAAGTGCAAAAGGGTTCGAACAACTTATGTCGATCAAAAAGCTGTTTACCGATAAAACGATTTTCGGTCACTTATCGATTTTTCTTCGAAGAATATATTTTTGTAAAAAAATTTCAAAAAATGTTTCTTATCATTATTCATTAATTAAAGGATGTTTAACAAGGTTATAAAATCATATTTATAACACTTAATTATATTTCAAAATATTTCGATATTCGAAGATGAAATGTTCGAATTTTAGGATCGCTACAACCCAGTTTTTAGTTTTTGAGAAAACTCGAAGGTATCAAAGTTAATCTAAAGTTATGTTACAAAAGTAATCTTAGCATCAGAGAGCAATGTGATAGTATTAGGGAACAAAACAATTATCTATATGCAACTACTTAACAACCCTTAAAATGAGGAAATTATTCATGCATACAAGAAAAATTTACAATAGCTGTAAATACTGATGTGTGATGAAGAATTAGTAAACTAGTAAAAAGAAAAAATCAAGTGGAAAACATAAGGAGATCAACCAACAAAATTCTTCATGCAGTGATGATTGCGAGCACAAACATGCAACATATTCAAAGCCTTATTGATTGAAATGGTTATCACACCTTTGACACTTACAAATTAAAAGAAGAGGTTGCCAATCATTTTTTTGCTTCATCAAACAATCCACCAACTCTAGCTAAATGCTTGATTTGTAAAAAAGTATTGTTTGAAAACGTGCAACGACCCGCCTTTTTGGGCGTTTTAAGCAGACCCACACATCAGACTCAAACCATTCAAAAGGGCAGATTGTTATGGGGTAAATAAGAAAAAGAGAAAGAAATAAAACAAATACAGAATCTCGCAGCGGAATGATAAAATATAATAATCAAATAACAGTTCATGAAGTTGTTTACAAATAAATTTGATTATACTTATACAATACAAAATCAGAATTATAGACAACAAGAATAAATAAATAAATACAGCGGAACAACATGATGCAGTGGAATACATATCATAAATAATAATAGTACAAATCTCTGTCTTCATCCTCCGGAAATAAGGTCTTCAACCCTGAAATGCTCAGGCTGATCCGAGCGAATTTAAAAGGACAAAACACTCAAGTCAGAACTAAAAGATCTTATGTAAGTTAAATCAACGGTAAATATGAATGTAACGGCGTTAGAGATGTTTATAGGATTTGACATCTCTTATCTAGTGTCTAACGTGGGTGCAGTAACTTAAGAGATGTTCAGGATTCCCATCTCCTAAGGATCCGTTAAACTATCTACTATGTAGTACAATACGCTATTATAATATGTCTACAGTAAAGTAAAAGTATTAAAATAGCGTTAAGGCGTTACTTATATCCCCCTAAACACATTTTTATATATTCCAATAGTCTATACAGTACCATAACTCCTCCGTAAACTTGAGGCTATCAGAGGGAACTCCATAGGTATGGTACAAACCAAACTCGTAGAAGGCGCTCTAGGGCATGTGAACACGACACTCGAGGCAATGCCAGGGTAGATATACCAATTATGGATCCGAACTGGCGGTAACGCATAGCAGCTACTAACCCCCACATCGGAACACACTCCCAAATCAAAATCAAAGGGTGGTCACCAAATCAATCACAAAGCAACAGATATGGTATCAAAGAAATGTGTCCGATAGGAGGAATGACCTCACTTGGCTCGGCATGGCTCCTGTTTTAGTCACATCTAAGTTGACTCACGGGAGTCAGGGTCACGTCATACCTCATACAGAAATCGTTCGCCAAACAATTCTACTTCATTTCTGGAATCTCCACCACGTACACAGTTGTTAAAGTGGTTTTCGGTATTGGCAGAGAGTATGACAATATCCGATCCCAGTCTCTTTAACAACCAAATGCTTATTTCACACCAGATGGTTCTTTTACATTTCAAAAGTCAATTCATACATAATATCAAAATATCATATTCAATTTCAAATCATATTTCTTTCGAAATCATATTCACTTTTAAAAACTATATTCACTTTCAAATCATAGTCACTGTTGAATTTATCGATAAGATAGGTTAATTAAAAACTTAAGTAGTATCATCATCAAGGATTTAAATATAAATACTTCAACTTTACACCGTCTGAAATTTTAGAAAATAGTTTAGGTAATTATAAATAGTTTTAAAAATAGTTTGAATAGATTTAAAATAGTTTAAATAGTAAAAATAGTTTAAATAGATTTAAATTTTATTTAATTAGTTTTAAAATGATTTAAATAGATTCAATATAGATTAAGTAGATTTAAATTATATTAAGTAGATTTTTAAATAGAATAAATAAATTCTAAAATAGATTAAATAGATTTAAATGATATTAAATAGATTTAATATAGATTAAATAAATTTAATTAGTTTAAAATTGGTAAAATTGATTTAAATTGGATTAAATAGGTTATAATATATTAATATAAATAGAAATAGTTTAAATTGGTTAAAATAGTTAATTTAATTAAATAGTTTAAATTGGTTTAAAATAGATTTCAAAGTTATATCCAATATTTAAATAACTCAATTCTAATAAATTCACTTATATTTGACACCTCAACTTTAAAAATTCAAATTTAAATCCTTTGAACAATTCATTAAATCAATTCCAATTTCAACATTTACGCTTGGGCTTTGAAAATAATTCAACTTATATAAATCAAATTTCTATTTCAAAATACCAGTTAAATGAATTCAAAATTTTTAAAGATTCAAAAATCATTTAATTTTACCAATCCGGTGTCCGTATATAATTTTCTACCCTAGGGTCAAGTGATACGGATATTTATCATTTCGATCCACAATTTAAATTTTTACGGTTATATATCATTTCAAACCGCAATCCCGAATTAAATAAAATCCATAAAATCGCTCAAGTCTATCATTTCAACCCATAATGATTTTTCCTTAATCTATAGATCGTTCGAGTATGTATCATTTCAACCCACAGGGAACTTGTAGTGTTATAACATATAAAAATACAACATCCAGTCATCCAATGTCAACAATCAAACATTCATCACAATCATCATCCAAATCAACCAATAAACATCAATAGGTAACTGATAATCAATAACATGTATTAAATTGACAATTTAAATTCAATATTAAATTAAACGATGATTAAATGCAATAAAAGTCAAATTTAACTAGAATGATAATTTAAACATACCAAACATCGACCAATAAATTTCTAATCACATCCAAAATTTAATATAACTAACATAAGATAATCTAGTAGTTGTGAGTGGGTCAAAACACTCACCTTTGAATTCAAATCGATTTAAAATTCAAAATAAGGCCCAAATTTCAATAGTCTTAGAATTCATCCAAACAAGTTCCAAAATGTTCGAAATTCCGATATAATCCCGACGGAGAAAATCACGCTTGAATCCGAGCTCGTATGCAAAAGTTATTAACGTTAGAAGATTGGAAAATTTCTACTTCGGGTCTTACTTCGATTCGCCGCCTCAATTACCCGGTGCTTGCTCTGAGATTTAACAGCCTATATATAAGCATGGTTGGATCGAAACGACTACGCGACCCAAAAAGCCCGTTCTGACCCCGAAACGAAAATAGGTCATCCCATATATCGAAATGGATGTTTTCGATATTTTTAAACTTAATGGAACAAGTTTCAAGTCCTAATTCCATCGTATGAAGAAGTTAGCCTTTAAAATCAGCTTATTTCAATTGAATTCAATTAAATTGATCTCTACGCGTTTCGAGCCCGCACGATCAAATGGCAAGTCTGATCGCTACGAAACTTGAAGCCCTACAATAATTCACCGTTACAGATCCGATGAAACTGGTTTCGTCGAAATCCAAGTCAGTGGCTAAAATGGCTATTTTCACGTTAATTAAATAAATTAATAATTAATTAATTAAATCACTTTTTCATTCAAATTTGATAGTTAACAAATTTCATCATTTTTAATCACTTAGACATTTACAATGACTTAATACAAGTTTATATAACAATTCAGTGTTGGTTATTACACTAATTACAGCGTTCAATTTCACTATAATTAAATCCAATTAATTATAATTTAATCCCAATAAATTGATTTAATTTGATTTCAATCTTTATATTCAATCAATTATTACTCTAATAGCATAATTAATATTTGTTGATATCTTATTTCACTAATATGCTACAATTTCCATCTTTTTATTTGTATTAACTACCATATTTCAATTATACTGAATTTTTGTCAATTTCACACATTAATTATAATTTAAAATTCCAAATTAATTTATTTATCTTGATTTCACTCTTTAATTAAATCAACTCTTACATTATGAATATAATTAACATTTTTATTTCTTTTATTACATTCACAATTTACAGTTATTGTCTTAACTCACATTAATGTAACATTTAATGACATTCAATTGCAATTGATTAAATGAATTGGTAACAAATAACAATCGTCACCATTTCTATATTTAATTACATTTGTAAGTTTATTATTTACAACAAAAGTTAAAACAACTTACACTATATTAATTCTACAATTATTAATTTAACCTACACTAACTGTACTAATTAAGTGAATTAATTGCAATTGATTTCAAATTTAATTTAACAGGCTAAATAAATAGGTAATATATAGTAATTGTCACCATTAACCTTTTGTCACATCTTATAAGTTTATTATTCACAACAAGTGTTATAATTACTACCACAACACTAAATTTATTTAGTTACAATTCATTACACATTATTTAATTAATCAATCAACTTTTTAAATTATCAATTTCTTCTTTAATCCAATTATCAATTAATACGTACATTACTAAAATTTATTTACAATCTATATCAATTATAACTTTTTAATCCTTTTAATTAATTTGAATTTCATTCAAAGCAATTATAAATTACCTTAAATTAATACTATTACATTTTATTCCAATTATATTCTTATTATTCAAATCACAAATTTTTTTTCTTCCAACATTAAATCATAAAACTTTATTAAATTAACTACTTTTAATTATCAAAAATTTACGGGTCGTTACAAAATGTAAGGAAAAAATAACACAGCTAATTGAAATGGAAGAGTTAAAGAGCTCAACATTTCAGATAAATGATCCTAGTAGTCCAGGGCCAGATGGATTCGATGCAAAATTCTACAAATATCATTAGGAACATATTAAGTAGGAGCATTTAGTTGCCATAAATCAGATTCTCTAAAGGGAAGTTTGCAAAAGCAATGAACCATAATTTCATAACTTTAGTGCCAAAATCTCAAAACGTAAATAACATAATTGATTATAGATCAATCCCTTGTTGTGATGTGTTTCATAAATTTTTTGTCAAACATTATTTGCAATAGGATGAAAATTCTAATGAATGATCTTACTCTTATAGTCAAAATGCTTATATTCTAGGTATAAACATTTCAGAAAGCTCATTGTTGGCGTATGTAATGGCAAGAAGTTTCAACAGGAAAATTAGTAAAAGCGTATACATCAAATTTGATCTTCAAAAGGCATATAATAAAGTCAGTAAAGAGTTCATCATCTATGTTATGGACAAAATGGGATTTCCTCCTCAATTTGTTTCCCTCATTAAATGGTGTTTTCAACTCATACTTTCCCTATCATTATTAATGGCACTCCTCAAGGGTTCATCCATAGTAATAGGGGTATTAGATAGGGAGACCCTCTTTCCTCCTATCTATTTATCGTAGACTTGGAGTTTTCATCTGTCAAAATGGAGAGTGAGCATTTATTCGGAAATATCAACCCGATTGACAACATAGACCCAGTGTCAAATCACTTGATCTATGCTAATGATCTGCTAATTTTCTCCAAAGCTAATGTATCAAGTGCGGTTTCAATTAGAAATATTTTTAATGAACTTGAATGTTTTTCAAACCTATTAATTAACACTAACAAAACCAAAATTTTCTTGGGAAAGGAGCAATGGAAAACGTGCAGGTACCTTACGAGATTAGAGTTCAAAGTGCAAACCTTCCAATAAAATAACCGAGCATTCCATTATCAGCCAATAAATTCAATATTTCATATTTGGGGTCTTTCTCAATAAAATCAATAATAAATTAAACTCATGAACCAGTAATTTGTTAAGCTCTAGTGAGAGATTGAAACTTATAAAGTCAGTCACTTATCCAATCATTCAGTTTTAACTGCAAATAGTTCAAGTTCCTAAATCTTTTCTTCACAAAAATAGAATAAAAATGTGCAAATTTGTTATGGAAAGGTAAACATCAAAAAATAAGTTGGTCTGCTATGTATAAACCAAAAAATTAAGGGGGCCTTGTCTGGGAAAGCTTAAAGATTTAGGGAAAGCTTTTGTACTTATACTGCTATGAAATTACATGCAACAAGACTCATTATGGGCTAAATAGATAAATAGTAGGTATTGCTTGAAGAAGAATTTTTGGATAGTTAATCTAGACAATAATTCTTCTTTCACATGGAAGTTACTGTTGCAAACCAGAGATAGGTAAAAAAATAATCTTGAAAAAAATAGTCAATGGCAGAACCACTGGTTCATGGTTCGACCCATGGATCAAGAGTAAATCAATATCAAATATTTTGAGGTGGTCGTACATGGCACTATTTAACTTTAAAAAAATTACATGGTGAATAGCACCATCAATCAAAGGGAATGGTAATTTAATTCAATGGACCTGCCTAGGAACATCTTTAACATTAGGAAATAAATCAAAATACATGATGATTTTGAAGTAGATTGCTGGGAACGGATCACAAATAATGGCAGGTTTATCCAACAATCGGCATGGGAAGCAATTTGGGGTAGGGGTGAAAAACTGCAGTGGTATCAGAGTGTGTGGAATCATGTTTACTCACCAAAATTGTCTTTAACAACCTATCTCACCAACATTAATCATCTACCAACATAGATAGGGTTGAAAATTGGACAAGAGTAGAAGATCTATCATGTTCGATTTGTAAACTAGAGGAGGAGTCAAGCAAGCACTTATTTGTTAATTGTTCTTATTCTAGCAACATATGGATTAAGACCAATTCAACCCTAAAACTACAAAACAATATTAATGCAAATCTATAATCAATACTGGAGCAAAATACAAGAGCCGGTCGCCATAGAAGCAAAAAAAATAACCTTCAAGACATAATTATCACCACAACAACATAGCATATTTGGTAAGAGCATAATCAAAGGATCTTTCAATCAAATATTATACATGAGGAGACTAGATACAAACTTATCTTAATTGACGTCAATATTTGTTAACTAATTTGAATTTTATGAATGAAGTCTCCCCGAGGCAAGCGACCATTCTGAACTCAATTGAAAGTGGGCTTGCTCATGGTTTGGGCTCCCTAACTATGGATTCATGCTGAAGTAGTTGAATGCATGGCAGTGTTAGTTGATCTTCGCCGATCTAGCTATAAGTAACTTTATGGGTTGCCATTTTCAAGTTAATGAATCTATGTCTCAAATACTGGGAAAGTAAATGAAGGCGTTATCGAGAATATATAGTAATTTACCCGCATGAGAAGAAATTTTTGTCCCTTCGGTTATATTTTCTTATTCTTATTTTGGGTATTACTACAATTTGTATTCAAATATTACCATCTGAATAAAGTACCAAGTTTTAAAAAAATTTAGCTTAAACATGTCATCAAGAAGTAATTAGTAAGGGTAATTGAAGAATTATCATTTGGGCTACCTAGGGATTCATGCATCTACTATCCCACTTCAGATTACTTCGGGATTCATGTATTTTAGCATTAAGTGAGTGATTTTATATTTCTCCTTATCCTATGAATGTTAATATAGCAAAACAATTATTTTTAAAATGAATTTTGATGTTAAATTGATTTGAAATCTAGATCTAACTTTAGTAACCACTTTAAAATGAATTTAAAAAGATAAAACCCTATTTTGATTCGTTTTCCACTATTTTGCAATCACGTCATCATTTTTTTCATATGACCAGATCCAGGATAATGCATTTGTTTTAATCGCATTTCGATGGTTGATATATGTTATTCGAATATTATATGGTGATCGTATGTCATTATTGGGTGCATTTGATATGTTTGTTAGCTGTTTTAGTGCAGTTAGAAAGAGGTCAACATTTTGAGTAAATTGATGTCGAAATTTTTAAAAACATGATGCAACCGAAGTATGTTGTTATTTGAAGCCTTAGGAGGCCCTAAACAAGTTGCATAAGATTTGGAGGAGCTTTAAGGTGCAAAAATCATATCGGCGTAGGGAGGCGAATCATATTAGTGTTGGATTTAAAATGTGTCGAGGGTAGACGACTTCGGGCTAAGACTTTAAAAACATCATAAATTGAGTGTGAGCTTCGGGCCGAGGCAAGGACTAGAGGTTTTGTGACTTGGACTTTGAAATGCTGGTAAATAAAGAGGTTAACACTGACTTGATTTAATCTCAAGAATTTAGGCAAGGACTTTGAGGGAATAGAGGTGGAAATCCGAGCCAAGATGAGAGTTTTTGGGGTTAGGTGAAAACTTAACTAAAATTGGTTAAGTTATTTTTTTGGCACTGACATGGTAAATCATGTTGATGCTGACATGATTAGAGGTGGACCAATCATGATCAAACTTCATGAGAATGAAGGTGGTGTCTTGAGGATCATGTGGTGCAGTGTTCATTCGTTTATTTGACATTCGAACATGACGTGACAGTTCTAAAATGATAGAGTTGTATTGAGGCTATGACAACTCAATGGGGATTGAGTTGTGCTTTGATGATGATGACTCGATGAGAATGAAGTCGGGATGGAGATCCATAAGAATAAGTTCGATGAGGATAAGAACTTGTGGGTAGAATAAGTGAAATGGGTTCTACTATGGAAACAAATGGAATAGAATGAGGATGAGTTTGACTATGATGAGGCATGCAAATAGATCACTGGTACTTCGAGTATTTCAAGTTTTTGCATGTAAAGTGGAGGTAAGTGGGGACATCCATTTGGATATAAGGATATGATATCCTGGGTTGAGGATACTGAAACATACACCCTAGGCCATGAGGATATGTTGGTCAGATTCGGGCATCAAAAAATCGAGATTTTATACTAATTTTTGGTAGTGGATTGACTATACGAGTTATCATATACCCAACGAACATGATTGATTGTGATAATTATTTGATAGGTGCTATGCTTGTTATGTTTTGTTTATCACTCTAGGGATGTCAATTGATGTAGGTATTATTGACTTGGATACTTAGACACCCGATATTGTACGTAGACCTATAGTACACTTACACGAATATAGCATATTAACATATACAGTTATGTCCTAACTCTTTGGATGTCGGGACAGATGAGGTATGATTCTTCATACCTTATGTTCTATACTAAATCAACTTTCATAATATTTTGAGACTGTTTATCACTCACACTAAACTGTTGTCTGGCTTGAGGTTTTATGCTTTACTTCTTATTATCTCAGGTACTATTAAACGAGTAGACTAGATAGCAGGTATGGCATAGCATGCAACGTGGTACAGATGGACTAGTAGCAAGCTATGCTTTCACGTATACTATATTCTGGGAGCTGTTATTATTTCCTCTGTGAGATAATGTGGAGCTTTGATGATGTTTGAATTATTTTGTTTAGAGACAAATATTATAGGTTTATTTATCAATTATATAAACTCTACTGCTGTTTTGTACAACTTTATTTAACCTGTACTTTGATCTATGATGGTTCATTTAGTTATATATCTATCTTTCATATTTTATATCTATAATTGATATTATTTTGTACCCTTGTATTGTTAGATATACAATAGGTTATCTATTAAAGTTTGATATTTTACCACTTGAAAATCACTCTACATCGATCGGGTACTATCAGTGCACTATACATGCATATTGGGTACAAAAGCGTAGGGCGATAATCAAACAAGGTATCTGAAGAAATTTATGATGCCAAAAATGCGAAGATATAACGATATGACTAATCCTGGACAACATCTATTAAAGTATGGATGGCGTCCATGTGATGGATGTTATAAGATGTGGATGTTTTCCCATCTTCCTTTAGGGATCGACAATAATGTGGTTTACTTGGCTTGAGTCCAGAGCCATATCGTCGTACGGTACACTGAGAAAGCGAATTGTGGAGCAGTTTTAAGTGCATACTTTTCATCCTAAGGATGTCATGTCAGTGCCAAATGTGCATCAAAAGTCCAGAGAGAACCTGAAAAGTTTGATGAAGAGATTAAATGTTGTTGTAACGAAGGTGAGTAACCCCAAAGAGAACATAGTGTTGATGGCACTTATGAATCGAGTTCACACTTAGAATGAATTTGTTAAATGGCTCAAGAGAAAGGAATCAACCACTTTGAAAGAGTTTTATTTAAAGCATCCCAATATCTGTGCTTGGAAGAGGTAGATTTACAAGCATGATTGACCACTGGTGGTCACGATGGACCGAGCAGTGTGATTAAGAGCAACATAGCAGTCAAGCATGGTGATGATTGTGTTAGAAATGTTGCATTGGATGTTGGAAATAAAACAATAAGCGAAAGAACCCTAATAATGTCGATGATAAAAAATAAGATGGAAAGAAGCGTTCAGGGTTAAAAAATCTACCTTACAATGCAAGGTACTAAGAAATAAAAGAAGCCACCTCGAGGGAGGTCACTAAAGAGGGGAGGCACGCTGGAAAGTATTTTTGCTTCCATGAGAAGCATAAGCAAAATACGAATGGGTGCAAATATCTTCATGATGTAATTGAGGATTTAGTCAAAAAGAAAATGCTGAAGTGGTATGTTTGAAACCTGTAGGAGGGCGAACAAACTAATAATCAACCTCGACTTAAGGGAACCAGGCTGGTTCTTATGGAAAAGGGCACGGATAACCAGTTAGGGGTATTGTGATTAATACCATTTATGGAGGTCCGCATCATGTGGAGAAAAGTTGGAACAAGATAGAGTGCTATAGTAGCTTCTTGAGGCATATGCTTCAACAGACGTGTTATGCCATAAAAGAGGGTGCTCCAACGTAATAGTTGAAGAGAATTAATGATGACATTGTTTTTAAAAATAGAGACACTGATGGGGTCAAAGCACCGACGTTGACATAATGATGATTACGACCATGATAGGGCTAGCTATAGTGCTTCGAGTCCTTATTGATGGTGGGAGCTTGGTGAATATCCTTTTTAAGCAGACCTTCGTTAAGGTGTGACCGAAGAGGCCAAAGATCCAATCGGTTGCATTGAATTATTTGTGAAATTAGGAGATGGAGACTGTAAGGTGGTGTAGTTATAGAACTTGGTGTGGTTGATGGTTTTTCAACTTATAATACTTTCTTGGCCTAACTGGCCTTTGCTAACTTTAGAATTGCACTCGCTCCATGGTACTTAGTGATGAAGTTCCTACCAGAGAATGAAGTGGGGGCAATTTAAGGAGACCATAGCAATGGTCGAGAGTGCTACATTGTCGAGGACAGGGAGGTGAGGCGAAGCGATAAAGGAAAGGATGCAACGAAGCCTCTATACATCAAAACCACAAACCATAGCATTTACCACCCAAGCCTTGGCTCGGTCCTATAGCAAATATTATAAATAAATGGATCCGCAGAAGGAGCCAAAGTGGGCAAAGGCGGCATTGGTGGAGCTGATAATTGAGGTCCTGATAGATGATGACGATTCTTTCAAGGTTCTCAAATTCGGACCTTAACTCAGCTTGAAGATGAGGAAGGAGTTGGTAGGACTCCTGCTACAGACATGTTTGCATGGAAACATTCTAATATATGTCGGATATTACGTAAAGTTGCATTTTCATGTTGAATGTGAACATAAGTTACCCTTCAGTGTAACAAAAGCGGGGCAATATTGACTGGAGTGATTTGCTGCATTGAAAGAAGTGGATAAGATGAAGGCAAATGACTACATTTGTGATGCACTATACCCGGAGTGGACATCAAATCTAGTGTTGTTGAACAAGGCAAGCGGGAAATAGCGGACATGCATTGAATATTCCGACTTAAATAAGGCATGCCTGAAGGACTGCTTCCCCTTGCCATGAATAGGCTAGCAAGTGGATGGAACAACTGGACATGGATTATTCTTCTTCATGGACACATAATTTGGCTATAACAAAATTATGAGTATGTCTAAGATCAAGATTGTGGTAGTTTATCACAAACTCGAGGCTATATTTCTACAGAGTGATGTCATTTGTTCTAAAGAATGCTGGATGTACTTACCAGTGTTTGGTTAATAATATGTTCAAAGAATAGATCAGATGGGCGATGGAAGTCAATATGGACGATATGCTTGTGAGGTCACATCAATCAATGGATTATAAAAAGACTTTTCAAAGATGTTTGATATGCTCCAAAAATATAGGATGAGGTTGAATCCACTAAATTTTTCCTTCATAGTTGCATTAGGAAAGTTTTTGGAGTTCATTTTACACTCAAGTGCATTAAAGATAATCTACAACAGATTAAGGCATTAAAGCTGGTCACTACCCCAAAGACAAGGAGGGAAATGCAAAACTTGAATGGTAAAGTCTCTACATTAAGTTGATTATGTTAACAAGACATTTTGTCAACACCCCAGAGTTGAGTTATGGAATAAGGTTTATCTCTTGAGTAGATGGAAAGGAGTGGGAAGGGTCTATCTTCCTTAGATTTCCTTACGAGTTGATTGCTGATGTGCAAAATTGTTCAGATTGACCTACCGACTCATTCGAAAGGGTCGGCTTTTTCCTTTGTCAACCTTTCGATTCTGTTGAGACAGATTGATATTTCCTTCCTAAGCCCATCTTTCAAATCAGTTGAGATATCCTAGATAAGATTTTCCTTTATTTGTTTTGACCTTGTCGAAGACCTTGGTGGTTGCATAACTAGGACTTTATCTAAGAATCTGAAATAAAGGTTTCGACCCTGTCGAAAGCAAGGTTGTTTTGGTGTTAAAACTTGAACCAAGAATATGAGGTTAGGGTTTCGTCTTTGTTGAAAGCTGTAGACTTAAACATCTCAGGCTTGGATTGGGAATCTCAAGTTGGTATGATTTGGTGCTAGGTTTCGACCTTGTCGAAAGCTAGTCCTTTTTACTCCTTGTATTAATCAAACGTTTCAGTAGACTAAAGCTTGGTTTCGACTTCGTCGAAAGCAGAAACTCAGGGAAAGGTAGGTTGAAGTATGTAACTAAAGTTATTTGAATATAAGAGGTTTTGACTATGTCGGCAGGAACCTTTCGATGTAAGCGACACCTAAACACAAGATTAAACCTAATAAAAGATTTAAAAACAGTAAAGTAATTAAAAATATTTGAGACTTGCCTTTCACAAGCAAAAGAAGACTTTATTTCTCAAAATCCCTAAATTGATTTGGTAATTAGGGTTACAACACTTTTGATTAAGCAAATACAAGTTTGGAATGGAAAGAATCGGATCCCCAAAACCTGACCCCTTGGGTCTTATTTATAGATGCGGGTCAGCACTTTTCGACCCTAATGCTTTCAACTTGGTCGAAAAGTGGCTGCCGTATAACTCAAGTATGCCTCCGCCTTTTTCGAAAGGAGCGGTTGCGCTTTTCTTCTTTGTGTTGCCTTGTAGGTGCTTCCGACTTTGTCGATCGTCTTTTTCAATGGTTTCGACGATGTCGAGGTACCGCTGGTTTGGACATTGATGGTTGCTTCTGAACTCTTGTTTGTGACTTAATGCGGAACCCTTTTGGCTTATAATGACTTCAACCGTTTCGAAAGGCTTATTGTAGCTTTCGAAGGGGTTGTTCAAGACAATACTTGCTTTCAAGCAGTTTGAATGAAGGTGAAACCATTGGTTTTGAATAGTCTGGCGCATATACAAAAAGCTATTCTTCATTGTCTTTGAAAGGTGTGGCTTTGACTTGTTTATAGGGAATCACATGGTCGAAAGGGGGTCACTGAAGACGAAAGGGGGCTTTTGACTCCTTGGACTCCTTCAAAAGGTAAGAACCTTCTGGATTTTGATTGTAGAAACCTTTCGACACCTTCGAAAGGTTCTGAAACTTTTAGATTTTGGCGATAGCATCCCTACGACTCCTTCGAAAGGTCCAGCTAGAATTCTTCTCTCTTTGTTTCTCTGCTTAGAATGGTTTCGACTAAGTCGAAAGGTGGATTTTTGGAGTAACATTTACCCCCCTTGCAAAGGGATGCACTTGACTTTCCAAGTCAACTTTGTCGAAACCTAGAACTTTCCTGCCTCTTGGTCTTCCCGCGTGAATCTGGGCCGTCATTTAAATCTGATCTAGCGGTTGATAGCTCTTTGAAGTATTTTCTTATAAGTATGCTCTTTCTATCTTCTTCTTCATTTACCTACAATCGCATTTTCAAGTACAAGCAAAAGAGCTCTAAAATTCTCCACTTTTCTTTTTCCTGAATCAAAGTCTAATCAGATCTAAATGTAAGTTCGAGACTTTTTTGGTTTTTATAATTTCTCTTCTCTGTTATTCATGTTTTAGTTGAACTTTGATTTTCCAGATCTCATAAGTGAGATTCGACTTTGAAATTTTCGAATTTGATTTCCTGAGAGTAGGTTTGATTTGATTTCCTAAGCAAATTTTCCAATTTAGTTTCATGGGTCGATAAATTTTTTTTCTCATTTTGGAATTTTATTTCAATGCTTACGATTTCTGTTCTTCTTTAGAAAATCTAGATTTTTGGTTTGATAATAATTTTGTACACTTTTGAAATTAAAACAGGTTGATTCCTGTTGAAATCCATTTTCTTAATGGGTTTAATTTATTCATTTAATAAGTTTTTTGAAACCCTGGATTTGCAATCGGGTCTGGGAAAACAGAAGTTTCTATTTTCTTCGCCCAGAAGCTTCAAGTTGTATGGATGAAAAATTGGCATCACAAATTGACCTTTCTACCCCTTCGAAAGGGATTAAGGCAGCAACATTGGTTTTTCTTTCTTAGCCCCTTTCGATGGGGTCGAAAGGTATTGTAGCATGAATTTGACCAACCTTGTCGAAAGGTTGTGAAACAGAATGTAGTCATCCCTCTCAAAAGCAAAAAGTTTCAACTAAGTCGAAACCTTTTGTGTTGATTAAAATCCTTTCTCTTTAGTATGCTTTCGGAACCATAATGCCCTTTCAACCCTTTCGACACCTTTTATATCTAATGAGTCGAAACCCTCTAGAGTTGCCTTTCTCCAACGTTGTCGACATGCTCTAAATGCACATGATTTTAACTTAGGACCTTTCGACTCAATGGGTATATAAGGTTTCGAAGACGTTCGTATTTCTCTAAGAAAACCTAAGTGATAGGTTTCGACAGTGTCGAAGGGTCTTGTTATCCTGTTTGTGAGTTGTTTGTAGTGTATATTTTTCTCCAAGTTTTTAAGTTAACTTTGATTATTTCCTCTTAACAACTTGACTCCTGTGGAGCTTTCAACATTATTGAAAAGTGCCGCTACATATTCCCATCTTTCCTTTCAACCTTGTCGAGAGCTCGGTGATGGCTCATATTTTTGCTTTCGACATTGTCGAAAGGTTGTGGCTAAATGTTAATTTTCTTTCCCTTTCAACTCTATCGAAAGCTCTATACCTTTGATTTTTAACCTTAGCATTTTTCTAAGAATTTGAAGTTCCATGCTTGGTTTTGTGTTTAAGTTGCTTAAGTAGGTTTTCTACCAATTCTTGAAAGAATGCTACGTTCATAATAAACTTGAAAACTTTAACTGAAACATTTTCACCTGGCAGATTCATGAGCTCACCGAAGAAACTCGACGCTATTTCAAAGAATTCCTTGATATCTTCACAGGACGAGGTTGATGCCATCCTCAAAGACTTCAGAATTATTGGTGTGGAAGCTATTCCACCAAGGGAAATAGATACCATCAACAACCCTCTTGAAGGGTTCTTCGCTTACACTACCGTCCACATATGGCACGGAGGATTTATGCCTTTTCCTGAATTCCTGTCCAGATTTCTTTCTCACCTCCGGATTTCTCCAATCCAGCTGTCCCCAAATGTCTACACCTACCTCTTATCTCTAGAGATAATGGCACTAGAGTATGGACCCCCCCCTCCTTAAACGTTGAAGTTCTGAACCACTTGACCCGACTTGTCAAACTCAGCACTCTCAATCATCAGATCTTCAGAGCCAACCCTCTAAAGAAGCTGATATTGGATGGGGTTAACAAGTTTAAAGACTGGGAGAACTAGTTTTCCTTTGTTAGATGTTTCTCTAATATCAGTGGGGTCATTTCTACCCCTCGTAAGCTCATATTTTCATTGTCTTCTTTCTATCTTGTTACTTTTCTTGTCTAATCTTTGTCTTATGTCAGGTTCTCCCGCCAAAGAACTCAATGAGGTAGACGAAAGAACCGTGGAGTCTCTTATTGCAGCCTCTAATAAGATTGGAAACAGACTGAGGCTGCTGATCCCCTCTAACTTGAGGACGCATTCTCTTCGTTTCCCTGGTCAAAGGGTTTTGGGGCTACCCCCTTTGATCCAGTATACATCAAAGGGAAAATGCTTCCTCTCCTTGGGAGATTCTGAACATTTTTCTTCTATGTCACCTATCTGCTCAGACCACTCCGGTAAATTATTGGCACAACATTTTTTTCTATCCCTGTTGCTTTCTAAATTATTTTGTTGACTTTTAATCTGTTTGGGTCCTTTACAGCTACTTCTCAGGTTACAGTGCCTGTTAGTGGTGCCGCTCCCCTTCCTACAACTTCTGTTGTGCTATCCATTATCCAATCTTCTGCCAAAACCAAGAAGACCATTGAAAGGAAGTTAATGCCACCGACCGGAGTGGAACCTCCTCTAAATGCTGCTAAAGTTATTGATATAGGGGAGGAGGATCGTTCATCATTTGATATAGTTCCGGTGAGCTCGATCGTAGAAGCTCCTAAAGAAAAACTAGAGCAGACTCATTCTGCCATTGGTCCCCTCTCTCGCATTTTCGTTTTTGACTCTCCGGCTGCTCCCGCTCAAATGCAACTTGCTTTGGAAACACCCCCCACTCTAAAGCACATTCCTTCTAAGCCAACATCTTCTTCTCCTTCAGTCAATTTTGAAGAGATAGCCCAGTCTATCTTAAACCCAGAGTCCTTCACCTCCATCCACCCGCCTTCCACTATTTCTGACTTGGAGAAGCATTACCGCTCACTGATAGAGCAACAATTTTTGGTGAGTTTTACTTCAATTGACCTTATCATTATTGGTTTTCTCTAAATCTCTAACTTTCATTGCACTTTCTTCTTTCATATTTCTAAGAGTTGATTAACTCTACATGAACAAGCATACAAATCTTCCATTGAATCCTCCAAGTTCCAGGAGGAAATCTCTGCCCTTAAGAATAAAATGTCTTCCTTGTAGATGAAGCGACTTCTGAATTGGAATGATTAAGCTTCTCTTGCCCAGACAGAATCTGGTCTCCTAAAAGAAAGAAGGGCTCATCAACTCCTCGCTGATGAAAATTTTGCCATGGATCTAACTATAAAAGAATTCGACGAGGAGAAAGCCCGTATAGCAGCGAAGAAGATTTCTTTGGAAGAGAAGTTAAAGAAAAGCAGGGCCTCATTGAAACTTGCTGTCAATACCATCACATATTCCAAAAAGTGAGTATCTCAATTTCTTAATAATACTCTCGGGGAGATTATGTTGAATTTCTATGAAGAGGCTTTGATGCTCGCTTATGCTGATAATTTTAAGAAGTGCCCTGATCTAAGCTTCCCTTCGCTTGACTCTGTCCTTGTTGATAGAGTAATGGGCAAGATCGATCAAATAAAGCAGGGGATTGAAGTTGCAGTAGAGGAGGAATTGACGCCTCTAAAATTCTTTCTTTCGACGTTCCCTCTTTCGAAATTGAATTTGACTCTAAGGATGAAGGGGACAAGGATATTATTACCGAGGAGGAGGGTGATGGTGATGAAAATGATGACGATGACGATGATGATGATAACCTTGATGGTGGCCAAGGTTCAGGTGGTGATCGAGGGGGCCATTCAGGAACTTTTGAGAAGGATGGTGATGATAATGCTAAAGCTTTTGAAAAAGAACCATCTCCCCAAAAAGATGTTCCGCCTACATCTGTTGGGCCTTCTGCTCCTCAAGAAGGAGAGTCTGCTCCCATTAATGTTGAAGAGCTAAAAGGAAAAGAGCAGGCTTCCCACACTTCTGTCCCAATATCTCAGGTATGTAATTCTCTATTTAAATATCTTTCACTTCGAAGATAATAATAGTGCAAATCATTTATTTTAGATAAGGAAGAAATATGTCCTTCCCTATAAAACCAAACTTGAGAGAAAACAAGCAGAGATAAATAGGTTATATAGGGAGTTACAAGAAAATAAAAGAGCACAATGCACTTTCAGAAAAATATCATAGACTTGATAGAAGTGCATCGGTGTTGGCATCTTTTAAGCATCAAAGGGTTGCCCCCTTACTAAAGAGAGCGCGCCTTCGCTAGGATGCTCTCCTAAAAGAAAATCGGGAGTTAACAACCCTATTTTGGATGTTGATTGAAGAAAGAGACATTTTAATCAACTTCTTATATAAGGCTTATTGTAGACATTCAATTATTGATTTTTCATACTTAAGCGAATTTAGTGGGGGTCTACTTAGGCGTTTTCATAAGAAATACTTGGATGAATTTGGATCTGACCCGCACCTTAGAGCTTGTTGGAACTTACCATGGATCATACCGATTCCCAAAGATCTCCCCGTGAAAAGCTTAAGTATTATAAGAACAAATTTGTATCCGAGTTATTTTCTAAGTCTGTTTTGTATGAACCAGATGAGTAATTGCAAACATGTAACAATGTATTGATTTATAAATATTTGTTTTAGTCTTGCCTTTTATGCTTAGATTCACTTTATTATATTATTTCAGAGTGACTATTCATTAAGTTGACTTGTTTCTAGAGACCATTTAAGCCAATATGTTAGACTGAGAAGATTTTATCTTGAAAAGGCATCAATTTTAAAGTCTTTGAAATTAGCAAGATATTGTTTTCTTAGAGATTTACGAAAACTCTACTTGGAATATCCTCGTCTTCGCTTTGACTTCCTTGGTGATGAGAAGGAAACCTTCTTAAGGAGATCAGAACATTTCATACAAAATTAATTTATGGTCGCGATAGTCTTCCAGCTGGCAAGTGGGACTATAGCAAATGCCCACTAGTCATTACTCCAGAAGGACTCAACATTCTTTTTGATTCAACAGTTACCCTTTCCGCTAACTCATTAGATAAAGTTAGAAAAGTAGTTTCTCAGCTTTAGATGTAAATCAATTGTTTATTATTTCTTTCAACTTCGTTGTTGTTTGAGTTTTAATCTGTTACTATAATAATAAAGAGATTTTTCATCTTGATTTTACTTTACTTTGTTTCCTTTTGCTTACATAGGAGCTACAATTATCTACAGTTTCTCTCCCCCTTGATTTATCATCACACATCGCTACTCTTAGAGAGAAACTGTTAAATTCATGGGGAATAAGTGAACTTAGTGATGATATATTACTGGAATGCTTCGGTGGCAACGCCAAAGTCTTGAAGTGGCATAAAAGATATTTTCTTCAGAAAACCATTACTAGTAATCTAAAAGATCAAATTGTCTATCTTGAGACCGGTATCAAAAACAAAGATGAAACGATTTTATCATTGAAGCGACAGGTAAAGTCTAACTCTTTAATCGACTTCGATCATAAGATGTCAGAGCTTATTTAACAAATTAGTGATTTAGAGTTGAAATTGAAGGACAGTCAGGGGCAGTGTGAATCATTGGAATTCATTATAGGAGATAAGATATCGAGCATTGATTTACCAACTCCTCGTACTACTCCCTTAGTTTCCAGATCCACGAGGTCAAATTCTCTTGCTATTCAAAAATTTCCCTCAATGATTAACCCTCCCTCAGGCTTAGATGAGAATGCTGTGGGTAACTGATGCAGGAAAGTTAAATTCGAAATAGCTAGGTATTTCGATAAGCAACAAAAAGTGAAATATTCTCAGAGTATCAACGAGTATGTAGCCAAGATTCAGAAGCTTGAACGCGATAATTACTTCCTCCAGAAGTGCGTTGCGGAATTTGAAAGTGAAACCAAGATCCTTAGGGGTGCAAACGGAGCTTTCAACCACACTCTGAAGATAAATATTGATGTTATCGATGACGCGAATAGAGTTAGGAAGAAGGAAAAGAAACTTAAAGAAGTTATTTGCGCCACAATTCGTCATATAATGGATCCTTCAGTCGCTGAGACTCTTAACAAAGCTGCTCAAGACTTATGACATATTTGTACCTTTGAAATGTATAAACTTGTCTTGTATATATATGAATAACTTCATAGTTTTGTGAATAATTTCACGACTTATGTAAATCATATAAACTTTATAAATATCACCCGATTTGTGATTTTTTTCCTGTAATGTCACTTTTGAAATGCTTTTTGACAGCTCATACATTGATTTCTGTACCTACTGAATCTTTCATTACTTTTTGCTGTGTTGATTTTCCTAAAAAGTATGAAGCAAACAATATTTCTAGTTGTCAGCTTGAAATTGACATACCAGTCTATGTATATCATGTACTTAAATTAACAAATCATCTTGTTAATCGCATGAAAGGTAGTTTATGTTAAATGTCTAAATCTCATCCTTAACCATGATGAGAAATAATTAAGAATTCAACTCCAACCATTTAGCCGGAATGTACCAGTCATGTTGATTGGAAATCCCACCCTCAAATAGGGGTATAAATGTTGGAAAGTAGTCTTTAAGAGATATTGAATAAAAAGCTAAATCCAAAAATCATTATCTGAATATTTGTAGTAGAAACCCATTGACCCATTCTTGGGTATTAATGAAATTTGAAAAATTAGAAATCTGAGACTCAGATTCGAAAACTTATAATAATGATCTTTATGAGAATATTCTTTGACCCAGATTCAGGCATTTGTGATGGATAAATAGATACCCATTATTGAAATTTTACACCCAGAATAGGGCTCGAATAAGTAATAGTCTCGATACCCAAATTTGGGTATAACAAAGATAGTTAAAGATCGATAAAGACTTGAAACCCAGATTCAGGTATTAGTAAATGAAATCTTGAAATGAATGTCTCGAAACCAAGATTCGGGTATTAATAGATGAAATTTGGATATGAGAGATCCAAAACCCAAATTCGGGTATTATAGATGAAATTCAGATATGAGAGACCCGAAACCCAAATTCGGGTAAAGTGCAGTTATGTTCTACTCCTTTGATGTATGAACCTTTCAGGTTTGGTATAGAAGTAATTTGATTAGTTTCCTCTTGAGCTCGGATGTCTTAGTCCATAATTGGATATGTCGTTTCTCGGGCTTGAACATCTCAGTCTTCTATTTAATGAGCCTCCTCTTGGGCTTGGACGTCTTAATCCACATTTGATGGGCCTCCTCTAGGGCCTGGACATCTTAGTCCATTATTGTATGAGCCTTTTCTTGGGCTTAGACGTCTTAGTCCATTGTTTGACGGGCCTTTTCTTGGGCTTGGACATATTAGTCCATTGTTGTCCGGTGCTCTTGGTTAGCTCATCTTGGAGGTTGGAACCAAGGACTTACCCGACCTCCCTCCAGGAGGCGCCATGCCCTGGCCATTGTATTGCTTGTTTGGTGCTTTACCCTGGCCATCTTATGTCATGGATAAAGGCTTACTCCGTCCTCCCTCCAGGTGTTGCCATACCCTGGCCATAGCGTGGCGTGGATAAGGGCTTGTTCGTTGCTTTGCCCTGGCCATCTTATAACGCGGATAAATTCTTACTCCATCCTCCCTCTAAGAGGTGCCTTGACCAGACCAGAGGCACGGCCAAGGGCTAGTCCGGTGCTTTAACCTGGCCATCTTATGGCGCAGCTAAAGACTTATCCGCCCTCCCTCCAGGAGGTGATCTGCCCTGGCCAACTCGGTGCGAATAGAGGCTTTCTACCATCTTAGGTAGGCTACCATCTTATGTAGTATCCAAATATAAGGTGTATTTTACTCCCAACCATGTAGATTTTTATTTGGAAAGCAACTCTTTATTGATGTTTCTCAAATTCTTTTTACAAATTCATGAATCTTTCCTTGTCGAAAGAAATTGAAGATCATCCCCTCCAGGGCTTTCCAATGATTGGTTTCATGGTCATTCATCATATGGTAGTAACAATAGGATCCTCCCAGATTCCTTTCATGTTTTGGTTTCTTTTTCTATGATGACCAATAATTAAGCTCATCCTTAGTAAGCAAGTAGACATTCTCTATGGATGTTGTTAAATTGCACTCTTTTAGAAGTTTAGACTTGAAGCTTGATTCTTGAGGATGGCTTTTTGTCTTTTTGTTTCTTGGTCTTGTGGTTTCAAATTCTTCTATTGCTTTTTTTTGCCACCCTTTGGATTTCTTAAGTTGGAAGTGTTCCTGTAGTAGTTGGTTGCCATTTATGTGCAAAGGCATTGTAATCAGCCATTATTTCTTTTTCAAAAATTGTGCCTTTGGAATAGTGTTGGATGGTTCTTCTCATTTGATTGGATACATTGTCACTTCCATTTGTTCTCTTTCTCGAAGAAAAAATAGGGGTGGGGCTAACATGAAAGGGATTTAAGCTCCATTTCTCAGGATCGTATGATTCTGCTTTTTTCTTATTTATAATTCTCAGAGCTTCTAACCTTAATCTTTGTTCTTCATTTTGATTGGAATCTTTGATGAATTTTGAGGGAAACTCTATCTCATATGGCTTAGAGGATCCTTGTTCAGATCTTATGATTCTTCTAGCCATGATTTGACCAAACTAGATAAACTTGATGTTGGGTTAAGTGGGGTTAGAGACAAGTAGTTTTGGGTTTTCAACCCAATCAAAGGTTCAGGCCCTCCTTCTAGCGCCAAAATGTTAACAAGAAATCTTGTCAACACCCCAAAGTTGAGTTATGAAATAAGGTTTATCTCTTGAGTGGATGGAAAGGAGTGGGAAGGGTCTATCTTCCTTGGATTTCCTTTCGAGTTGATTGCTGATGTGCAAAATTGTTCAGATTGACCTTTTGAATCATTCAAAAGGGTTGGTTTTTTCCTTTGTCAACCTTTTGATTTTGTTGAGGCGGATTGATATTTCCTTCGTAAGCCCACCTTTCGAATCAATTGAGATATCCTAGATAAGATTTTCGTTTATTAGTTTTTACCTTGTCGAAGACCTTGGTGGTTGCATAACTAGGAATTTATCCAAGAATCCAAAATAAAGGTTTCGACTCTGTCGAAAGCAAGGTTGTTTTGGTGTTAAAACTTGAACCAAGAATCTGGGGTTATGGTTTTGTCTTTGTTGAAAACTGTAGACTTAAATGTCTCAGGCTTGGATTGGAAATCTCAAGCTGGTATGGTTTGGTGCTAGGTTTTGACCTTGTCGAAAGCTGGTCCTTTTTACTCCTTGTATTAATCAAAGGTTTCAGTAGACTAAAGCTTGGTTTCGACTTCGTCGAAAGAAGAAACTCAGGGAAAGGTAGGTTGAAGTATGTAACTGAAGTTATTTGAATATAAAAGGTTTCGACTGTGTCGGTAGGGACCTTTTGATGTAGGCAACACCTGAAACACAAGATTAAACCAGACAAAAGCTTTAAAAACAATAAAGTAATCAGAAATATTTGAGACTTCCCTTTTACAAGCAAAAGAGCACTTTATTTCTCAAAATCTCCAAATTGATTTGGTAATTAGGGTTACAACACTGTTGATTAAGCAAATACCAGTTTGGAATGGAAAGAATCAGATCCCTAAAACCTAACCCCTTGGGTCTTATTTATAGATGCGGGTCAGCACCTTTCGACCTTATTACTTTCGACTTGGTCGAAAGGTGGTTGCTGAATAACTTAAGTATGCCTCCGCCTTTGATGAAAGGAGTGGTTGTGCTTTTCTTCTTTGTGTTGCCTTGTAAATGCTTCCGACTTTGTCGATCGGCTTTGTTCAATGGTTTCGATGATGATGGGGTGCCGCTGGTTTTGACACTAATGGTTGCTTCTGAACTCTTGTTTGTGACTTAATGTGGAACCCTCCTGGGTTACAATTGCTTCAACTGATTCGAAAGTCTTATTATAGATTTCGATGGGGTTGTTCAGGACAATACTTGCTTTCGAGCGGTTTGAATAAAGGCGAAACCATTGGTTTCGAATGGTCTGGTGCATATACAAAGAGCTATTCTTCATTGTCTTCGAAAGGTGTGGCTTTGACTTGTTTATAGGGAATCACCTAGTCGAAAGGTGGTCACTGAAGGCGGAAGGGGGCTTTCGACTCCTTCGAAAGGTAAGAACCTTCTGGATTTTGATTGTAGAAACCTTTCGACGCCTTCGAAAGGTTCCGAAACTTTCAGACTTTGGCGATAGCATACCTTCGACTCCTTCGAAAGGTCCAGCTGGAATTCTTCTCTCTTTCTCTCTTTTGTTCTCTGCTTAGAATGGTTTCGACTAAGTCGAAAGGTGTATTTTTAGAGTAACAGATTCATTTCAAAAGCGATCGATAAATGTATACTATTCTTTGATGCCTTCAAGAAAGAAAGAGGAAATTTCCGATGGACAAGCAAATGTGAAGTTGCTTTTCTAAATCTGTTGGAACATCTCAAGAAAATACAAATATTATCCATGCTATTGGAAGGAGAAGATTTATATATCTACCTAGCAATATCGACTCATGCACTGAGTACAGCCTTAGTATGTGAGGAGTGCAAGGTCTAAAATCTGGACTACTACATCAACAAATGGTTCACTTGAGTAGAAAAGAATTATCCAAAACTAGAGAAATTAGCATACCGTTTGATGATTGCACCGAGGAAGTTGAGATCATACTTCAAGGATCATTTGATAAAGTTGTTAACTGTTTAGCCGCTTAGACAAGTGCTACGTCATCCTAAGACTTCAGAAAGATTGATAAAGTGGAACATCGATATGAGTCAATATGACATTACCTATTATCCTAGGTTGGTGAAAAGAGGTCAAACTATTGCTGAATTCACTACCCGAGATGACAAAGTAGAAGAAGAGCAGGTTGAATTATCTCAACCAAAATTATATGCGGTAAAGCATCCAATGACCATGATTCCAAGGTTGGGGTAGTTTTGACAACCTTAGAGGGTCAAAGATATGTTATGCTTTAAGACTAAAGTTGTAAATGACAAATTATTACGAACCGCTGATTGCAAGACTCAACATAGCAGAAGAATTAGCAGTCTAGACACTGTAAATCTTTAATAACTATAATATAGTGGTTTGCTAAGTGAAAATGGAATTTCGGACTAAGGGTGCATGACTCGCCCCTTATTTATTGAAAATGTTGGAGCTCATAGAAGACACATGGCACTACATGGTAGTGCACATCCCGAGAGAGGAGAACACAAATGTTAATTCATTACCCAAATTAGCAAGCTATAGAGATTCGCAGGTGTTAGGAATCATGCTAGTATAGGTGTCCAAAACTCTAAGCATCAACGAGATGGATGTTGATAGGATCTTAAAGGTTAAGGAAGAGAAGGGGTTGTGGATGACTTTGGTTAAATATTATCTGCTAAAGGAAACTCTCCTAAAAGTAATGAATGAGAGAAAAAAGCTCTTGCATAAAGCACATTAGTTCATTGTGCAAGGAGTGCAATATAGGAGAGGATTTTCTATCCCAATGATAAGGTTTATCGACAATGACGAACCTAAGAAGATCCTTGCAGATGTGTATGAAGGAAGCTTTGTAGACCATACCAGTGGAAAACATTAGCAAGAAGTTTCTTCACTACATATATCTCTGGGCAACTATCATTCATGATGCACCTAACTATTCTAGAACATGTGACAAGTGTTAGAGATTTGTGAAGATTCCAAAAGACCCACCCAATGAGCTTAGCAAATGGTTAGCCCGTGGCCATTTGTAGTTTAGGAACATACATCATTAAAGTGCTACCAATTTCAAGATGCAGAGCAAAGTACACAATAGTAGTTGTGGGCTATTTCAAAAAATGGGCTAAAGCAACTTACGACGAGCACTTCAACGAAAGCGATAAACTTTGTGGTGAAAAACAATTTGTGCAAATTTGGAGTTTCGTAGAAGATAATCACCAACAATAGGTATCAATTCGAAAGTACCGATGTGCCTAATATCGGATGTCCATTATCAAGAAGAGACCTAAGAAAGCCAAAGGCAACTGGATGGATCAGCTACCATTGGCACTGGGCTTATCAGACAATCTAGAAGTCCACAACTGGTCATACTCCATTTGCTTTGGCTTATAGAACCGAGGCTATGATATTGATCGAAGTTGAAGTCCTTTTTTATAAAATATTACACAATGATTCTAAGGTAAAGGAGGAACTCTTGCTTGATGCCCTCGACTTGGTTGAAGAAAAATAGAAAAATGTTGATCCAAGGGTAGTTGCTCACCATCGAAGAGTAGCAAAGCTGTACAATGCCAAGGTTAGAAACTATACCTTCAAAATAGGCGATCTTATTTTGAAATGAGAATTTCTGATATAGGGGCACTTGGTTCGGATTGGGAATGTTTCTACATGGTTGCATAGAAACTTGGAGATGGCACTTTCAAGCTATTAACTGTTGCTGGATCCTGATGCTACGGTTATGGAATAACGAGCATCTACAACACTTGATTTTCTTTTTGTAATTAAGGCATCCTATTCATTTGGATTCGAAGTAATAAGGTGACAATTTCCATTTTTTCATGAATAAAGTTTGCCTTTTGAATCAATGGAACTGTAGTCCTAAAGTCTATTTGTACGCTACAAGAGTAGTAGCACAATCAAATGTTACGTGTCTTAAAAAAACCAAATGTTTAGGCACCTAGAGATAGGTACCGATGAATTCCTTGGAACCAAGATCCGGTTACTTGCAGTATAGTTGAATCAGGGTATAATTAGATAATTCACCCCTAAACATCACATCTTTGACCAAGGCCAAGAACTAGGCCTAGCCATGGATGAGTGCCTGAAGATGGGCATCGCAGACACCGATACCCGGAGAAAGGAATCAGTGTATAATTCAATTTTTGTAGGTAAAGCACAGAGTTATACCAATGTTCATGTTGACACGGGAAGATAAGCCGCATAACCTCAATGGGCATCAATAAAGCAGAACTTTGTTTATATCCAAACAAAATATGTTAGACTGGTAATAAATAGGGTTGGCCGATGAGATGTAGTTTATTTACTCAAACGAGAAATGTTTGACCAATAATACACAACGCTAAGTAATAGAATGACACTAGGCAATATAGATACTTGTTTATATGTACGAATTTACAATAAATAAAGGCATTGCATAGGTTACTGACGCAGGAAAGTATGTGTATAAGTAATTTTATTGCAGATAATTGTATATTTATACCTACAAGACGGTACATAGTAAAGTAAATGAGACAAAGTTGAACAGAAAGTAACATTTTATTTACATCATCTTTTGAGTGCAAATTAGTGAGGGCCGCACCCGCACATCATCAGCCTATGTACAGAAATTTCAAAAAGAAAAAAAACATGAAAAAGACTAAAATGAGCTGTCTTCGATAGGTATAACATAGATCATTTGTGATGTTTTCCCCCTCTTTGACTTCTTTCGATCCTGCTTTGATGGTGTGGGTTTCCTCTTCCCTTTCCCTTTTATCTTAGATGATTCAAATCGATTCTCTGAATCGAGATCCAAGTAGTAATCATTATTGGAACTCACTGGGAATTTGGGAAGTTCACCAGGTGTCGGGGCAACAAATGGAAGAAGGAAGGATGCGAGCTAGGAAGGTCGGTAGGGATATCGACAATGGAGGAGGGATCTTTTTCATTCCTGGCTCAATTTTGATTTCTTTCAGCTTGTGAACATCAACAGCCTTAATTGTTGCTTGGGAAGACCTAGGCCCTGACCCTTTGGTAGTGACAACTTCATCATCGTTATCGTTGATCACATCAGACTCATTTTGTAACAACCTTGCTTCCTATGCCATAATGAAATGTAATTTTTAAATAAAATAAAGTTGTTTGAATTCAAAATTTGATAATTAATGTTTAAAAATAAATAAATAAAGAAATTTTTAGTTAGATAAATCATATTTATTAAAAAAATATTTTTAATAAATTGAATTAAATTTATAAATTATTTTCAAATAATATATTAAATTGCATAAATTGTTTAATTGAATACAAAATATTTTTATAAGTGTAAATAATTGTTTATGATTAAAACAGTGGAAAATTAATAGGTGGATATTGAATTGAATGAAATTGGGCGTTTATTGAATATAATTTAGTATAATGAAGTGTAAATTAACTTAAAATCAATTTTTTTTTGAAATAAAAGAAATGAAATGAAAAATCAACTAATTAAAACCGAAGTCCAAGCCCAATTAAGCTCATTTTATTCTCTTCTTTTCTAGAATACTCTCCATCCTTCACCAACGCAGACCCACACCTGAACCCAAATCTCTCTAATCAAAATCGCGACCTGCAAAAAAAAGTGCTTATACCCACATGCGAATGGACGTCATCGACGAGCTTGGCAAGTCGATGCGAGCGAAGGGAAGTCACCGCTGGCGACCTGGGATGTGCGACCGAAGCTATCAAGAAGGAGCGAGCGTACAAAAATGAGCGACGACCTAGGCCCTATATGCCTGCGTTTATGGCAATGCGATGTGGTGGTGTAGGCATGACTTTGGACGTCGATTGATGCTTAGGCGAAGGAAGTGGAGGTGCGTGTGTGTTCATGTGTGTTGGGCGGAAAGGCTAGTGAACTAGGAGGCGATGAGCTATGGTGTACCAGATGCATTCGTGGTGTTACCAGTAATGCGAGCATGGGCATTAGGAGAAGGAGGAGCTGGGGCTAATTTTGGACAATGGAGAATTGAACTTCTCAGGTATGGATAGCAAAAGGAAGCTCAATATGGGCTGACGTAAGAATCGGAACCAAGGTGAGTTATTTCTTAACCCACACATCTATATTCTGATCGACATTCCATGATTTTTCTTTGATCGTTGGATGATGAATTATGATGGAAATGGATTGCCTTGATTGGAATTGATTGGTATACCCTTGTTAAATTGTTGTTGTGGTGTGATATTTGTTGATTGTTAAATACACACAGATTATATGATGTGGTACAATAATTTGATGGCTGTTAATAACGACACTTGATATTGATTGGAAGGGTGTAAATGAATTGAAATGTAAGTTTTGATTGAAATAAGAATATTCAAAATAAATGGTGAATTTTTGAAATATTTATTTATTTAACAGCGAAAAATATAGAAAATATAAAAGTGAAATATTTTTGAGAATTTTGTGAAAAGAAATTATTAATAAAAGATGATTTCCTGGATATGATTAAATCGATGAATTTTGAATATTGATATTTTATTTATTTACTGATGAAAAAAAAAATTTATATAAAAGATTTTTATAAAAATGATACTTAAAAATATATTTTAAAGCGATGAGATGATTTTATTTAGATCTAATAAATTGGAAGTTTATAAAAATAATATTTTGAAGAAATAATAGTTGAATGAAATTTTTTATTGTACGAAAATTGTTGTTATGAGATCCATTATATATATTGTGAAGTGAATATTTGAAAGTAATATATTTTTATGTTTGACTATTTTTATATAAAAAGGATTGAAAGCAATAGAATTTTGGTTTGGTGAATTATTTTCCAACAACAATAGTTTTAAAAAGGGTTTGAATTGTAAATGCAGGTTTCACTAAGCCACAAAGTGAATCAGACAACAGCAATCACATAGCATATAGAAAATTTCTATTATCCCACTTTTTCACATAACATATGGAAAAATCATTTGTTGTGTGACACAATCTGATCAGACAACGTTTGTTTTCAGACAATATTTATCTATTGTTTGATTGAAGTTATCAAAAATTTTAGTTTTGGTTCCATATTAATATTTTGGTTTCCCTCTCAATATTTTTGTGGCGCGTCTTCTTTAATTATTTGCCTCTTCTCTTTCTCTCCATTCAATCTTCTCGAAATATATTTCCTTCTTCTCAAAATTTTCCCTCTTCTCAAAATTTATTTCCCTCTTCTCAAAATCAAATCGACAGAACCCTAAAGTCGTCTTCCTTTTGACTTCGAGCCGTCTTCTGGAATTAGGGTTTCCTAATCGAAACGCTGATTGATAACAAAATCGTTTGCGTCCCTTTATCGATTTTGATGGTAATCATAACGGCAGAACCCTAATCTGACTTGTTCATTACTGATTCTTCAAGCCGTCTTCCGTTGTCAAGAGATTCTGATGGTAATTGATTGGTATGATTTCTGCCCCTTTCGTTTTTGTACCGTTCTCAACTTGTTTCAATGCTGATGATGAAATGAGTTTTTACAGGGATTGAATCCCTATATTTTGATCGAATGATTATCTGAAACTTGCATGACTTGTTCATTGTTCGAATACTTTGCGATATATTCTACATCCTCTGATATATATTTGAATATCTTTTAAACGAATTTTAACAGTGGTTGGATCCCTTTGATTTCGGACTTGATTTTTAATTTTTGATCAATGACTTGATGCTATTCTGACTTGTTCAGCTTTGTTTAAGTTTTCTAATTGGTTTTTTTAATACTGATTCTTTACCTAATTTGTTTACTTCATTGTTTCACTAGTTCGAGTAACTTTGTTCTTGGTTGATTACTGCAAATTCTTTGCTTGTACATGACTACACCATAGTTGATCTTGTTTTGTTGGCTACTGATTTATCTTGCTTGCACCTTAGTGTACGTGACTACTATACAAGGCAGTGCTGATTGGTTGGCTACTGATTTATGTACTTATTGTGGGCTACTGATTTATCTACTTATTGTGGGCTACTGATTTATCTACTTATAGTTTTGTAATCGCACTTGTCCCTACTTTCTTCAAGGCAGTGACTGGCTCCTATTGCTACCGATTTGCTTTTGATTTTGATTAACTTTGGTTTCCTGAGTGTGTCCGAGTGTAAATGTTGCACTTGTATTTGTGTTTCCGACGATTGATTTTGTACATGTATGCTTTGGTTTGATTTATATACTTGTTGCCCTGTGAGAACTTATGGCTATTTACCCATGTACTTGTATATACTTGCACATTTATTAGTGCATATACTCTTACACTTGCACCTGGTTTTCATCTTAGTGCATGTTGGTCATTTTGTACTATGTTCTTATGTAGTTGTATGTTCGTATGTACACGCGAGTTGCCTTGAGCTGCTCCTATGTGCACTATGTACTCTTGAGTTATAGTCTAAACTTGTACTTGTTTTGTTGCCTTGTATTCTCGATGGTTTGGTTCCTTCCCTTGTTGTCTATGTGTGTGCACTAAGTTTCTGGTGCATTTGAGTCTGTTTTTGATTATGCTCATGTTCGGTTTGTTGTACTTACTTTTGGCCTTTTCCCTTATTGATCTGGTTATGCTATTGACCACCCTTGTTGAATTGCTGAAGCTTGTTTTATGATATGTGCACCTGAATTGAGCCTAAGGAGGCTTGGTCTTGACCTCGTGCACATTTGCATTGTGTTGAGACTTTGGGCTTGACCTTTGCAACAGTCCGTGAGATTTAATCGATGCCCAGCCTTGTGATATTCACAGTGATACACTGTGCATATCATAAGTTGTCCGTACATATATATATATAAATATATTTTTGTCCCTGTCTAAAATAGGAAGAGAAAACAAACCCATAAACTAAGACATTATTATTATTCAAATTCAATTTTATTTTTGCAATTTAGATTTGTTTCCTTTTTCATTTTACAGCGTTGTTTATTGAAAGGTATAGGAGATGGCTGGACACAAGCTGGAGCAAGCAAATCAAGATCAACATCAAAAGCAAACTCGAGTGAGTGTGAGGGAGTGTGAGTAAATAAAAATGTTATATACGAGGGTGTAGAAAAATGTTGTGTATATGATAGTGATAGTGAAAGTTGTATTGTATTTGAAAATATAAGTATAGTGGAAGCTAATCATGTACTATTTGAATTTGATTTGAAATAAAATATTTATTTCAATAAAATTGCGATTCATTTATTTAATTTTGCAAACATTTATTTCATTCTATGAACAACATGTAAGTGTAATTAGTATCCATATTAGTCAATATTTATATGTTGTCTAATAGGAAATTCTAAAAATGATATTATAACATCAAACGACATATGGTTTTTTTGTTGTGTTAATGCATATCAGACGATGGGACATATCTGTGGTCTGATGTGCAATGAGATGGCATTGGATTTAACGATGTAAAGATATGCTTTCAGACAACAGAGCATATCTATCGTCTGATGCAATTTTTGGCATAGTGTTTTAAATATTTTAGTTATGGAATTTTATGTTATGGCTTCGAGAAATTATTTTGATTATAAATCCTTATTAGGAATATGGAATTATTTAAATTTGTTGTTTAAAGGAAATTATAAATTATAGAACTTCGTTGGAATTATTATTTTAATTTATTAAAGAAGTTGCAAAATTTTGAATTATTTATAAAAGGAATTTAATTGATTTGAAATTAAATTAAGTTTTAAAATATAGATTTCCTAGTAATTAAATTAGAGGTTTGCAGATATTTATTTCTGAATGGAAAATGGATTTTGAGGAAAGATTAGAAATTTTATAAATTGATTTTCTTTTGATTAAAAATTTATATTTGAAATTACATTGAAGATTTTGTGAAAAATGTATTTTTTAAACCCCTTCTAAACCAATTGAATAAAGGATGGTTGATATTTCTATGTAACAAGGAATTAGAATAAACAGGGTTATAGTACCATATTGTATGGGACTTTCGATAATATATCTTCGGTTATTCTTTCGACTTGTTATATGGAATAATATCGTGTGAATTCTAGATTATGAGGAAGTTGAATAAATGGATTGATAACAACGTCTGATATGGGACATTTAGTGACACCATCTGGTATGTGGCATTCGATGATACTATTCGGCTACTCTTTTGACTTATAGTATATGATATTATTATGGGTATGGACTGTAGTTTACGAGCATTAAGTAAATGAGCGAGTAACACCAAATAGTATGGGACATCTGCATGATATTTGTTCAATTACTTACAGTGAGGGGCACTCTTATTTTACGAGTTAATGTCTAGAGGAAGTGCTCGTTGTGTACCAACTTGTGTTGTGTGCTATTTATCTAGATAGACTAGAGTCCATCCTAGTTTCCTGATCGTGGGGCCACACCCTTTATTCCTGGCATCACCTTACTATATATATATATATACATGATGTGTGATGATGTTTAGATTGTGTGAAGATATGCCCCGATGCCACACTAGCCAAACAGTCTGTTATCATTGGCCAGTAGACTCGTGACCGTAGAGTATAGATAAATATAGTGTCATGATGACCAGGAGTAACTAAGACTGTGGGTGTGATGTAAGTGTTGTGTGTTGTCCCCTGGAGAATGTGTGTGATGTGTATCTCCCATCTCGGATATGTGTGACTATATCATTATATTATAGTATTTAGATACCCTCCTAAACATATATTCATAGGCGTGGACCTCTTAACCCATTGGAGCATGCTACGTGCTGCGAGGCTTCCAATAGGATTATGTGACTTGAGATATATAGACATACAATACCATACTCATAGCACATTACTTAATTATGTGCTTAATGATAATTGATTCCCTTTTGTGTTACGGGAATGTTGGTCGATGATTGGTTATATGGTTAATTTGCCCACTATGTTGTGGTTCTATTGATGGGTGTCATAGTTGGATGTTTGGATAAATGGATTTCTTATTTATATATGAGATGTGACGTTTATTTGAAGGGTGATGATTTGTGTATGGTATGATTGTGCAAGTAACACCGATGGTATGGGACATCTGTGTGATATTTGTTCGATTACTTTCTGTAAGGGACGCTTTTATTTTACGGGCTAATGTCTAGAGGAAGGGTCCGTTGTGTGCCAACTTGTGTTGTGTGCTATTTATCTAGATAGAATAGAGTCTATCCTAGTTGGCTGATCATGGGGTCGTGCCCATGATACATGGCATCACCTTATATATATGTATGTATGTATGTATTTATGTATATGTATACACACACATGATGTGCGCCGATGTTTAGATTGTGTGATGATATACCCCGATCCACACTAGCCAAATAGCCCGTTACCATTGGGCAGTAAGCTCATGACCGTAGAGCATAGATGGACGTAGTGTCATGATGACTAGGTGTAACTAAGACTGTGGATGTGTTGTGTGCTATAAGCGATGTCCCTTGGAGCGTGTTGTGTGCTATGTAGCTCCTATTTGGGACATGTGTGACTACATGATTATATTATAGTATTTAGATACCCTCCTAGACATCTATTCATAGGCGAGGACTTCTTAATCCACTAGAGTGTGCTGTGTGTTCCGAGCCTCCTAATAGGATTATATGACTTGAGATATATAGACATACGATACCATACTCATAGCACATTACTTAATTGTGTGCTTGATGATAGTTAATTCCTTTTACGTTGCAGGTCAGTTGGTTGATGATTGGCCATATGGTTGATTCGCCCGCTATGTTGTGGTTTTATTGATGGGTGTTATGGTTGGATGTTTGGATATGGATGTCTTATTTGCTTATGAGATGTGATGTTTATTTGAAGGGTGATGATTTCTACATGGTATGATATATGTGATATACTCAAGATGTTTATACCTATTTATTAGGCTTGTTGATAGCACCATGCCATTTATTATTTTACACTGAAATCCACATTCTAGACATAGTCTAACCCGTGTGTTATTTACATAATACTCGGTTCAGTCTGAGACATTACTGGTTTAGGGATAAAGTGATCTGGGCGTAGATGGAGGCTAGTTTGTTAGCTGACTAGTGCATCCTTATTTATTTTGTAGTCTTGTGCATATTGATGATATTGAGAAGTATGTATTGAATTTATACATTATATATATATTTTTGATGATAGTTGCCGTTTGACTATTTTTTTAGACCCACCTGGACTCGAACATATTATTTATTATATGTTACGCTGCGTTGACGACTCTGTGTTCTCTGTGATTTATTTTATATTGTGTATTTTTTTATCCTAGAGGCACACGTGTTTATTGCTTTGTGTCGATACTGTGTATGTATATGTGAGTTATTTATGATTTTTGAGGTATGTACGAGTGTTAACCTAAGGGAATATTCAAATGTGTACCTTACACAGTCTCATCTCTATGTTATCTAATAGTATTACCCAGTAATACTCTTCGATGATATGGGTATAGAGGTAGGGTGTTACACGTCCAAGCATCGACCTTATAGACATCAAGATCAGGGTAGATCAGGGGAGGAGATAATGATTGAAAAGAGATTAAAATAATGATTGACATGGTTGTAAGAGCGGTCAACGAAGGAACTTTTGTAGAAGATGGAGTGGGAAGCGCTACAGTAGTAGGATAATCTGTAAGATGGAAAATAGAGAAGAGAAGATTACAAACATCTTCAAATGACATTTGAAGCTTCTTGAATACAGGGGAGTTTAGAGATATAACTTTGGGGGTCGATGTTGGAGTCTAAGAGGGTGCCTCAATATGCCTTTCCTTAAGAATAGGATATAAAGCAAAAAGATTTGGGGAAGTTGATGGTGCTACATAAAGCCAGAGTCCTTAGGATGATACCCCCTAAACGCTGAAGCTAATACAGTGGAGTTTGATGTTGTTACTGTTGTCGATATTATTAATGAGATAGAGGTTGTAGATACGAGTGCAGATGACCCAAGTGTAGGAGTTATGGCAACCTTGGAGCTTTCCATTGTTAGAGTGATGTTCTCTATTTGAGTTTTCTGTTGAATAGTAACTGAACTTTCAACCAAATTCTTAGAGAAGGATTTGGCTGGAACCCCAATAGGCACCTGAGTGGAGGTGGAAGCTTCAAGATCCTACTCTGCCTGACCCTTCGCTTGGCCTTCTAAGTCTTTTTCATCGAGGAGATCGACTCTAACTTCCTCTTCATATCTCTTATTTAAGTATTTCCTCCAAGGCGAGAGCAAACATTAGGGAGTACACTTCTGCTAGCCACTTGATACTTTCATTTTTAATAACATTGGCATAGAAGCATTCCAGTTGACTTCAATTTTATCTCTAAGCACTTTTATTTCTTTTTTGGCCTTGATGGCGAGAGCTTCTAAGAGTTTCTTTTCATAGTTGGTTTGGATGGTCTCATGCATGCGTTCCTCAGCCAATATGAGCGCTTCATTTTTTTCTTTCTTTTCCTTGTTCACCTCAACCTTGAGATTCATAATTTTAAGGGCTTGAGTGTCGATGGTGGCCTGTAGTGTAGCCTTTTATTTAGCCAACTCCCTACTCTTGTGAACGACATTCTAAACCTTCTCTTCCATTACTTCAAGCTTGGCCTTAATGGCATTCATTTCATCTTGATGCTTCTTTTCAGTATCTTCTATCGCCATGTCTTTTTTGGCCACTACTGCTTTTAGTTCACTTATCTCTTTAGAGTAAAGTTGACATATTCTTTCATGTTTCTTCTATTTGAACTCGTATTGCTGGATAATGAGTTAGTTAGCTCTATTATTTTCAAACATGGCTCCAACCAAGCTTTTCTAGATATAATATTGTTCCATCAAGTCGTTGAAGATAGAAGCACCCTGATTAGCTACTTTCCTAAGTACGTTCTTCAGGTTGTAGTTGAATCTTACCCCAATAAAGTAGTGATTTAAGCACTACATCTCTGTGACAACACAAAAAGTTGGGCTAACAGCCAGGGTGGAAGTAGCGAAAGTAACTTGCATTAGAGTAGCCACAGAAACATGCTCCTTACCAGGCTAAGGAAGGATAGATTCGAAAGTAGAAGGGTGTATGGGCTTCGAAGCTTGTTTAAATTTTCGAGAAGGCACCAAAGCTTGGGGTGAAGGTAGTGTAGAAAAAGGAGCAGTAAGAGCTTTAGAAGTTGGAGGAGGGCTTTCGTATTTTGGAGAATGAGGGTCCTAGGATTTTAGAAGAGGAGAGCATTCATGGCGTGGAAAGCCAGACATCCTTGTTGATCGTTGCTGGTCACGGGAGCCTAGGTCGCAGTTTGCATGATATCTCCTTTCTTCTTCATTTAATTTTTCCCTTTCCTTCCTTTGGGTTTGCTCTACATAAGACTCATAAGAAGGTTCATGCCTCTGGTAAGACGAGCTCACAGATTTGCAACCATAGCATTTTTCTGATTTGTTGTCAAGACCTTCAAAGAGAATGGAACATCCCATTATACCTAAAAAGAGATAAAATGGATCCAAAACTTAGGAATCAAATGAGGGTACGAGCAGAGTGAGCATGCTTTGATCCTAAGTGTAGTGTAGAGCATCAATGTGTCCTATTTATTCTATGGACCATCCTCTTAGGTCGAGTGACTGAAGTAACTTCCCCTATAGAAGTAAGAGGCACATCCTAAGTCTCCAATATAGAAGCAAGTCAAAATTGTTATCTACTCTCAACTGGTTGCTTTTCATTGATAGATGCTAAAATATTATACCTTGATGTTCTAAGAGGTTTCCTATACACGTATACACATACATGCATGCATGCATACATACACACACAGATACATACATACATACATACATACATATATATGTATGTATATATGTACACACACACACACACACACATATATATATATATATATATATTTGTGTGTGTGTAGGAAAGCATTTCTTTATCTAGTTATACTATGACATTATGCTACTAAAAATGAGCAACAATAATACCAATAGTAAGATTAATAACGTACCTTACCATCGTGCATCTCATTAAGAATAAACTGTTTCCAGTACTCCTAAGAATGAAATCACCTATTTAGATTGAGGCTTATTGTTACATCCTCCACTTCAAGACCTGAAATAAACATCGGTGAAGTTGTAGTCATCGCTATAATTACTTTCAAATGGCAAGATGGGATCTAGTTTTTTAACTAAGTAAACAAAGAATCTAAAATATAAAATCATTACACAAATTGTCTTTTACATATTTATTTCAAAAAAGTTCACACATAAGGGTACATACAATAAAATATAGGTAATAGTGACATGCCCAAAATATGAAAATGCTAGTAGCTACACTTAACCAATTTTATATTCTGGTTTTGCAATAGCGGAATACAAAATAAAATGCTGGTAAGTACTAAGCCTCCAGCTACATCTTTGGAGCTTTATTCATCTTCAAGATAACCTGGCCAATCCTATAAACTCAGCCTCCTCAAATGAGTACCTATGAGTTTATGGTAAAAAGAACAATAAAAACATGGGTCAAGCATAAAGCTTGGTATGAATAATAGTTCTCCCTAAACACGAAATATAGTGAGACCATGTAGCCCAATGAAAACAGTTTCCCCCTCACAAAATCATCATCAACAATCTACATCATATCATGTAACATTAAAGTCATGATATTATCAGCATCATCACTACAATTACAAGTATACCATATACTTAGCATTATATTGTGCACCATGTCATTCAATCGTCAATCTCAAACACAGGTATCACCCATACTGATCATCCATATATTATGAACCAAGTCATATTATGACCACTCTTATTCGCACTCATCTACTAGACTCGTATTTTGGCGTCAAGTTATAAGTTATCGTTAACTCTACTTAATGATTACCACTCAAGCTTTATTTAGTACTTAATTCATCTTTCTCGAACAACGTCATTGGTGAAATGACTACTCATCCATCTTGGGAGCCACTCTGGCTCTTCTAGGAGATTTAATGTAAGCACCTTAAATACATTCTAACAAGCATCCTTATCAAGCGTCAATAGCCTTTCATAGTCTAAGAAACACTTTTGTTTCATGTTGCCTATTCATTCATTATTTCATTAATTACGTCCATTTTTATGTTATTCACTCAAACCGGAGTTAGTTTGCTGAATTGAACCCATTAGACTTCTCAATTCTTGGCACCCTGCCATATACCCATTGAATTTAGACTTCACTAAGCCCTGACACCCTGACATTCGATATCACCATGTAGGTACATTTAAAAGAAACAATTTGTAAAACAACCTTCCCTAAGTTTCAAAATGCATGGCGGCCCCCACTCAAAAATGCATTCCACCAAATACCCCTCTAAATATTTCCAACAAATTTTTTATTTTTTTACCACATTTTGGATCTACATTACAACGACACAAATTCTGAGCAAGTTTCAAAAAAGCTTCAAAATTTTGCTTCTCTTTTAACCTGCAAATATTGAAAAAACGAAATTGCTCAGAAATAATAGCAAAATAACGTAGATCAAAAATATGGAAAAAACAAAAAAAAATTCAAAACTTAGGGAGGGGTGTTTGGTGAAACAAGATTTTGGAGAGGGGGCCATCACCTATTAATTTTGAAAAGAACGGTGCATGCCTAATTTTCATGATCTAAATTCTTTGGGTTTGATCGGTTCTTAAATTTATTAGTTGTGTACCCTATACATTCCATTGACCATCTTATTTAGGTCAAAATCCTTTAATATTTGTAGATAAAACATTTCAATCTTTCACATTATTCAAATGATTCAGTTTATCATTCTTAACTTACCTTAAGCTTTAGTCAATTCCATCTTTACATAAGTTATTGCATTATAGCTTGTTATTGTTTATTTTATACATTAAACGCCATAAACTTCAAGTTTACATCATGGAAACTGGCTTCCAGAATACTTCTAATACTAACATATTCTAATTAACCAGACTATATAATGTTAACTATCAAACGTATGGCTTTAGCTATCACATGCATAAATTAGTGGCTATAAGATGTTTAACATGTATATAACTATCACCACTACAAGTGGTCAACTCTACAAGCGATCGGCTCTACATGCTATCGAATTTATAGACTATCGCGTGGAGGAGCTATCGGTCCTATAGCTATCAAATGTATAGTCTATCATATGGACAAGCTATTGGTCCTATACCTATTGAGTATATAAACAAATGCTATCGAGGTTATATCTATTAAGTATTTAAGCTAATGCTATCTAATTTATATATGTTTAGTATCAACTCTAATGTTATCGGGCTTATAGCTATCGTGTTTACAGCTATCGAGTTTATAACTTTCGATTCTATAGCTCTTAGGTTTATGGCTATTGAATGTATATGCTATCGTGTAGAAAAATTATCGTGTGTATATGATAGAACGCTATCGTGTCTAAGCGATGCGAAGCTATCGTGTCTATACAATAAGAGGCTATCGTATGTAGCTATCACATCTATAGTGGCAATTCTTTATTAAAGTGGAAAACTGTTATATTACATAATAAGCAACCATTTTTGTAGTCTTTACAAATGTTATGTTTCCATTTATTACTTTTAGATCTATGGCAGAATATCAGAATCAAGTTATTATTCTCTCCTATGATTACTTCTTAATTAACAAATTTCTTTAATTAATTTCTTAATTAAGTATATTTTCTGTCTTGCCATAATTCATATTAATTTAAAAAAATAATGGAAAAGTTTCCAAAATTCATTGAAAATCATAACCACTTTCATTTATCTTCAGTAAAAATTTCATATAAAAATACTGGCTTTTTTAAACATTATTTTAATGCCAAAACCAACCATTTTAATTTTAGAAAATCCATAATAAATTATTTTCTTATTCAAAAATTATAAAATTTAAAACTCATCCCAGATATGATATTATAAACATCATATCAAAATTCTAGTTCATCTAGAAGCGATCAAGTCACCTTTCACTCTGAACATGTCTTTAACTTTGCTATATTTCAACACAACTTACATAAGATTAAGCTATCATCATTATAATAAAAACACACAAGATCCAAATCGAAATCGATATGGATATAAAATAAGGATAGTATTGTATGCTACAGTAAAAAGCTAGACCAAATCCTTTTTAACTTTGCGTTGGATGTGTTTTTCTCTGCTCTTCTTTGCAATGGCATAGCTTTGGTATTTTTGTATTGTTTTTGTGAAATGAGAGAATGTGGAGAATATTGTGTTCTAGGGCTATAAGGATTAGTAATTTAGGCTTGGTTGAAAATCCCTTCCTTGCTTAATCTTATTAATTCCTTAACCCCTTATTGTAAAATTTCCATCATTCCTTTAATCTTTTATGGCTAAAATTAGTTATAGTAATTTCCCGTAGTTCAGCTCAATTAATCTTTTAAGTTTCTCTGTAATAACTCATAAATTTTAATATTAATATGATACTAAATATTTGGATTAAAAGTAATAAAATAATCAATTAAAGTAATGGAGGGGAAAAATGGTCATTTTTAAGACTTTGGAATTTGACAATGAGACCCTTTGAGACTGGCTTTTTTTTTAATAAAAATGGTATATACGTTTGTTTAATTTGGAGGTCGTATGAAGGAGATACAGACAAATTAATAGTTGAGAGAAAAATTCAAGAGGTAAGTTGACATACAGACGAATTACACATACATCGATGTACATCTGAAAATCTTTTATCATACATTCAATCATTGCACATATGTTGATATACATCTTAAGATATGTCAACATATAGGCGACAGTTTCAGTTTTTGAATATTTGAATTAAGGTGAGAAGTTATTTTAAAACTTAAGTGGAAACGGTTTTTTTACCCGAATTTAATACTATAAAATGCCTATTTTAGACAAGAAAAATAATCTACTCTTTTCTCTTTTCATCACCATTCCTCCTCTCCTATTTCATAACTTTAAAGTGGCATAACTCCCTCAGTTTTCATTGGATTTTAGCGATGTACTTATCAAAATGATCGTGGAGGCGAGTACATCGATCTAGTGAAAGAAATAAGGCAAATTACGAAGGTTTCTATGCATTAAAGGAATAGAACCATAAAAGGCAGAAGTGGTTTGGAGAATTTCGAGAGATTTTGTGTTCATTCCTTACTTGTAATATAATGCATATTTAGTATCATGATGATTATTTATGGTTTATAATATAAGTAATTAAACATTAATATTGGAATTAAGAGATTAACTCATGGGTTGGGAGGAAATAGGATAAAAAGTTGGTAAAATCAATTTATATGAATATCTATAATTATAATATGCATGATTCTTTCTATATTCACCATATAATCTTTGATAACACTTTAATGGTGTTTAGATCTATATATGAAGGAAATTGGAAGATTTATCCTTGAACTAAATAAACTTCAAATAGTTGAAGGATTGACCCTCAAATTGAAATATACTCGAAATCAGATGTGCTAAGAATGGAGGTATTTGTTAACATTTATTGCTATGTAAAGATGGATTGATATATTATCTTTGCAATAGTTGTTTGATGTCGATATGAACAGTAAAAACATGTGGTACAAGTAAGCGACCGAGGATACAATGCTCCCCTATAGCACTTTAGTAGGCCAGGTAGAGGACTGGATGGAAAGCAACCTTATAAGGCCTCGAGCTAGTCCATGGCATGAGTCCAATTTGGTGTGGAAAAGGATGTTAAGCATTCCTATAGGACCTCGAGCTAGCCGAGGACGTGAAACCATTAGGTAGACGATGATAATACAATCCGATAGGGTCTCGGGCTGGTCTACGATGTATTTACCATGAGTTAGATACCCAATGGTAGTACGATCTTGTAGGCCCTCGGGCTAGTCCAGGATGTATCTACTTACACCTTAGGCGCCGATCATATTATAGTAGTATCTTTGTACAATATGTGGAGTAGGCATGACTCACTTACTCAGACTTATGTCTGGCCCACCTTATTTTTCCTTTTTATTTTACATCACTAGGTTGATGGAGCCTTAGAGTAATGTTGGAGCATGTGACGGGGAACTAGACGTATATGTTATAAACAAATGACTTGATTTGACTTATGAAGTATTTTGGATTTGAGTTTGAATTTGTGTTGAAAAGAGATATGCAAATGAAAATGTTGATACATTATGGTGTTATAAAATAACGATGGTTAGTTTATATTATATTTTGTTTCCTCCCATTGTGAGATTCAGAAAGTTTGTAGTTAGTAACCTTGTTTAATTATGTTATCATCTTTTAATGACTTCTCGTTTTGACTCATCGTGGTTTGAAATGTCGGTTCAAGCATTAAATATACGGGTCAAAAAAGTGAGTTATTACGATCCCATCCTTGATTAATTAGATTTCCTTCGAGTAATTCCTTTATTAAATTCCCTTAATCATTGTTTAATAACACTTGTTATTACTAATTAATCCCAAATTATGGAACTCCAAATATAGGGCTTACACTCTTCCTTCCTCCCTTGTAGGAATTTTGCCCCTAATATTCGAATGAGGTAGAGCAATGACCACAGTCATTAGCATAAAGTGTACACACAAGTACAATAATTACACTAGTACCCTAAAATGTAAAATCATCGATCATCAATCGTAATGCATTAGTGCAACTACTAACACATACTCATATCATAACATAAGATACACTAATGCCACTACTAATTCATATAATAAATAATCAAAGCACACGACTAATATCGTCAAATGCCTAAAATAACTTAGGATAGATATTCCTAATCTTATCCTCTACCTCCTAGGTACAGCCATCTTAATTATCACTCCACTAGACGCAAAAAAACTATTAACTTTGTTCCTCAACTCCTTCGTATCACGGCATACTATTCCTTTTGATCGTCGAACATATGTCAAATCTAGTAAATAATTCCTCAATAACCCTTGATTTCATTACCGCACTAAGGTCGTGTACTCATTTTCTTAAGTTAGAAATATAGAAAACATTATGCACACCCACTAAACTACTAGGTAACTCGACTCGGTATGCGAGTTTACTAACTTTTCCATCATAGGAAATGGACTTACATATCTAGTAGCCGATTTCCCCATTTCTAAAGCGCATAACACCTCGCATCCATGAAACTTTCACAAATACATAATTGCCTACTGCAAATTTTAGTTCCGTGCCTCTTTTATCGACGTAGCTGTTTTGCCTTAACTGCACAAGCTTCATTCTAGCATGGATCAACTTTATCTTCTCAATGTCGTCTCTTACCTAATCGAGTCCTAACATGAGTCTATCTCCCCTATCCAACCAACGAACTATTGGATCAGGTGCATTAGTAGTGGAGTTAAAAAGGTAAATTTCAAAAATAAAAACCTTTTAGTAATTTGCAGAATATCGTATATTGTAATTATGTGAAGAATATTTATTTATACTAAATCAAATTTTATATTTATTAATAAAAGAGTTTTGAAAATATTTAATATATTTAATTTTATTTATAATGTTTATTTATTTTTTCAGTTGAATAATAATATTAATTTATTAATTTAATTTAAATCTATCAATTTAAGTTTTAATTTAAAATTATATTTTATATTTTATTATGTTCGTATTCATGATACAAACATAATAACTATATTAAAAAGGATATTCTAACCCAGGGGTAATAAGGGAATATTTATATAATTAACCACTGTAACTTACGGCTAATGAATCGATAGGCGATAATCATGTTTATTAATTAATATTCTAATTTATATAGGTTTAATAATTCAAAGTTTTATAATTTAGATAGGTTTGACTTATTCAAAATAAGAATCTAGTAAAACACACACACATCTGTATTTGATTTTTTTTATTTTGCAAATTTCAAGGTTTTTAAATTTTAAACTAGTTCAATTTTTTTTTTAAATTATATATATATATATATATATATATATATATATATAAAAAAAGTTTTAGTAGAAGCCATGAGCTTCAAATATAACTTGTTATAAATAACTTTGGTATGGAAACATATTTTATGTGTGTATAAAGAATAAACTTTTTTATAAACTTGCAGCTGACAACAACTACAATTCTTTTTATAAATATTTTTTTGAAAATGGGTTCATTTATTAATAACTAACAAATATAATACACGCATTAATACAATACACAAATACACTTACCTTTCAACCACAATCTCCTTTATCCACCAAATCAACCCATTCCAGCCCAATTACTAAAACCTAAATCATAAAGAGTAACACAGAAACTATTCCTGTTTGACTTTGGCCCACTTAAGCCCAATAATTGATCACGTTTCATCTTCTTCTTTTGTCCAGCGGTTACTGTAACTGTCTGAAACCATTCCCGAGAATCACGTCACCAACACCATGCCGCTTCGCCGTCGTCGCTATGTCATGTCGAAGTACATGACCGACGGCCGTGAACACAAATTTCTCGAAACTGTCTTCCCACGTTTCCTCAAATCCTCATTGTAACCGCTTGTACGCTTCTTCGTCTTCTCTCAAGAGTCGTTTATCCTTGTTCAACACTAACTATGAACAATAACAGTCACCCACCGCAACTCTCTCCTAGTTCGAAATTTCAGCCTTTGTCAATTTTCCAACCTCATACTAAACAACGTTAGATCTATTCTACTGTAGGTTGAAACCCATGAACCCTGAACGCCTCAAAAATCTGCCAAATAAAGGGTTCATGGCATGTTCTCTTCTGGCGATGGAGGACCTGGGTCGATAGCATGAGCAAATTCATGCGATTCCCTGAATGTAACAGATCTAGAGATTTATGCGTATTCTCCTGCTGTAGAAATTAACCCATCAATGTCGAAAACTATTGAATCGCACAGATCTTACGAATATGGGGACTTCATTTTCGCATTCAGTTTCTCTTCACACTTGCGTATTTAGATCTGAACATAGCGTTCATGGTGGTTGTTTCCCTCAAGAGTGTATGCGGAGTTGAACTCAGAGATCTGGTTCGCCAATCGATGAAATGAGAACAGACATTGATTTGCCCAATTATTATTCAAAGTAACGAATTTTGGTCGAATCGGCGTTTGATTTTTGTAGTAGAAACCCGGTTGAAAATTTTTTTAATGTAGCTGAAACATGTAAAATTGGGCATTGTTATTGACACTTCAAAATTTATTAAGGGGAGAATTTCGGCGAAGGTCTGTCGAGTTTAGACCTTAAATTCGACGGACCCCTCAGAATTTAAGCTTGAAATTCGGTCATCTTCCACCGAACGTAGTGTAAAATGTTGGTTCGGCTTGGTTCGGCGGGGAAACGTCGAATTTCATGTTTTTGGTTGTCTCCCCTTAACAAATTTTTGAGTGTCAATAACAACACTCATAAAAATAGCAGGCACAAAGATGACCGTGTTTATATGTAAATATATTTGAAATAAAATGAATACATTTCTTCTTGAGATCTCAACGATTGTCGAACATTTTGTTTGTTGGTTGTTTCCTCCTCGAACACATTGTTCTTCTCCTTGGCTATGGGTTCCAACGTCATCTCCTAGACTTCGTTAATATTGAATGGAGGCAAGCTTTAGGTTGGTTGAGTGTAAGAATAATGAGAGGGGGAGCTACAGATATGAAATATTTGCCCCTCTACTCTCTAGATCAGAAATCCTATTCTTTCTCCTTTTGATACCATGTCCCCTTGTCATCTCTCTAGATCGGAAATACCATTTGATTACTAATTTATAACAATACAAATTAATTTTACACTCGTCAAATTCGGAAATAGCTAACAAATTAATTATATTGACTCTTTGGTGCGAACTTGGTCCTCAGTGAATATTTAAACAATTTTAATGCTAAAGCATGTATGGACTTTGCTAAAGTACTGCATCGAGCAAAAGTTCAAAGCCTATAGATCAAATAGGCGAAATCCAATTTCAAATTTATTTTAAGCTCACCTAGTAATGATATTTTATACAGATATTCTTTCTGTTATTATTGTAATATCACTTAGATATCTAGAAATTGTCTCAGGTCAAAACTCTATTAATATCAACATTTAATTGCATATACCACTTTAAAGTCCTTGATTCCGTCCAATAACATTTATCAATTAATTGATTTACTATGGCTAGAGATTTTGACTTTAAGATTACTACCAATTATAGTGATACCCATCTTCTATAACGAAGGAGATGAATCCTCTCTTGAGTAGTGTTTTAGTTCAAGCAGTTCAACATGTGCCAAACTATGGCTATAATGTGGTCACCGTGCCATAAATTTGACCATAGTTAAAGTATAGTCTAGATACTTAAAATCGATAATACTCTCAAGTTTGTAGACTACAGTACATCATTACCCTAAGATCTTCTATTTTGACTTTGTTAAACTAACCTATAGAAAACTCTCATCAAGTCGTTTTATGATTGTTCTAAACAACCACAAATACGTAACCCTTAACGCCCTCAACAATTTTGAGCAATTCACCATCCCTCGTATGAAGAATGTTATGTACACTAGTCTCAATGAATGTATCGATATCCTTTTCTCGATGCATCTTGACTATGAACATTTAAGGAGTTAGTGTTTATATATCGATTTAGTACTCATGATTCCGAACACATTCGTAGCTGCAACTGATAAAACAATTCTTTAAGGATTTTCTATTTATATATGTTTAGTGTAATTAATTCATTATTTATATCTCTATATAACAATAGATTTAAAAGAAAATAAAACCAAGAGCCTACTTCATTTCGAACAAGATTCTTATAAGAGTTAACATACTTTATAATTACATAATTGCTCCTATGACACACCTTTAACTCTGTCTATCTCCCATTTGCACTTAGGGGAAACTATGGTGCCTCATGTTTATACCTTCGATTAGTCTACCTAAATTAGACTGAAGGAGCCATACTGAATGGTTTTGCGATATAATTATTTTGCATCTGCATTTCAGTTATACTTCCTCATTACTGATAAACTCTGTTATTATGTGTTTATTATGGATAACTTTCCTCAATTTTTATCAGGCCATCGGTTCCCGTTGCCATTTATATTGTATTCTTGTAATCATTATACATTATTGGATTTTCAATGGAGGAAATCACCCCAAACTCTCTTATAAATTTGCGCATATATACTATTTTCATTGCAGCGCTATTCAAGGCGATGTACTTAGTCCATTTGGGTTTGCCACAACCTCTTGTTTAGAGCATTTCTAATTCAAAGCTCTTGTTAACTAGGTTGAACATGAATTTAATATTAACTTAATGTATTTGACGTCACGTATGAAGTTCGAGTCCGAACACTTCTTCATAAGTAGTTTGTTGTTTCCATAAAAAATCTCTAGTATTTCACAAATATTCGAGAATACTCTTTACTATAATGTAGTCACTTTATATTACATTTGATATTCGCTTAATACACTAAATGTATAAAAGAGATCTAACATATCACATAACCTAGTGTACTTGGTAGTACTTATTATCGAAGCGTAAGGCATCTACATCATATGCTCCATATTAAACATTATAATCTGATGTTTGTGTATATAGATTAGGATAATCCCAACATCCTTTTATACCAAGTATAAAAGATGTTTCTTTCAAATCCTTTGTCAAGAACTAAACAATCATACTCTAACTAATTTTAATATGGGCACATCTTATAATTAGCACTATGTTGTTTACTTATACTATTAGAAATGATTTAGTATCTTCGATTTTCTTTCTTATAGACACACGCTTCATCTACATTTTGACTGAAATCAAACTTTTTGATGTTATGTTATAATACTAACTCAACCTCGAGATGCTTGTTAGACATCATTGTTATATCAGCTTTTGGATTATATCCCAAAATGTACAAATTATGTTAGAGTTCCCACTGACTTAAAGACATTTTAGCTATTATGTGCAAAGAATCTCTTTTAAATCATTATCTAGAACTTCTCTTTCAACACTAGTATGCAAAAAATCAAAATCAAATTGTGCAATAGTTGCATATAGAATCTAAATGGATTTAAGCATGCTTACAAGTGAAATTACTTAACTAATTTCAACATTTGAAATTAACGAAGCTATTTCCTTTCAACACTGCTTTATATATAATTCCAATTGTGTAACAACCCGCATATTTATCGATTTTATATTTAAATAATTTTTTTAATCGTTAATCGGATCCTAGTCCGAAAAGCTACTTTTTGCATACGGTCAAATTAGGACTCGAGACCACCTCCATTGAGTTCAAAATGACGTTTGCGATCTTTTTAAGTATAAACTTTGATATGTTTGGAGATAGTAGAATTTTGCTACATTTCCACTTAGGGCTTTGGTCTTGTTTCAGCTCATTAGACCCAAGCTTCACCCCTCCTCTCTTCATCACCTTACTTCTTTTTCCTAATACTCAAGCTTTTACAACAATGGAGAGAGGAATGAGAAATTAAAACTCCAAACCCTAGTTTTCTTTTGCAAATCAAGTTCTAGCTCCAAACTAATAGTAGAAGCTTTGGTAAGCCTCATCTTCTTCTTCTCCAACTCATTCTCTTATCAATTTCAAAAAATTCCTAAACCTAACTTAGGAAATGTTTCTCTTTTTAGCCTAGATTCAAGGTTGTTAAGTTGGAATTGAAGTGTGATTGCTCTTGCCATTGCTCTATAGCTTCTTCTTCATTTGTTTTGGGTTTAAAGGTGAGATTTTTATCTCACATCTATGTTTATAATTATCTTTGATTGTTAGGTATGAATTCCTAACACTTCTTCATGTGCATTTGCTCTTGATTTAGATTGGTTTTGTGAATATTCCAATTTTTGGGTTTTTAAGACAAATTTGTGTGAAAATCCTTTTATGAATGTTTGATCATGCTTTTGGTGATGCATCGAGGAGCATATAGGGCCGGGTTGTCGATTGGCATAAACCCTTAGCGCCAATGTTCGTTCGGTTGCATTTTGGAAGAGTTTGCTCTTCATTTGGTTAGGCTGAAAAACAGCCCAGGCATGATTCAGTCGACTGAAATCTCTATTCAGTCGACTGAATCTGGAACCCGAAAGTTTCCAGGCATGATTCAGTCGACTGAAATCTCTGTTCAGTCGACTGAACCTGGAAACAGAAAGTTTCCAGGCAAGATTCAGTCGACTGAAAATTCTGTTCAGTCGACTGAACCTGGAAACAGAAAGCTTCCAGGCAGAATTCAATCAACTGAAAATCTCTATTCAGTCAACTGAATTTGTTGTTTCTGCCCCCTTTGCCTTTTGGGATTGAATTTCCAATTTGAATCGATTCGTGATGATCCTATTTGTTGTTATCATTTATTATGACTTTGATGACTCCTTTTTTTTGGGGATTTTTGAATATCCATTTCGATGGATTCTTTATCGGTTTAATTGGATTTGATTTACGTCTTCGAATGTGAATTTTTATGATTGATTGTTTCTACAATCGTTTTTGTGATTTGGCACTTTAAAATTATAAAGGTTTTCTATACTAGTAGTAAATATTCGAACTCTTTTGCAAAGACGATTTCAACTCTATTTTATTACAAAGCTCTTTTTCCTAAACCGTTTTCCAATTTATTAGTATATACAAGCCTTTACTTCACTCGGATGAGAAATCTAATTAAACGGCTTAGCAAAACAGGTGGTATGAAACGCTTGCGTTTACTTCGTCGGTTAATTCTTGGACTTGTTCGACTGAACATTTTGTGACAATTTCCTAGTGAAGATCTACAGTTTGTTCGTAAATATTTAAGTTAAGCTAGTGGTTATGGGACATGAAGCTAAACTCATATATTTACTAGCTTAGTGTAATTGACACTTCTTGATGATCATTGACGATCATTTTTGTGATTTAGACTAGCAATTGTGCGATGTCTCTTTGTCTGCGAGGGAGACTAAACCCCGTTTGTGTGATGTTTCTACATCACATATGTGGGGTACCGCCCCATGGTCTTCGGGCCGTTCGTGTGTTCAAAAATTAATGGATAGCTTCCATGAGATAGCTTCTCGTTCGTGTGATACATATGTTGGTGAGCTTTCATGCTCCCGTTCGTGTGATAGGCCTCCCCCTTTTTGTGATTTCTGGATTTCGTGTGTTGAATTCTGGAATTTGTGCTTCACCAATTTTCGTGATTTCCATTGATAAGTTTTATCAATTTCTGTGCATTGGTGAATTCGTGTGTCATTGACTTGTTATGAATACAAGTTTAGGGTATGATACCCCATTTTATCTTTTAGAATATTCTTGTGATATTGATTAATCTCTTGTTGATTTTCAATTATATACTTATAGCAGTATGCCATTATGGGTATTAAACATTCATGCCATGTCTTTTATTCTACACCATATTATCTGATATTTATAGCTAGACTGATCCGTTTATTATTTTCTTATAAATAATACTCAGGTTAGACCGAGATGTTACAGGTGCTTCTGCTTGACTTCTCTTCTGGATTACACTGACTTTTGGCTAACTACTTAGATTAGTAGTTTTTGTTATATACATTTGAGATATAGACTCTGTGATGTATACTTATTCTTTTGTGTAGCTTGTAGCTATTCTTTTGTATTATCGTGGATATTTCTGACCACTACTCTGATGTACACTTTCATGTGTTATATATATATTCATATCTTTTTCCGCCTTTGTGATATGGATGTCTGTGACTGATTTGTGTTATGTTTATTTCTATATTTGTTTCTGAAGATTATATATAGCCACTGTGTGATAGCTTTGAGTTTGTATCGGTATGTCGGATTTCCTCCTTAAATGAAATGCATGCTATACTATCTGACATATCAGTGCTCGCACAAAGAAGTTACATGGATGGTCGCTCCTCAACAGCCTTATTCTCTGTGCTAATTGACAGCACTACACCTTAGTGTTCTTGGTTAGCGTGGGTATAGAGGTGGGGCGTCACAGCTTGGTATCAGAGCCAAACTTCGGAACAATGTAGAATAACTTAACAAGGATCATCGTCCTAAGTCCAACTTAGGAGTCGTGCCTTAGGATTTAATTCGAGTCTTCGAACCGATTCATCCTATTTCCTTTTATGTATCCTTGTTTTATCTATCAAGATTTGCTTGGTATTTATTGGGAGAATAACTTTTCTTCTTCTCTTTTTCTTAAAGAAGAGAATGTCTAGACCAGGTCGTCCCAGAGCCGGACCATCTACTGTTACTCCCCAGGATGGAGTTTTTATGACTTCTCAACAGCTTCTTGATTTAGTAAAGAATGCTCAGGCAGCTGGTCCTAATCAGGAACCTACTCATCCTAAGTCTGGATTTGCACGCTTGTGCAACAATTATACCAACTTGGGTGGGAAACCATTCAAAGGTTCCGAAACTATTATTGAGGTCCAGACTTGGTTAAGATCATGCGATCGAATTTTTTCTCGCATGAATCTTATCGATCTTCATCGTGTTCAAGTGGCCTCCAGTATGCTCCAAGAAAGAGCATTGGACTGGTACGAACTTCTTATTTCTGAAATTAATGAAGCGGATCTCACTTGGGAGCAATTCCGGGAACGCTTCGAATTAAAATTCGTACCAGAAGCAAAGAAAGTTACATTGGCTCGACGTTTCATAGACCTTGTTCAAGGTGAATCCTCTGTGACAGATTATGTCGCATCCTTCGAGTCACTGTCTAAATATGGGGTTGATTACATCAACACCCCATTGAAGAAGAACCAAAGATTTGTCTATGGCTTAAACAAAAATCTCAAGAAGCCATTACTTCTAAAATTAGAAGTTCCTTTTGACCAACTCATTGATATCGCTCTTCGTCTTGAAGAGGCGGATAGGGCAAGTGATGTTGAAGTGGGGGGTTCCAAACCAAACTTCAACAACAAGAAAAGGCCTAACAAGTTCAAAGGCCCTTATCCCAACAAAAAGGGTAAGCAAGCAACTCCTGCTGCAAAGACACTTTCCCCTAGTGATGGGAAATGCTTCAACTGTGGTGCTAGGGGCCATTTTGCGAACAAGTGTTCAAAGCCCCGTTCTTGTCGCTATTGTAAAAGTCCAGATCATTATATGCATCTATGCCCTAGGCTTCAAGGCAAGGAGGGAAAGTTAAACGATGCTCAAGCCCCTGGCAACATATCTCGCGGTCAAGGTATGTCGCATTCTGTCCTTGATGGCATCATTATATTTCGTGATCAACCTATTCGAGTTCTTTTTGATACGGGTGTGTCCCATTCTTTTATATCAAAAGAACTTGTTGATACATTTTCTTTGGATGTTTTGTGTTTAATGACTTCTTTGAGAATTGCGAATCCGGTTGGTGGATCCGCAACAATTAGTTTGCTTTGTAAAGATGTCGAGATTATTTTGTGTGATTTTTCTTTCCGAGCCGATTTGCATGTTATGCGTTACTTAGGCTTTGGAATGATTTTGGGTATGGATTGGCTTAACCGTTATGAAGCTCATATCCTATGTCCTGAGCTGACTATTTATCTCCGACATCCGCAATCCGTGAAGTAGATTTCTATTATTCTTAAAGATTCGGATTCCACATTGGCTGCATCTTTATATTCTTTAAATCCTCATGATGATGATAATGATGATGAGGAAGATGTCATTCTCGTATTCACGTCGTTCGTGAATTTTTCGACATATTTGAGCCCGTTTTAGGATTACCACCTAAGCGAGCAATTGAGTTCAGAATTAATCTTATACCTGGAGCTCAACCTATTACTCGTCTTCCTTATCGCATGTCCAATAAGGAGAATGAAGAGATGCGCAAACAATTATCTGAATTGGAGACGAAGCAATTTATTCGCTCTAGTTCCTCGCCTTGGGGAGCTTCAGCAATTTTCGTAAAGAAATCCGATGGTACACTTAGGCTTTGCGTCGACTACCGCAAGCTTAATGATCTTACTATTAAGAATAAATATCCTTTACCTCGGATTGATGATCTATTTGATCAGCTTAGTGGTGCTAGAGTCTTTTCTCAATTGGACTTGGCTACCGGTTTTCATCAGCTTCGTATTGCAGAGGATAGTATTCCTTTGACTTCGTTCCGTACTCGTTATGGATCTTATGAATGGCTTGTTATGCCATTTGGTTTAACAAATGCTCCGACTTATTTTGTTGACCTTATGAATCGAGTTTTTAAAGATTTTTTCGATCGATTCGTTCTCATCTTTATTGATGATATTCTTGTGTATTCTAAAACCGAGGAGGAACATGAAAGGCATCTTCGGGTTGTATTGGAAACTCTTAGGAGCAATCAATTAAAAGCAAAATTTTCTAAATGCCGCTTTTGGCAATCCAGTGTGAAGTTTCTCGGTCATTTTATTTCCGAATCCGGAATATTAGTGGATCCTTCAAAGATTGAAGCGATTCAAGATTGGAAGATACCGGAAAGTGTGACAGAAATCCGTAGCTTTCTCGGATTGGCGGGCTATTACCGTCGTTTTATCAAAGACTTTTCTAAAATTGTCGTGCCTCTTACTGGCTTAACAAAGAAAGGTGTTAAATACATTTGGTCGGACAAATGTGAAACTTCTTTTTAGAAATTAAAAGAACTCCTTTCTGATGCTCCTATTCTTGTTATTCTCGAAGGGAATTAAGATTTTGTTGTTTATACCGATGCTAGTCGCGTTGGTTTGGGTGCCGTTCTTATGCAAAAAGAACGTGTTATTGCTTATGCTTCTAGGCAATTGAAGCCGGCTGAGACTAGATATGCCACACATGATTTAGAACTCGCGGCTATCGTTTTCGCCCTTCGAATTTGGCGACATTATCTTTTGGGAGAGAAATTTATACTTTATACGGATCATAAGTCTTTGAAATATTTATTTTCTCAAAAGGAACTTAATTTGCGTCAACATCGTTGGCTCGAATTCCTTGCCTCTTATGATCTTGATATTCTTTATACTCCCGGAAAGGGAAATCGAGTTGCCGATGCACTTAGTCGCAAGCAACAAGCGGTTGTTTCTATGATGATATCCGAATGGAATGATCTCGAGGTTTTATCCGCTTGTGAAATTCGAGATCGTGTTTCCGATTTATGTTCATCTCTGGTTTTATGTAGCCTTGAGGCTCATCCTTCTCTTCTAGACCACATTCTTGAAGCTCAAAGGCTAGATCCCGAATTGGCTCTTCTTGGCCAAAATATTAAGGATAAAGTTGATATTGAAGGTTTGAAAGACTTTGATATTAATTCTCGTGGCGGCATTCGAAAATTTGGTAGACTTATCGTACCAAATATTAGTGATCTTCGTAAAGATATTCTAGAAGATTCTCATCGTTCCAAATATTCCATTCATCCCGGTAGTAGTAAAATGTACGCGGATATGAAGCGACTTTATTATTGGGAGGGAATGAAATTTGATATTGCTAACTTTGTTAAGTGTTGCATGACTTGCCAACTTGTCAAGGCCGAACATCAAAGGCCCGGTGGGTTATTGCAACCTTTGGAAATTCCGATTTGGAAGTGGGATCAAATTTCCATGGATTTTATTGATGGCCTTCCCCATTCTCGTTCGGATCATGATAGCTTATGGGTGATCGTTGATAGACTTACTAAATCCGCCCATTTTATTCCCGTTCGGTCGAACCGAACCGTTCCTCTTTTGGCCAAACTCTTTATCAAAGAAATTGTTAAATTACATGGAGTTCCTACTTCCATTGTTAGTGATCGTGATCCATTGTTTACTAGTGGATTCTGGAAGAGTCTTCAAAAAGCCTTGGGAACGAAGCTTAATTTTAGCACCGCTTATCACCCCCAGTCCGATGGACAAACTGAGCGTGTGAATCAAACTCTTGAAGATCTTCTTCGTTCTTGTGTGCTTGATTTCGCTGGAAGTTGGGAAGATCATATTTCACTTGTTGAATTTTCCTATAATAACAGCTTCTAAGCTAGTATTGGTATGGCACCTTTCGAGGTACTCTATGGAAGGCCATGCCGATCTCCTTCTTGTTGGCTTGAGACCGGTGAGAAGCTGGTTTTAGGTCCATATTTCATTCGTGATTCCACAGAAAAGATTGAACTTATTCGTCATAGGATGAAAGAAGCCCAAAGTAGACAAAAATCCTATGCCGATAACCGAAGAAGGAAATTAGAATTTTCTGTTGGAGATCTTGTATTTATTCGTGTTTCCCCTATAAAGGGTGTTGTATGTTTCAGTCGATCGGGAAAGTTAGCGCCTCGATCTATTGGGTCATTTTCTATCACCGAACGTATTGGTTCCATGGCTTATCGCCTTTCATTACCGGCTCAGTTTGCTGCCATGCATGACGTTTTTCACGTTTCTCAATTACGGAAGTGCCTTCTGGATTTCGATTCTATTCTTGAGCCCGGTGTTGTGGAAGAAATTGAAGTTTCGCCGGATTTAACTTATGAGCAGCATCCTATTCGAATTATTGCTTCGGAGGTTAAACGACTTCGAAATAAAGATGTTCCGCTTGTTAAAGTTCAATGGTCCTCAAATCCTAAGGATTGCTCTTGGGAATCTAGAGAATTCATCGAGCGTACACATCCGGACCTACTAACTCATGCTCTTTGAGGTGAACTTCTTATTTCAAATTTCTTTTGTGTTAATATGCTTTTACGGTTGTTACTTTTTATTTCCATCTTATATATTGCGTGGACGCAATTTCTTTAAGGAGGAGAGTCTGTAACAACGCGCATATTTATCGATTTTATATTTAAATAATTTTTTTAATCGTTAATCGGATCCTAGTCCGAAAAGCTACTTTTTGCATACGGTCAAATTAGGACTCGAGACCACCTCCATTGAGTTCAAAATGACGTTTGCGATCTTTTTAAGTATAAACTTTGATATGTTTGGAGATAGTAGAATTTTGCTACATTTCCACTTAGGGCTTTGGTCTTGTTTCAGCTCATTAGACCCAAGCTTCACCCCTCCTCTCTTCATCACCTTACTTCTTTTTCCTAATACTCAAGCTTTTACAACAATGGAGAGAGGAATGAGAAATTAAAACTCCAAACCCTAGTTTTCTTTTGCAAATCAAGTTCTAGCTCCAAACTAATAGTAGAAGCTTTGGTAAGCCTCCTCCTCTTCTTCTCCAACTCATTCTCTTATCAATTTCAGAAAATTCCTAAACCTAACTTAGGAAATGTTTCTCTTTTTAGCATAGATTCAAGGTTGTTAAGTTGGAATTGAAGTGTGATTGCTCTTGCCATTGCTCTATAGCTTCTTCTTCATTTGTTTTGGGTTTAAAGGTGAGATTTTTATCTCACATCTATGTTTATAATTATCTTTGATCGTTAGGTATGAATTCCTAACACTTCTTCATGTGCATTTGCTCTTGATTTGGATTGGTTTTGTGAATATTCCAATTTTTGGGTTTTTAAGACAAATTTGTGTGAAAATCCTTTTATGAATGATTGATCATGCTTTTGGTGATGCATCGAGGAGCATATAGGGCCGGGTTGTCGATTGGCATAAACCCTTAGTGCCAATGTTCGTTCGGTTGCATTTCGGAAGAGTTTTCTCTTCATTTGGATAGGCTGAAAAACAGCCCAGGCATGATTCAGTCGACTGAAATCTCTGTTCAGTCGACTGAATCTGGAACCCGAAAGTTTCCAGGCATGATTCAGTCGACTGAAATCTCTGTTCAGTCGACTGAACCTGGAAATAGAAAGTTCCCAGGCAAGATTCAGTCGACTGAAATTTCTATTCAGTCGATTGAACCTGGAAACAGAAAGTTTCCAGGTAGAATTCAGTCAACTGAAAATCTCTGTTCAGTCAACTGAATTTGTTGTTTCTGCCCACTTTGCCTTTTGGGATTGAATTTCCAATTTGAATCGATTCGTGATGATCCTATTTGTTGTTATCATTTATTATGACTTTGATGACTCCTTTTTTTTCGGGATTTTTATCCATTTCGATGGATTCTTTATCGGTTTAATTTGATTTGATTCACGTCTTCGAATGTGAATTTTTATGATTGATTGTTTCTACAATCGTTTTTGTGATTTGTCACTTTAAAATTATAAAGGTTTTCTATACTAGTAGTAAATATTCGAACTCTTTTGCAAAGACGATTTCAACTCTATTTTATTACAAAGCTCTTTTTCCTAAACCGTTTTCCAATCTATTAGTATATACAAGCCTTTACTTCACTCGGATGAGAAATCTAATTAAATGGCTTAGCAAAACAGGTGGTATGAAACGCTTGCGTTTACTTCGTCGGTTAATTCTTGGACTTGTTCGACTGAACATTTTGTGACAATTTCCTAGTGAAGATCTACAGTTTGTTCGTAAATATTTAAGTTAAGCTAGTGGTTATGGGACATGAAGCTAAACTCATATATTTACTAGCTTAGTGTAATTGACACTTCTTGATGATCATTGACGATCATTTTTGTGATTTAGACTAGCAATTGTGCGATGTCTCTTTGTCTGCGAGGGAGACTAAACCCCGTTTGTGTGATGTTTCTACATCACATATGTGGGGTAGCGCCCCATAGTCTTCGAGCCGTTCGTGTGTTCAAAAATTAATGGATAGCTTCCATGAGATAGCTTCTCGTTCGTGTGATACATATGTTGGTGAGCTTTCATGCTCCCGTTCGTGTGATAGGCCTCCCCCGTTTTGTGATTTCTGGATTTCGTGTGTTGAATTCTGGAATTTGTGCTTCACCAATTTTCGTGATTTCCATTGATAAGTTTTATCAATTTTTGTTCATTGGTGAATTCGTGTGTCATTGACTTGTTATGAATACAAGTTTAGGGTATGATACCCCATTTTATCTTTGAGAAGATTCTTGTGATATTGATTAATCTCTTGTTGATTTTCAATTATATACTTATAGCAGTATGCCATTATGGGTATTAAACGTTCATGCCATGTCTTTTATTCTACACCATATTATCTGATATTTATAGCTAGACTGATCCGTTTATTATTTTCTTATAAATAATACTCGGGTCAGACCGAGATGTTACAGGTGCTTCTGCTTGACTTCTCTTTTGGATTACACTGACTTTTGGCTAACTACTTAGATTAGTAGTTTTTGTTGTATACATTTGAGATATAGACTCTGTGATGTATACTTATTCTTTTGTGTAGCTTGTAGCTATTCTTTTGTATTATCGTGGATATTTTTGACCACTACTCTGATGTACACTTTCATGTGTTATATATATATTCATATCTTTTTCCGCCTTTGTGATATGGATGTCTGTGACTGATTTGTGTTATGTTTATTTCTGTATTTGTTTTGGAAGATTATATATAGCCACTGTGTGATAGCTTTGAGTTTGTATCGGTATGTCAGATTTCCTCCTTAAATGAAATGCATGCTATACTATCTGACATATCGGTGCTCGCACAAAGAAGTTACATGGATGATCGCTCCTCAACAGCCTTATTCTCCATGCTAATTGACAACACTACACCGTAGTGTTCTTGGTTAGCATGGGTATAGAGGTGGGGCTTCACAAATTGCATTGATCTTCTTCTCGAAAACTCACTTGCGGTCGATGGATCAAATCCTTTCAGGTACGATTAGCAAAATCAAAATTTGTTAATGTACCTAGTATCAATTATGGTTAAAGCATCGAGCCATGTGGTAGAGTCTATACTCTCAATGGCCTACCTATAACTGAGTAGATTGTTATTACTGACAATTCATTTTCTCAACGTTAATAATAAACTCGTAGTTTCTTTTCGACGTGCAAGACTTCTTATAGGACATTCTGATGAGTTGTGTCTATTTGGGGGCTTGGTTAAATTTACTTTATCTATGTTATCAATCACTATGTAAAAGACAAGCACCATTGTCCTAGTGGTTAAGTGATTCGGCTTTGGTGCGAGAGGTCACAAGTTCAAAACTTTCGTAGCGTGATTCGAATGTATATTGACATGTGATTTGTGTTGTTGTCCCAGTAAGAAGTTGTATCTAAGTACCAATTCAAAAAAAATCACTATGTTAGAATTTGGACCATGTCCAAGTCTGTCACATTACCATAAATTTCTCTATAAGAAATTAATTCGGCGTGAAGGTGGTTTGTCTTGAAAAAACAATTTGTTTCCTAATGCTGTAGAATAGGCATTCAAAACTATTTATGGTCCGCCTATAGGCTTGCATAAAATAGATCTAGTTTTGAGTTTATGAAACTTCCATTCATAACGTAAATTGGGTAACTACAAATCCTAAACTATTTAAGATTGCGGTTCCTTCCTAATTCATATATTATATGAATTCGTTACCATATAGACGGAATCAATTGTACTTTGTCCTTATTGAAAGAAGTAACTCAGCTTCACTCATTATCAATCGTAGTTTGTCCAATAAAATCTGATTACTCCATATCGGTACATCAATATGTAGCATATAAAGGAGTGACTGTTAGAGCGAGTTGTATTCCTTTTAGGTACTATTGAAACTCTTATCCAAAATACTCACCTATTTGATAAAATTGAATTGTCTTATTTCCTTTTCATGTTCTATTTAATTCATCTATTTTATATTCTATGAACTTATCGTAGATATCTAACTTGTATATCATATACACGTATTCATATCTGAGATAATTCATTGGTGAATTTAATGAAATAAGTGAATCAATTTTTGAAATTATTAGACCTTGGACTGCAATATCTATATATGTCAATCTAAAGAGTTTGTTAACTCTTTTTATCATTTCATTGAATGCATTGTTTGCCCTTAATCATTTAAGATACCATTCACAAGTGCCATCTGATTCCTAATCGTATGATTAAAGAATTATTTCTCAAAGATACGGCTTAGTTCATAATTCCAAAATAAATTGTTGAATATTTTAAATGCTTTTGTATTTCCTGTAGCTAATACATCATCGTTGTTATGAATTATCGAAATGCCAAAGCACATATTTATTTTATAATGAATATTCATATGAAAACAAAACTTCTTTTATTTTTCAATCAACATCGAAAATAATTATTAATTCATAAATAATATTTGGCATACCCAAAAGTAATCTTCAAAATTTGATGCGTCCACTAGTAATTATTATATGGTATGCTCCTAATATTTCCATTATTACAATAACAACGTTTGAAATACGAAGCTTCATTCAATCAATTACCATAGCATATTTATTTCTTTTACTATCAATAATTACATATAGTTTTAGACCAAATATCTCGAACTCAATGAAATAAATCATATATATGACAATTGTCTATAAGAAAAATACATTTGGAGCAGAAATAATATTTCTTCTTCCTTATTAAGCGTTTATAAATAATTTAAACAATTTCTTTTCTGATATCTCTTCATGAAGCAGAAATGATCATTTGTTCTTTTCATCTTATCTGTGCTAATATTATTATCATTCTCAAACTTTTGTTTTCTCTATCAAAAGGCCAAACCATTCAAAATTCAAACCCTTCACTACAAGAATGCACCGGATTCTTCAGAGAAATAAATTTGATCATCCTTAACATCTTAAGGATGTCGAATAAGTTGCACTTAAGTAAACAGATCAAAACTGACATTTCAGTGGTCGAGTTCCTAGGTCTGTCCGTAGTGCTTAGTCTATTGTTGTTTCTAAAGCCACGAGATCCTTATTATATTCAATTATGTTAAACACATGATCTCGTACTATGGTTTACTTTCTCATTTTGAGTGAAATTTTTTCATCGAGATTTCATATTGTTACCACTTGGAATTTTGAATGTTTTACAATTAAATATCGGATTTATTTAAAAGTTTAAATTATGGATTTAATGTGAATAAAAATGATTTCGAAAACTTATTTAAATTCTTTTTAAATAATTAATGGTGACGGTAAATGTTTAATTTTAATTAAAGTAATTAAACCTGTTTTAATAACAATTATTTAATAAACGCGTGAAATTATCATTCCGGGGAACTGTCTCGTATTTTGACGAAACTAGTGCCATTAGATCCGGAATAATAAGTTGTTTTACACCGACGAGTTTCGAGACGATCGAACGTGTTGTGTGGTCATGCGAGCTTGAAAAGAATTACGCTTTAATTTGGGAATTAAATAATAATATTTATTTTATTATAGATACCCCTTAATAAACCCTTCTCTTTCACTTTTCCTTTCTCTTCTAATTTTCCTTTTGCCTCTAATGAAATAAGTAGTTGCCGTCTTTCTTGAATATATCCAAGAGCTACAGGCGTTGTTAGAGCTCGGCGTATGATCTGCTGGCTTCATATGAGAGAGGGCTTTGATTTGGTGAAATGGTTTTAAAGGTAATATATATCCAAGATTGATCTTTAAAATTGAGTTTTAAAGGTAACGATTAAGTGAAATGGTTTTGGGTTTGTTGTAAACAATGTTTTAGTAACATTTGATTTTAAATCCTTGGATAATACTCTAAAGTGGTAAAATATTATTAAATTTTTTTGTAAAATACTTAGATCTTTGATAATGGAATTTTAAAGATAATACCTAGTATGGAATTTTTGAAAAAAGAAAGAAAAATATAAGTTTTAAAGTATAAATGACGGAAGAGGTTTATAGTAACAATGTTTGAGTGACATTTGTTTTTAACCTCTTTGACTGTGTTTTAAGTAAGTAAAACTTGTTATTGATTTGCGAATATACTTATATCGTTGATACAAATATATGAATACTTTTGAGAGTATTGAAATGTGTAGAAATGACATGGAAGTTTAATTAAATAGTGAAGTTTAATTAATAAGTGAAGTTTCATTTGTAAGAAGTTTATTGAGTAAAAAGGAGTTTTTACTAATAAAAGAGGTTTATAATTAATAAATGATTAATTAATTAAAAAGGGGATTAGAAGTCGTTTATATGACTTGATCGTGCATGTGTGTGTTAATCATATTTGTGTGATTACTTGTGTATGGAAAGTATAAAAGACTTAGTTTCCCTTATATAATCATTCTCATTTTGTTAAAATTGACCAAATACAACTCTGGAAATATCTAGAAGAAACACGGGAATTATATGGTACGGTTATCTTTGATGATGCTATATTGTACGTATAAGCTCGTTTTGCTCTTCTAGGACAAATGATAAGGAAATCCATCCACTTAAACGGTTAGGAGGTGATCTCCGCTCTTATGTATTATCAGTTTATTTCCTACAGAACCGGAGTTGAGCTTACAGGAAATCGATCGATTGGTTTGGAGCACCTAGTAAGCGGGGGAGTGTACTTATATGAGATGACTTGAAACCATAACCACTCAAAAACCATATACATGTTCTATGCTTTGGAAGATGTTCATTATTGGTTCGAGGTGCTAGAATCTATGTGGTGATTCGAGATCTGTTTGAGATTCTCGAACCCATATAGAGGTTCGTGATCTATGTTGAGATGTGGGAATCCATGTGTGAGTCCGAGACCTGTTGAGGTATAGTAATCCATGTGTGGTTCCGAGATATGTTCGAGTTAGAGCTCATGTGGAAGATCTGTTTGAGTTGTGACTCATGTGCTAGGATGTTGAATGTGACTTCACCATCGGTAATGACAGAAACCAGAGATAGGAGGCATAGCCTATGGGGATTAACTAACTTAAAGCGTGCAGGCACTCCATTATAGTGTTACTTACGGATATGCATGCAGGATTGATGTGACTCGGTGCCATGTGTTCAGGCGTGGACCAGTTATGTTTTCCTATAGTATATTTTATATAGAGATATATGATGCTCAGAAGGATATTTCTGATCCTTGTGCAAGAGGATCGTTCTCGAAGTACTAAAGGCGCCTCCATGGAATCCTACACAACTAGCGAACGCGCCTTGGCGGTTGTGATTGTATACCTATTATTGTGTGATGTACACATGTATCACATCTACTTGATTATCTATATTTCACATGCTAGACATTATTATAGCATCACTGGATTTTCTAACAGAAATGGTTTGGTTATTGTGAGGTAAAAACTCGTCCGTGTTTATTTACGACGTGGTCTTACAAGATACCTTTATTTTCGGAAGGTTTATAAATATAAAAATCCATATGAATTGAGTTTCTCATGCTAGTTTGCCAGAGTGATCCGAGTGTTATTTTCTTATAATGCTCGGGTTAGCCTGTCTATATTTCCAAATTTAGTTGTGGTTCGTTAGAGCTCTTGGATAGGAGTTGGATGATTTCCTACCATATTTATTGTTAGCGCCAAAATTGGTCACTAACCCCAAAATCTAGATGAAAGCACCAAATACCAATCACAGCCCAGAGATAGAATGTATGTAGAGAGTAATAATGTGAAGAACAGTTAAAACTGAAATGAAAGCAGTAAAGAACAACAGATTTTATAGTGGTTCGGCTAACTCCGGCCTACGTCCACTCCAGAAGTTTGCTTTTTATTGCTGTAATAATCGATTACAGTTACAAAATGGCAGAGTTGCCTTAGCCTTAGCCTTAGAAAAGAGAAAGTAAGAGAGCAGAAAGAAGATCCCTTTTTACTGTGCCCCTACCTCTCTATTTATAGGCAAAAATGGGTTGGACTTCCTTGGTGGGCCTGGTAGCCGAGTACATCAGCCCAAATGGAGTGGTCTCCATATGCCGAACCATAGATGCCGAACGCTGAATGCCGAACAAGGCGTGAATGCCGAACGATCTCCTCATGCCGAACGTTGGGAGGTGCGAGGTACAGAGGTATCGAGGTGCGAGGTGCGAGGTACCGAGGTATGGAGGTGCGAGGTACCAAGATATGGAGGTGCGAGGTATGGAGGTGCGGTGTATGGAGGTGCGAAGTATGGAGGTGCGAGATATGGAGGTGCGAGGTGCAATGTCGAGCGAGGTGAGGTATGCCGAACGACCCATCCAATGCCGAACGCTCCTTGATGCCGAACGATCCATCCAATGCCGAGCGCTCCTTGATGCCGAAAGATCCATCCAATGCCGAACGTCTCCTTGATGCCGAACGATCCATCCAATGCCGAACGTCTCCAGATGCCGAACGTTGGTTAATGCCGAGCGCTCCATCCATTGTCGAACGTCTCCAGATGCCGAACGTTGGTTAATGCCGAGCGCTCCATCCAATGTCTAACGTCTCCAGATGCTGAACGTTGGTTAATGCCGAGCGCTCCATCCAATGTCGAACGTCTCCAGATGCCGAACAAGATTCATGCCGAACACTCCTTCTAATGCCGAGCACTCGTTCAATGCCGAACGATCCCTCTATGTCAAACGACGATCTCTCTATGCCGAACATCCTTCAACGCCGAACCATCCCAATGCCGAACGTCATCTGCCAAACTGCCTATCATCATTTTAAACCGAACCCATCATACTTTAGTCTCGATAGTTGTGAAGTTGTTTAAGTTAAATCCGTCTGTCCGCGGCCTTGCCAAAAGGCGGGTTAACATTTATTTTCCCCTGCATTACTTTTTTTGTATTTATCAACATTTGCGAGGACATGCTGCTACAACTGCCCAGGTTGATGATAGGTATGTTTACTCTGATTGATGTATGTATATCAAAGTTTTCTTTTTGGTAAAGATCTTTGAGATATTATATATTATCGTTCCGCATGTGAGATTCTAATATTTTGTTCTTCTTTCTTGTTCTATTTCCTTTCCTTTTTATTTTACCTTAACATTCTATCTTTCCAGCACTTGGGAGCTTGGCACATGAATACCATGGATGTGTTAGTGTCGACATTCGAGGATCGAAAAGGACGACCATTACACGGATGATGCAAACGTGATTGTTCACCATACAACTTTTGTATTTGATCGTATACGAATCTAATATCCGTACTCTAGTATTTTTTTAGAGTTCAAAACTCATAAAAGATAATACACAGTCTTAGGCAAATTAACACTCAAATTACCAAGCTATGAATGTTTAATGGTTGTGTGATTTGACTCATGCATGGGTCTTGAAGCGATGACATGCCAATTGATTGGTAAGTATATTCTACATTTCTTCATCAATCTTTGATTAGGTTGATTTAGTGTATTTAGCCGATGAAATTTTTTACCAATTATATTAACTGTTTAAAATTATTTTAGTATATTATTATAACATCAGATGTGTTATTAAACTTATTAGATTGGTTTATTATATTTATCTAAGAAGGCTCCTAATAAATTAAGCATCTCCCAAAAACCTTAATAAAGATACATGAATTCCATAAATCCTTTAGTGGGTGTTAGGATCCATTGATTATGTTACTACAACTATGAGGGTACTAAACAAATTGTAGTCCCCATAAATGGTGTAACACTTTACTAATTATACCTTGTATATAACTCATAACTTGCTTTTACTATGCTCCTAATCATTTTTATTACTGTGATGGCGCTCAACAAATCATAAATTATCTTAGATGCCTTAAACCCATCATTTTCCGATATCCTAAGTGGAGTTACGCAACTCTTTAGGGTGCTCAACAAAGTAACAAAACATTCTTACTTTTCTAGGGATAATATAAACATCACATTAGATATGTTATGGCTTGAGGGTGCCCAACAACCATTGTTTTGTAAGGTACACTATTTATATTATAAATGATGGAGAGCAATATTATTTTAAATTCTTAATTCAACATAATATTTGTAGAGTATCGACTATTTAAAGGAAATGAGTATAACTCACGATACATATATACATCCAATGTATACTCCTTTAAGTCTCATGGGTTTTATTTTATTTAACCCCCTGTTTTATTATACATACAATATGTAAATATTTTTATTTTATTATAACATTATAATCCATTAAGTTATATATATCATTATAATCCATTAAGTTATATATATATATATTCACATGTATCCTTTCTCTAATTGTACATTTTAATTCATTATAAATATATCATTTATATATATATATAATTCAAACAGTTTTAGATTTACTTATTTATAACCTTTATTAATACAAGTTTAGAACAATTTTAAATAAATTCATAACCCTTATAAATTTCAATTTTAATTTAAAATTTTAAAATTTTGTTTTATAACTCTTTATAAAAATTTATAATTATTTATTTAAAATTAAAACAATTTCAAATTTATGTTATAATATTCAAGCACTCTTATTTGAATCAAACTAAGGCTTAGAACATTTCTAAGCCTTCCATAAGGACATACTCTTGGAACCTACCACTTCAACAAGCTAGGTAAAGGCCATGAGATTGGGAGTTTTTTCAGACTCTTAAATTGCTTAGTTCCTTGAGTGCCTTCCCTCCTTGGGGGCTTCTTATATTGCTCAGTTCCTTGAGTGGTAAGATATATATTCTTTAATGTGTCAATCAAGGGTGTGTAATCTTCCAATCCGAAGTTCTTCGGACGTTTCGCATTCGCGTCATGCCTGTTACCAGAGTTTTGACTTATTTTCTTCTAATTACCAGAGTTTCCAGCATTTACTGCGATGATGCTTTGGCTTACTTCCTTCAATTGTTCATCATCGACCTTTCTTTCGGCCAGTCCTACTTCTTCCAACCACAGGAATTGATTCGCCTTCCGGTGAAATTCTTCCATAGTAGTGGGTTGCTTTATCTTTAACCATCTACTGAAATCCATATCTGGGTGCATGCCCGGACCAAGGCCGCAAGCACCAAGTCTTCTTTTGGATTACTGACTTCAGTAATAGTGATTTATCGATTCAGGAATGCCTTCAAAGTTACATTAGGTCCTTGAGATAAGTTAGACAGAGACATAACATCCTTCAATCTAGTAGCATGGAGCCTGAACTGCTCCAGAAATACTTGGCCAACTCGTCAAAGGACGATATGGACTTTGGCGTGAGCCTTGTAAACCACATTGAGGCATCTCCTTCTAGGGAAATGGGAAAATGTCTACTATGAAAAACGTTTGTAGCTCTTGCTCTATTCATATGCCATTTGTATTTGAACCGGTGTTGTCTAGGGTCAGTAGTTCCATTGTATAATGGCATTATTTGCATCATGAACTTTCTAGGGTACTCTTCTCTCAGGATAATTTTAGTGAATGGAGTTCGGGTCTTCATCCTTTTGACCCCTACTTTTCTCCATCAACAGTTTGACCATGTCAGCGATGTACTCCTCATTAGCACGGTAATCTAAAAGTCAACTATCATGGGCTGCACCGAGTGTTTGACTCTATAAATAATCTCGGTTTACTGGCTGATGCTTAGGACCCCCGGTCTTTGGGAGAACCACTCTTTCAGCATTCCATAAGGGTTCGGTTGGTTGAGTTGCAGCTATCTGAATTCAGTCTCCATTTGCATCGGCATCTGGTCAAAATCATCATCATCAAATTACAGATCCTTTTCTTTATCAGAGATTAACATAGCATCACCTTTCGAGGGCCACACCCTTGTAAATTTCTCATGATACCGAGAGGATTTCTCTTAGGATTAAGAGGTTTTCTTATGAGGGGAGCACTCTTGCTTCCTCCTGCAAGTCCTTCAATTTTTTCAAGTAGATTTTCTGGATCTAACCACTGGATCAATACAACCCAAAATACCAAGCTAGATCCATGCCTAAGTTCAATTCTCAGTAAAAGTACCAAAATGTTAATGCCAAAGATAGATCAACACCTAAGATTGAGTTGTATGGAACCTATAAGACCTAGATCTAGCACATAGTATTGAAAATAAAAGAAATAGAAAAGGGAGACACATAACTTTTATAGTGGTTCCGCAATCTCTGGCCTACGTCCACTTTATAGTTTTTATTGGTGGTTGTTTATAGAGAATTAGAGAGTACAAGTTACTAGTATAAGGGCTTGATAGGTTTTATAGCCTAGAACTCCAAGAGTAGCTGCCTAGGTGACTATTGTGAGAGAGGTTGGAGATGAAGAAATGGTAGAGTCTACGCCAGCAGAAAAGAAACTCCCTTTATAGTTGTAGTAGGGTTGATATTTATAGAGGAACAACAACATGGAACCAGAAGCATGCTTGCAATGAAGTCCAGAAAGTAGGCCGATGTTGTACAAATGAGCACGAAGGCCTATGACCCAAGAAAATAACTCGGTCCCGACCTAAATGACTTGGTACCGATCAATTTTTCTTGGTGTAATTCGAAATATTTTACTTGTTTTGCCCTTCTACCTTCTATTCGATGTGTTCCAAGATTTTTTCCATCAACTTTGAGTTGATTCTAGTGATCTTCCCGATAACAGTTGTATTTATCCTGCTCTTTTCTCATCAATCCTTGGAATTGCTCATCAAAACCATGAAAAACCACTTGACCATAAGTGGTTGGAGTAGTACATGAAATATATGGAGTTTGGTAGGAAGAAAGGAGAGAAAAAGCAACTCTTCACCCACCAAAATGACTCTTCATTGAGTTATCTCCTTAGTCCCGTTCCCATTGAAATTTCTGCTAGTTATATCTCTATTTCTTCTAAGTGTACTTCCAAGTTTTTGACTCATTTCATTTTTGTCTTGATGTTCTAACATCCACTGAATTCTGCTTGGTTAAAAACCCAATTGACACTTCCCCCTAGAGTATGCTTTCGTTGAAAACAAAGAGTGCTCTGGATCAAGACAAGTTCCGATTCACTATCTCTTGATTCTGGATAGTTGTTCAGGGATTCCTTCAACCATTTTGCATACTTAGAATTCTCTTCTTTATTCCTTATGTTAAAGACGACCTACACTCTGGAGATCTAATATATGCTTCAGAGATCGTTTTATGCCTTAGATGAGCACGGTCTCTCTTTGCAGTGTATTGTTTTCATTTATGCTTTTCTGTTGCTACCGAGGGCCTTGCCTTTAAGACCTTTCGATGTTGAATCCTTTAAGTCATCGCCGAGAGCTTTCGGTCCCTGATTACTACTAGCCATCGAGTGAAATTCATCTAAGGTTGGAGGAACGAAGATTGTTGAAGCAATGGTGATGATGATGGCGGGGCAGCCGATTGCTTCTTGGTGGAGATAGTCGAACTTTGGGTTGCACTTGACCTATGATGGATAAGCTTGTCCTAGCTCATATTAACGCTACTTTGGAGACTCTTCCGGCTCTTTATCTTTGGCTAACTTTTATCAATGCATGACTGTTCTTATATTGTAGCTTGTGTTCCGATAAGATGGTTCACTTCAGGAATGGTCGCGATGGATGATTCCATCATTATCTTTTTCTATCGATAATGGGTAAGATTCGATGCACGAATCCATTGTATGGCATGACTAGTTTTTCTAGCACGAGTGAGCTGTTTATACAGGATGGTCCGTTCGTGGTGTGCAGGACATGGGACTCACACTGCATATAATAGTGATTCCACTTGCTCGGGTTAATGCTCGGAATTCGATTGGTAACCATACATCGACATCCTTTGGACTCCGGGAGTTCGTCACATGGGTTTTAATTTTTAAAATAAAATATACTTGATCGTGTTGAGCACCTAGTTAGCTTACTTAGGATGCATCGCTGATCACCGCGTTTCTTGTTCGGTAGTGGTACGTCTACTTCTCCTGAAGCTGGATCCTCCACAGCTCCGGCTTCTTTTTCTATTGCTATCATGCATGTACTATTAATCACGGTTGAGTTATAAGGCACAGCTGTTCCTATAAAGCCATTGCTAAATTCGCCTTCTCTTCTAAATAAATACACAGCCTTAAGAGTCTTAAGACTATGTATTTATTTATTCTAAAGGTATCGTTGACCTACTATTAGTCCTGGACTGGGAAAGTCCAACGATACCTACATTAGATTCTCCATGATTATCCTTGCTTATTCTCGACCAAGCTTGTTCCGCTTAGCCACTAGCATTGTCACTGTAGTTCAACTGTGCGCCTGTTTCAATCTCCGAAAACTAGCACATGAATTGTTTAATTCCGAGCATCCTCCTTGATATTACCTACCTCTGGGCAATGGTCGATTCTTACAAGCCAGGGTTGAATTATTTGATCGACCCTTATGTGATTATTCCTCCCTGACATTGTCTATCTCTGGGCAACGGTAGGTTCCTAATGATTTAAGTCTAGTTTCCCTTGGTAGACTTTTGTTGTGAGTTGGCCCGCACTGCTCCCTAACGGTGGGAACATTGTCCATAATATTTACTCCTTATTCGTATGAACTAAACCCTATTCATGAAGATTTCTGTCGCGAGTTTATGCATTAGTGTGAGTTAAACGTGTGAGACTGATTATCTGAATGCCCCCAGTCTGATAATACTATTTTTTTAATCTTCCACAACTATCCTCACCTTATCCTCGACCGAGCATATCCTACTTGGTCGCCAGCGCTGTCGTTGAAATTTGGTGATGCACTAGTTTCAATCTTGGAAAACTAGCACACGAATCATCCGATTCCGATTACTTTTCCTGGGAGTTGTCTATTTCTAAGCAACATCAAAACTTTTGATGACTATGGTCGACACTCCAGTAGTGTACTGGTTTCTATCTCTGGATACTAGTATATCAATGACTTAATTCCGAGCCTTTCAATACCGAGAGGTTCCTCTCGGTATCGAGACCTTTTTACTCACCGTTTCCACGTGTCCGTCTGCATTCTTCGGCATGATCATGGTTAGCGGTTCTGATTCGCCGTTGGTAGTTGACTGTAATGATAACAAACTTAGCTTCTCCCTTTGCCTTTGGTTCCACACGATAATTGTGACGACCGCCCATGACCCCTGCACTGAACCTAGAGAAAGTGCGCTGTAAAGTGTGCCAGGCAGCCATGGACGATTGCCAGGGTAAATTAAAACAACAGAATCTATCGTATTACTCACAGTGCATGGACAAAATACAATAGAACATATATATAGTGAAGCTTCATAGAATAGAATCTCATCAATAAAACTTCATAATAGTTGAATACAGACATCAGAATAGTCAATACAACAAGCCTCACTACATACCACTCAGAGAAAATACAAACAGCGGAACACCCAGTACATATAAGAAGATAATATGCAACCCTCCAGCTCGCCTTCGATATCAGCATCGTGAGAAGCAAGAACAGCACCTGTCACCTGCTACCTAGTCTGCCCGTCCCAAAAATGGACGAACAGCCCAAGGCAATAAGAGTTAAAAACATAAAGCCTTGAGTCAGACAACAGTCTTAGTGAGCAGTAAATTAACTAACAACATACCAAAAGAGCATAAAGGAAAAGGAATAGGAATACAACCCTCCCACTACACCTCTTTCAACAGTGATAGCCCCCAGACACACACTAAGTAGAAGCAAACATAGCAAAGCACACAATTTAAGGTAAAGCAATTATCACTCGAGTCAAGGGCGATGTTTTCCAAGTACAAACCCCCAAGGCCTAAACCAAGATCAGATAAGCACCTAGAAAATACCGCTCTTGAGACCGAATGACGATACAACCAAACATCCATGACTCCGGCTATCACTGTTATCATTGCCTTGATATCATCGTCAATTGAATGACCAACACATTCTTTCAGCCATCCGTTAAGGGCTAATGGAAACCCCGGTTCTAGACATAACTCCCGCACGTCATCGTGACCCGTGCCTAGGACTATCGAATCTGCCCAGAGTACTTGACTACCAATCCGTAGCCTTCAGGGACTATCGAATCTGCCCAACGTACTCTTGCTTTGAGCATGCTAGAACCTTCAACAACAATGAGATCTCAGCCTTCTAGTCATCCTCCTCGACAACTATTTCCATACTAGCTCAAGCGCCTCTCGAGCCAACCATTATCCTCAACTCGAACCATATCACCGAGTTATCAACATGCTTGGAATGATCCCGTCTGGATTAGACCAAGACTATCTCATATCATGCTTCGCCTCATCATCATCATAGCAAAGCTCCATCTCAACATCATCATTGAATCTATCCATATGAGCTTCATCATCCGCTACATATGCCACGAGCAGCTTTTCCAATTCAAGAGCCTTTCCCTTAGCTTTTGAATCATCTTCGACCAACTTTTCTAAATCAAATCATCAATCATCTAATTCATAGCAATCAATCAAGTCAAACATTAATCCAAGTAAACAAACATTCAAATATAGGCTAAATGGACAATTTTAACAATAATGGCAATTTCGTAAATAAATAGTCGAAAGTCTAACAAGCATGAAAATCATGAGAATTATCTCTACAACTTGATGAATGAACTTGCATAGGTTAACACTTAGTAAAATGGTTGTCAAATCATCATGAACAATGGATCTATACTTAGGTTTACAAAAATGCATGGAAATCACTACTTTAACACAAAATCAAGCCAACAATCCGATACACTCCTTTGGATCCATGTGAGAGATAATCACCACTCACCAAATCACCTAAACAACCCCAAATCAACACACTCCAGATCTGGACAGCGAAGGATCTAACTCGATCTATCACAAATCCGCTTCAAATGATGAAATCTCTCTTCGAAGAATGTAGATCTTCAATCTAAGCTCTTCGATCTTCGATTTGATCTTCAATATGGATGGAAGGAATCACTAGATTAGAGTGGAAAAAAGAAGTGAAGAAGTGTAGAAGTCGAGCTCTCAAAATGGCAGCACTTCGTTGCTTCGAAATCCGGATCCTAAAAATGAAGAGAGACTCTCCTATTTATAGCTGAAATCCTTAGGTCGTCTGCCTCTATAAGTCGTCTCCGACTTATCACTCTCTCCGACCTACGACCTAATGCGCGCGACTTAACTATTGCCGACCTAACGGCTTAACATATGCGCGCATCCTCGCATCCTACGACTTAACAGCTTTGCCGACCGAGCAAAATTACGACCTAACCAAGATGCTAATAAACTGGGTTACGACTCAACTCCTAAGTCGTCTACGACTTAACTACGCGCGACCTAACAGGTGATACGACTTACGACATAACTAAGACGCAACCTAGCAATGGTTCCGACCTAACAACTTAATAACCATGCGACCTAACTGGGTTACGACTTAACCAGGCTACGCCTTAACCTCCTTAGGTCGTCGCCAACCTACCCCTTGGGTCTTTAACTCGCCAAAACTCTTAAGTCGTTAGCTCTTATGCCGTTAACTCCTATCTCTTAGGTCGTGCTATCCCTTAGGTCGTCTATGACCTAAACCCTAACCTTATCCAGTCTACTAGGTCGCCAGCTTCTATGAGTCATCCCATTCCTTAGGTCGTTCATACGACCTATCCTATCCCACGACCTAAACCACCCCACGACTTACTTCCTACACGACCTAAGCTACCAACCGATCTAACTCTTAAGTCGTCACTGACTTAAGTCTTCCTGTCCTTAAGTCGTCCAAATCCTATAGGTCGGTCAGTTCCTTAGATAGTCTATTTCTTAGGTCGTACACTTCCTAAGTCGGTCATTCGACCTAAGCCATCCCATACGGCCTAAGACTTAGACTTTAGGCGACTTATCAACAATGCGACCACTTGTTAATTGTTCTACGATGTTTCGATCCGTAAAAATACGGGTCGTTACATTCCCTCCCCCTTAGGAATTTCGCCCCCGAAATTCCAAACAAACAAGGAAATCAAAGACTAGTCTGTACGCCTACCAACCATAACAATCAACAAACCATGCATCCAATTCTAGCTTAGCATACAGAATTCTAACACTAGAACAAGTTACAATGTCGTTAGATGATACGACACCTTAGGGCCATACCTTGAAGAGTTCAGGATGAGCTGCC